>VYZM01020072.1:107407-130771 GCA_013398915.1 Dromas ardeola
ACGCACCCCCCTTTCCACATCTCTGGAACAAAACATTCCCTCACTGCTTGGAGGGCTGGAGCAGCTGCCCAGCTGGCAGGAGCAGAGATGTTAATGCTGACAGTGAAAGGATGAGTCACTTCGCAAAAGTTATTTAGGAGGGTCACCCTTCTCGTCCCCTTTCCCCTCCAGCCACCGATCCTTTCGGGTTCATCATGCTTGGAGGTCTGCATCGGCTGCTGCCCCCAGAGAGCACAATGAAGGCTTTTCAGGGCAAGAAAGCTCCTGATGGGAGTCACAAAAATGACCAGTCCCGTGCTTGACTGTTCTGTTGGTCTCCTGAAAAGAACTTCTGCCTGTCTTCGAAGTATGTGATACTAGCTCCGAGGCTGCCGCCTTTTTCTTTCTTTCTTTTCTTTTTTTTTTAAAAGTTAATTAGATGGGAGTTATCAGTGTGTGGGGGGAGATGAAAAGTAACAGGCATAAGGATAACAGAAAATGATGACACATTTAACTTTCTTTTGGTTCTTATTTTTTGAAATAGGTCACCAAAAAGCTGTCATCTTCCTCAGAAAATCATGTTCCTCTAAGCTCTCTGGAGAATGCAGAGCTCTTCCGAGACCCCTCTGTAGCTGAGAATCCTTCCATGCCCTGAACTTTCTCCTCCTGAAGGTGACTGATGTTTGCTGCCTCTCCAAACTCCTGTGGGACCAAAGTGCCCCTGGAGCCAAATTTACACAAGCACCACTTGCCCCCTCAGTAAGAGCTTGGCAATGTCCTCCTGCGTCAGCACCAGTTTTGTCACAGGGCAAACTTGGCTTGTTCACTGGGAAAAGCTCTGACCTTTGGGAAGGTAGTGTTTGAGAGAAAGCTGGAGGGCAACTGCTGTGAAGGCTGGTATTGGTGTAGGCTTGGTAGTTTTGCTTATTAAATATCTTCTGATAAAGACAGAATAAAGATCTATCTATCGTGACCATTCGTTATGCTTTTAAATTACCTCTCTGAACCTAGAATTGCTGAATGGTTGCCATGTCTGTGCCAGTGCATGCTCACATGGATGCTGTGAAAGACATCGAGGTCCCTGGTTCCCCACCTGCAGAGCAGGGCCCATCAGGCTTGGAGCAGGCGTGGTCTTCCCTGCATGGCCTGAACCACCTTAGGTGAGGATGTCCTCTCCAGAGCTCAGATTATTAGTGCTATAACTAAGTTGTGGCTGGGGTCACACCAATGAGGTGGGACTGGAGGTTGTTCTAGCCTCTTATGTGGCTTGCAGCGTGTAAAGTGGCCATGTGCATGACATACATGGATCATCTTGTGCATCCTTCTCCTCAAGCCTATAGCGCCTATGAGAGGCTGCTGAAAACTTTCCATCACTTCTTAATGTCCACAGAATCTGTATCTCCTAAAGGGTGTCAGCAAGTCTGCTAGAAGTTCTTTGGCTGCTAGGAGGGCTTAGTTTCCTTGATTAAACGTGTCATAGGTCTAGAATTTACAGGATTATTTTTAAATTTATTAGAGGGGGTGAAAAAAAGAGAAAAAAAAATTCTTATGAGAAGATTCAGGCATCCTTGATGACAATAGTTCTGGCTGGGCAGAGAAGGAAAACTCGGAATCAAATCTTTTGTTGTTTTTAACGCTTAAAATGTTTTGACACTTCTCATCATTCCTTTAGAAATGTTTCTTATCACTTTTTAAGTGATCCACTCATGACAGACAGGAATGCAGTCCCTTCCAGACTGTGCCACAAGCAGAGAAGTGTTGGCTCAGAGTACTGCTGTGGCAGAGACCTCCACTGATACCCAGTTGCCTGTTCCTTTCTGAGTACCCTATGCCCTTGCTGAACAGCTAAATATAGCTGGTTAATCCCCCAATTAGCTTGTTAATTTTGTTTTTTTGTTTTTTTTTTTTTTTCTAGATGATCTGATGTTGATATAACAAAAAAAAAACCTTCTGATTTTGAACAACCAGGAAAGTGTGTGTGTACGTGTTTCCCTCCTTTTCCTCCCTCCCCCCACCATTTCCCTAGCATACAAAGGTAACTGTTTAATTTTGGTAGATAACTTGAAATTCTGGTGTTTGAAAATTGCGAGTAACCTAGTTAAGCAAATTTGGGTACATCAGTGGGGAAGGATGGTCTCTTGTTGGTGTTTTAATTAATATCTCTTTAAGATATTTTCTTCCCTCCCTTGCTGCCCCCCTGGAAAGATACCCATAAGTTGACTGTGAAATAGCAAGTGACTAAGTGTACTGACAGAAGAATTACAAACCCAGAGCACTCATCAGCGGCAAAACAGTCTTGTGTCATTTTGTGGGTGTCTAATTGGCCCGGTGTAAAATACCAAATTAAGCCTGAATATTCAGATTAGGAGACTAAAATAGCCTCTCCCAGAAGTTTATTCTGTTCTCTGATATTTTTGTCCTATTTTCAACCTTTATAGAGGTGACACATCCCCGCTCAGCGTTACTGGCTGCGTATTGTCAGTCTGGAGTACTGGCACTCCATCTGTGAGCTCCAGCTAGCAGCAGGTACTGTAAATCATAGAGATTCATGACAAGGCTGTGAAGTTTCTGAAGGACAAAGCGCAGTATCTGTATAGAAAACTACTCTATCTAGCAACCAGGAGTGGCTCTTGGTTTCTCAAACGCTGCTGTGATAATGATGTTGGGATGATACTTTAACTTTTGTGAAGTAAATATATAGAAACCACATGCATTCATATGTATTTTGCAGCTCCTATCTTCCCCATGTATTCGCTTTCATGCTTGTGCATACGCTTGTTGCCTCCAGAAGAGCTGAGCTGAAATGAAGCGTGAGGCTATCCCTGCTCTCTTCTGACGTTATTTTTCTTAGATTTGGGAACAGCGAAGGTTGACTTGCCCAAAAGCACGTGACCTCATACTGCTACAGGCTACCAGCAGCTCGGATGAGAGGGACCAAAGGGTCCAGCATCTGAAGAGCCATGGCCTCCAGGCCTTCCAGCCTATGATGCCATAGGCAGGTTTGCTTTGTGGTGATAGCCTTGGAGACTCAGTTTGGCTGTCTTGAAGGCGGATGTGATTTGGATTCAGATGTGCACCTTTTACACAAGCAAAAGTTTTTTTTCAAGCTAATACCATAGGTCTTGGGGGCCTATGGGATGCCAGTGGCTGAGTGCTCTCAGCAGAAGCTTTGGAGAGTCTAAGATCTAGAATGAGGATAAGGGTGACCATCTGTATGACAGGGCTTAAACAAAGGGACCAGCCCATCAGGATGAGTGGTCATCGGCCCAAAGTAAGGAGTCATCACTGTAGGATGTGGTGGAACGGGGCTTACGACAGATCACTGCTTGTGAATCAAATCCAGCAAAGCCCAGTTCAGTCAATGTGAGTGCTACTGTGCTGTTGGTCAGAGCTGACCCTATGTATTGCTTGTGGAGCTGCCAGTTCTGGCTTCAGTGTGAAGGATGGGGGTGACCGGGGACGGGGTGAGCCTTGGGGCTTCCCTGGACAGCCTCTGCTTGCACAGCCCTGCTCCATCCCCTTGAATTTGGATAGTGTGCAGAGACACCCTTGGACTAATGTGGATGTACTTAACACTCATCTGCAGTGAACTGTGCCTGAAGAAACTGCCCTGCTGTGTCCCTCTGTGCATCCTTGGGACATCTGTATGTGCCTAGCTTCATCCTCTATGTTTCCAGCTCTTCACGTGAATTCTTGAGGGAAACGAAACAAAGCTATTCCTAGAAATCCCACTGCAGTTACATGTCTCTTCCCTTAACTTGTGGACTCATCCTTGCTTCATTTTGGTGCCAATGTTAATATGTCTTTTGGCTGTTAAGGGGAGTTTTTAGACTTGTTTAGAAGAATGTCCTCCCTCTTCCCTGTGTTCCACTTGCTGTGCATTGGGGAAGGGTGCAAAGCCATGGCTATTGAGCATTTAGCTTCAGAGGCTTTTCAGCTGACAGGTTTCTGCCCCACCAAGAACCCGGGCTCAGCCCAGGGCAGCACTGCAGTGGAGAGGACAACAAATGCATCACAAAAGGTTTCTGTGCAGTTCCTGAAGCCTGTGTTATACAGGGAACTCTAAGTAATGAAACATCATTTTGTTTTTGGGTTACCAGTTCACAGCTTAGTATGAAAACTGTGCGTAAAGCCATGGGAGAAGGGCATGTATGTATGTCCACATGCATTGAATCTCCTTGCTTGGGCTGTGTAGTGATCCTATGCAAGACTTCCATGCAAAATATGTTTATGTCCTTGGTGAGACTGCTGCGGTGCTCTTGAAAACAGGAGAGAGATGTGATTCCTCTAGGGCTGACACCACTCCAGATTCTTCTGGACCCCCAGATGTGCCCCACAGAGCACCCTCACCACTACTGTGCACTGCTGTTAATGCTTCTGACACTAAAACACAGCTGGTGGCTCCTGTCTCTTTCTTCCCTCTCCACCATGAAAGCAGGGGAGGAAAAAAGAAGTCCATGCATTGGAGGACAAACTTTCTCCTGGGATAAGAAGGGGGACGAGAAGCATGTGCATTGGAGGAGAAACCTTCTGCTGCCAGCTCAAGCTGGAACTAGTCTGCTTGCCACCCTGCTGCCCCAGAGAGGTTGTTTTTGGTGGTGGTGCCTTCACCACCAGCAGCCATTCTCTTCAGTTTGCTGCTCCTAAAACATACTTTGGGAAAACTGTACTTCTGAGCCCAGTTCAGAGGAGTGTTTCCACTTAGGACAGCATTTAATTGCATGTTGGACTCAAACTGAGATTGAGTGGGACTTGACTGATGCTTAAAGAGAGGGAATATACAGCTGAGGCCTGGATCTCATCTACAGGCTGTAACTGCTCTATTGCACCAAGCAAGACCCTCAGCTGAGGCAGGTCTCATCCCTCTCTAACATTAGCAGATGGATACAAGGAGTGAAAATAGGGTTCACTACCCCTGTCAGGGCAGGAGTTTGGATTGTGTTGATCCTGTGTGTGCTGCAGCCCAAGGGCATCAATGCGGTGGAGACAGGATTGACCACCCCCGTTCAGCTCCACAGCTCTGTCCCTGGACCTCACCTTAGCTGAGGTGCTGGGTCCGGACCCGCAGATATAGTGCCGGGTGGTACCCAGAGGGGCCAGAGCTGCGGCCTTTCCAGGGGAGGATTGTAGAATGGGATGGGAGCCCTGCACAGGGGCTGCGTTTGGGCTGTTGCAGGAAGGGGCAATACGGAGTGACCCCTCTTTCTTTTTCCTGTTCTCAAAGAGATTTCATGGAGGGTTTATGCTGTTGACTTCCTTTTCTAGTGCAGTGGGAACTTCAGGCCCCTGGGGACTACGTGTGTGTAACAGGGACCAAAGGAAGGGTGTGGGAAATACAGTGCCTCCTACAGGTCCCTGCTGGGAAGCCGTGCCAACAAGGTCTTCCTGACTCTCTTGTCAGCCCAGAGCATAAGAAATAAAAGTGGCTTTGCTTTCCTCCAGTTTGAGTAGCTCCAGGTGATTTAGGGTTTACACTCTGGCAGGGGTGAGGCTCTGGCTTTGCGCATTGTATAGATGGGCTCTAGTCCTATAGCTCATCTCCAAGGACCCAGGGAGTTCTGAAACTGTGTGTTTTTAGTTTTGGCATCTGGTATCAGAAAAGTGGTGTGGTCAAAACTAGTAATTTTCTCTACAGAGGGGCAAGCTTAAGAAAGCTTTCCAGCAAGCTTGTTTGTTTCTACAGGTTTTTATTCTCAGTTTCAACAAGTAAGTTGAACAAAAGTGAGTAAGGACTGGAGACCTCACACAACTCTGGTTGGAGAAAGCGTGCAATTCCACAGCTGAAGCAGAGTTTCCTAAAATAACAGCCTCGGGAACCTCTGCAATCTGTTTCCCTGTCTCTTACCCTTTTACAAGAACTGAGAAGTCTTTCAGCATTGTGAAGCAAGGCTGCGAAATAGCAGCCAGAACAAGAGTGCCTCAGTCTCTCATGCTCTATCTGGGGACCTGTTGGGCTATTATTAGCAGGGGATACCAAATACATTTTGTAAATATTTGAAAAGCCTTGCCAAGTGGTGTTGTGAAGACACATGCTCTTTTATGAGCCCCGCAATCGTTAAACCCAGGCAAAACGCAATGAAAGAGCCAAAGCAGTTCACATGGATCATCCCATTTTGTTCTTCTCTGTGTAAGAAAATGTGTTTGTACGCCTCCTGGGTCAAAGCTGAAAATTCTGCCCCTAATTCTTGGCAGAGGGATTTTCTTTGCGAGTGGAGATCAGGCAACTGGGCTTCTGAGCCCCCGGGCTGGGATGCGGTGGTCTCCTGGCCCCCACCTCCTGCTGTGGCGTGCAGGACCTGGTCTTAGAAGTCATCCCGCTCCTCCAGCGTAATGTGAGATGCCTAACTTCTTGCTGCGGGGGATTTGGGATTTCCTTCTAGACTTTTGTCCTCTTGCAGCACAGGAGTGACCCGCAATCTCCGTTGCCATCGCTAGAGGGAGGGAAACTACACGGAATTATCACCCCCCCTGCGCTCCTCTCCGGTCTCCCCCTCCGTCCGTCGGTCCATCCGCTCCAACCAGGGCACCAAATGCTCTTCCAGCATGGTGGTTTTTTTTTAATGAGGAACGGGTAAAAATGTGGTAGGTGGGCTGTCTTCCTTCGACGGTACCGAACCAGGGTTTGTGCTCATCCTCGTAGGTTGCTGCGAGCAGGGTCTGGGAGCCGTCTGTGCTCTGGGTGGCTCTGTGTGGCCCTGGGGACCCACTGAAGAGGGGTACAGGGACCACAAGAGCAAGGCAGGCTGCAGGCATCTCCAGGGCCGCCAGCGAGCTCTGGCCGTGCTCTCTGGGGTAATTTTTGCGGGCAGTGAAATTGCAATGCAGTGTCGAAGTCGCATCCCGTCCCTGTGGTAACTAAATTGATGGGCAAAGGGCCGCGAGAACTTCACACATGCCATGGGGTGAAGGCACGTGCTGAACGCCGTACAGTGGAGTGCATGCGCCCTTCTAAACTCAGGGGGAATTTATACATTATCTTCCCAAATATATTCCTCAAAATAGCTATCGGCTCTTGTATGTTTTTTAGCTTCATAATCTGTGATGTGGCCAGTTTAGCATGGCTAAACAAATCAAACCATTTAGAAAAAAATGCAGCTTAAGGGAAGACTGTTCTTACTCTCTAACACATATATATTAAAAAAGCTAATTTGACCAAAAAAAACCCTTTAAGAAAAGCAAATGGTGATAGAAGCTACCGGGTATTCTTGAAGCAGTGCACCATAGACACTCTTTACTGTTTGAAAGCGTAGTAATTTTGAAATTAATTTAAGGGAAAGATGGTGACAATTTCAACCTAGGAATAGGAACCCAGTTGTAAAGTCAATCTGCGTCCATGGGAAGTACTAGAGAACAACTTTCCTGCTTTCAGAACCTATTTCATGAAACCTGGTAGCTCTTTAGCAATCCCCCCTAGACTTGGGATTATGAAGCGAGTTAAGGTCAACCTTCTTCACCCACGTCACCCACTATCCACGGTGTTTTTAGCTTTGTCTGCTGAGGGGACCATCCATCTCCCCTACAGGTTGTGGTAGGGTGAAAGCAGGCACGTCAGACTGAGCTCTGTAATAAAATCAAGGGTGCATCTCTGTTCTAGATTTTCTTATGATGGCCATGGTCATAGCACCATACTGTATAACACTGCAGGCAGGGGTGTTGTCATCTCTTGGGAGACTGTTGCTCTTGAGGGATGACAGTAGACTGATTTATTTTTTTTTTTTCAAACAATGTTTAAAACGGAGGAAATAAAGGTAAGACAAATAATTCATTGCAACATGGAAATAATTCATAAAAATAAAAAAGGAAGTAAAACTGTCCAAGAAAGAATGTGACCATGGCTTGTCTGTTGCTCAAGCCTGAGCAGAGGAAAAACAGACAGAGTAACAAATCAAAAGTGAAAAGGCACACTTGTGGGTGTGGGTTTGTGTTTGGTCATTTTACTTTTTTTTATTTTTAAGTACAGGCTATTATACATTGTTGGTAGCAGTAGGAAGCAAACAAAAAAAAGTGCATACAATTTTTTTTATTTTTCTTCCTTGATGAAAGGAAGCATGACTGGTGCAGGGCTCTAACTCTGGGAAACGGTTGAAAGATGAGACCTTAACGAGAACTTCTTAATGTGTGACACAGAGGTGGAGACACCTGTAACTGTCTGGGTCATTATCAGGAGGGGAAAAGGACAGGGTAGGCAATATTGAATGTACTCCCCCCTTTTATCTTTTGATACTAGAAGAAATGTGCACATCCACTTTGTGCAAGATGTGGCTTCTGGCAGTGAAAACAACACGGAAAAGCTCAAACAGCAGCAGGTCCCTGTGGGAGTGGTCACCGGGGCATCGAGTCATGCTTTGGGCTCAGCCTTCCTCGGGGAAAGCCTCAGCCGGCTGCAGCATTGGATGGGGCCGGCAGTGGTGGAAAGGCGGCAATTTTCTTTGTCAACAGCCCGCCCGAGCGTTGCCGGCGGTCGCGAAGAGAGGATGGGTTCCAGGAGGGGGGACGAGTGCCCGAGAGGAGGGTGTGCCAAAAAGATCTGGCTGGCAGCGGAGCAGCTGGCCTCCGCTGCTAATTCAGATTGGCTGGCCCAGGAGGATCCTAATTACAGCACAACTGCTGTCTCCATAATCGCTGCGGCAGGAGCAGCGCGGGCCATAAGGCACTGAAAGGGACCTGGATGCAGCAGCGGAAGATTATTAGAGTTACTGTGCTCTGTCCTGGCCACCGAGTTGCACAAAACCTACCAGATGTCAGGGAGGAAGAAATGGGTCATCCTCGGCGTAGGCTTGTGCAAATAATGTCATTGACTGCTTATATGAACAATGTGATTGCATAGTGAGTCTGGGTTATACCTCACTGAGGGTGTTCATGGGGAAAGCATTGGAAACGAAGCGAGTGTGCTTGGGCATTGGGGTCTGATTTGCAAAGCAGCAGCTACTTGCATGGCTGATGTGAATACCAAAAGCTGTTCAGACAACTCCCGGTGTCGGATGTTCCCTGTGTACCAGTTAACGATGGCCACTCACCCACCCACACCAGCTGCTGACAGATGAAATTATCCTCTACAAAACTTGGGCCCAGCAATTATCAAGAAAAGCTGTGATGAGCAATGAGAAAACTATGTTTTAGGATATGAATGTTATTTTTTTTTTGGATTCCTGGTATGTTCCCAAGGTCAGCTTCTTCAGATATGTTTTGAAATCAAAAGAGTAAGCTCAAGCAACAAACATTCAGAAGGGATGCATCAAAGCAGATGTGATCTTTGTAGTATGGGCAGTTTGTTGGCAATCTGAAGTTCCTGCTGACGCCCGTTGCATTTAGGATCTAGGCTAGGAGGTGATCCCACCATTTCCCTTGCAAGACAGGAGCACCAACAATTTTACAATGCCCCTTTTGGAAGTGCTCCCTCAGAAAAGGACTGTGAAATGTTAAACCGCACATTTTGACTTGCAGCCCAAGCCTTTCCCGAGTGGGAAGTCTGGCGCTTCATCCCCAGACGCAAATAAGGGAAGTGGGGGGCAGGTAAAGCGTTATTCCCTGCATCCTCCTACTTGCTTCCCGGCAGGGGAGAGCCCCCGGCCGCTTCCCTGCAGGCTGCGCCTGAAGCACGCGTTTCTCTCTTGCACCAGACTTTAATCACATGCAATCGCCTAACGGATAGCCGGGGCAATAACGGTGATCTTAAACATTGCTGGATGACTCACATTCACTTTATCTAGGTCTCTTCACACTGTTGCGGCTTTTCTTGCTGGTGACGACGTGGCGGAGAAGGACGGAGTGAGAGAGTGAGATAGCGTGGAAGTGGGAGGCCGTGCCAAGGTGACGAGCTATTTTGCATTGGCATCTGATGGCGCTAATCAGTAACGATATACTTTAGAAGGTGTCTTTGATAACGCGCTTTAATAATTTAACCCTCCTCGTATTTTTGGATATATAATTTGCGTAGGGATTACAACCTGAATCTGCTTAGGTGCCTCTGGTTTCTGACACAGCAGCAGCCTTTGAATCAGCGAGCGTCTGCTCTTGCTGCTTAATCTCTGAGGCAGCCAATTTGGGGACAGAAGGAGTTTTTACTTTATCTGCTCCAAACACACTTGTACTTTATTCCTTTGTATTGGCAAAATGTGTGTGTGTGTGTGTGTGTGTGTGGAAAAAAGCAAAAGCAAAAAAAAAAAAAAAGCGCTGTGTGTGTGAGCACGTGTGCATGTGTTTATATAGCATGGGAGACAGAGACAAAACTGAACAAGTGTGGGAGGGTGAGAACCTTTATTGTGCAACAAACTGATGGCACCAAATATGCTGCATTTGTTGTGAGTTAAAAGGTTTATACAAAGATTTTCTTAGTAGTGTCTAAGATCTTAATAGGGTAATTAATCTTTCTAAGTGTTAGTGCCAGATTATGGGATCAGCTATTACCCCTGGTTACAGAGTACTCCTTTGTGTGTTGCTATGAACAGGACTAAGTGATGAGACTACTCCATTTGCCAAACAAAGATATGGTTGCTGCTAGCTTGTTTATGTTTGAAACGCATTCTCTGGTGCAGTAAGAGAAGGCGGCACCATTTCCTTGGGAATATTGGTGCCCTTTAAAATGAGTCTTATTAAGAGAAGAAGGGGATGAAGCTCTGTAGAATTTGCAGAGCTTTATAGAAAAGTGCATATATACTTTAAGAGACATAATGGTGAGTTGTTTGGTATGACTATTTTTTTTCTTTTTTTCCCAAGCAGGAAAATAAATAGATGGCTAATGTAATTGTAAGAAAGCAGCTGTAGGAATAGATAAAAAGAGGTCTCTATTTAAAAACTTCTGTATGGAATGCAGAAGCCAAACACTCTAGCTGAGGAATTAAAATCCAAGTTGTACTGCAGCAGGATAGGGTAGGACATAGAGGACGTGGGAGAGTTTTCCTAAGAAATAGGGTTTGCTCTAGCCTGTTTATTCAAAAGGGTGAGTCAAATGTATCAGTTGCTTTATTTAATAGATAAAGGTGGTTTTTTTTTTTCCAGTGACGCTGGGGCTGGGGTGGGAGGGGAGAGAGAGGAAAAAGTAGTATGTTACTCAATGGTTGTCACTGTTGAAACAACTGGGTCAACCGGAAAAAATGGCTGCTGAGCTGAATTTTGACATCTCCTGTACTGCTGAATGAGCAACCTCTGATCAAGGTCAGTATAAACTACTCTGTCCACATCATTTAGTTTGGTCTAGTGAAGGCTGTCATGTTCTTAAGTGATGATAAAAGAAAACTCCAACTCCAAGCTTTAATACATACTATAGCTGGCTTGAACCTAGGATTGCTTTAAGCCATCCCAGAAGAAGTCACCTGTGAGTGACTGTTCATGTGTGGGTGATTGGGCTTCATGTAAAATAGCACTGGTGAGGCTGTCACATTGAGATGAAATGCTCTGGACTGGTTCAAGTTGCTGCCACGTCAGGTTAGACTTTCTTCTAGATGTTGGGTGGGAGGACACTTGCATAGGGTATGTGGGAGGAAACCTTTGCTACGTGGCTGGAGAGTTCGTCAATTTGCAGAAAAGTGAGGAAAAGAGGAGTCATGCAGGCTGGAGGAGGGGGTCTTGCCATCTCTTGCCTTGCTGGTACCTGCTGATGCTGATGGCATGCCGCAAGCCCTCTAACGGGGTCATTCCCTTTATAAGGGCAGGTACCTGTTACGGGGTCAGCTGGGGGATCTGGCACTGCCCGCTTATCTCTGTGGCAACCACGGGGCCATATGCTCTCTGACCTTGCCTGGTGTATAATGATTTACAGCTGAGCAACGATGGAAAGGAAAAGCTGCAGAACCTGGTTCACCTTCTTTTCAGTCTCAGAGGGAAATTTACATTTATACAAGGCTTGGGGGATCAAGGGAGAATCCTGAAATTGTTCCAAACCACCAGAATGAAGTCATAATGTTCTGGTTTGGCATAAGGTTGAAGGAGCCTTCCTGTGGGCACAGTGAGTGAATGTAGGATTGAAGGGGGTGGTCAGCCAGGCTTTGTAGATGCTTATTCTAGATGGCGACACGTGCTTGCCCGGCTTGACTCTAGGCTGAGAGGATGAAGTGCCGGCACTGCTGGTCTGGTAGGGCTTGTACAACGCTGACCAGCTCCTTGCAGGTTCTGCTTGGCTTCTGTTTGTGGCATCTCCTGCTGGGTGGCCGTGTGTTGGGACCCAGGGAGGTGTGTGTCACTGGGGATGCCCGCCCTGCTCATTTGCTCTGGGGGAAGGTGCTGCTTAGACGATGGGAGGGAGGTCACCAATTCCTCCCACCGGGCTGCATCAGTGGCACTGCCCATGAGGGCAGAAAATGAGGGTGATGCTCATCCCGTGTACCTGGGGTGGTGGTGGCTGAAAGTCCCCCAGGGCTTTCAAACCTGCTGCACTGCCGTGACACTTTCTTTAAGTGACTGGAGTATGCCTCCTAGAAACTGAACGTTTGCCTGAAAACAACAGTGAGGTCCTGGCTCCGTCCTGTTGTCCCAGCACCTGCAGACCCTCTTCTCCCACAACCGGTACAGGGATTTCTCACTCTGTGGTGCTGCAGAGGTGTGCTCTTTTGTAAGTAGATGTCTTCACTGGTCAAATTACATTTATAGCTTTCTGCATTCAGTATTTGGAATTTGTAATTTGCTTTATAAATCTCAGTTTGCTTCTAGAGGCGATATGCAACACAGGATGCTAAAAACTCTGAAAGAAAGTCTTTGAAGATAATTGCAGATACCTTACCACAAAGAAACTTGGAGGGTTATGAGGGGGGAAAAAACCACAACCCTATTAATTCAGAATTAAGGTGACCCGGTTGTAGCAGAGACCTTTCCAAGTGGAAAATTTAAATCCAGGAAATACAGAATCAAGGTACATGCCAATAAAACATTAACTCTGCCCCCCTGGAGCTGGTAGTGCTCACTGGGAATTATCTGCAACCACTCCAGCTGCAGTCCCTGTATTAGCTGGAGCAGTATTGGACGGTGGGAGGATTAGCTGGAGTTTGGCAGAGCTTGGAGCATAACAGGAAAAAATTTCAGGGCGTGTGAAAAGAGAAGCTGAATGCACATACCTGAGTGTGTATATGCATGCGTAGAGGAAAACAGCACCTATGTGCCAGGTGGAACTTGGGAATTTCACTTCAGCACTGAGATGCAGCAAGGAGACCTATGTCTAGAAATGGGAACTTAATGGCAGCAAGGTGTAAGATAATATTGACTTACGGGCTTAGTGCTGAGTTGAGGTGCTGCTGTAGTAGCTGTGTGTGGGGTAGGTGTGCACAGCTTCCATTTGGTACAACACACCTATGGTCCAGTTAGCATCAGCAAAAGGAAGGTGTTGAATGCTGTCCCGTGGTAGTCATCAGTGGTCATCCCCCTTTCCTTTCATCTACAAAGTTTGTTATAGGGGAACTGAGGTCAGGGGACAGTTGTACAGCTGAATTTTCTTATTTCCAATGGATTGCTTATCCAGAGTGGCACATGTTACTGGCAGACCAGTCTTTCTGATAACAAAGATATTTGTCAGTGAATTTCCTAGGTTTATTCAATAGTAATAGAAATGGGGTTTTTTTGTTGTTGAAAATAGTGGTGACTTAAGCAGTTAAAGTTAACATATAGGTTTTTACTTCAAATATGTATCACTAAAGGGGAAATAGGGTGTCTTAAGATTAAGTGGTTGTGTTCTCTTTTTGTGCAACAAAATGAATTTTGTTACAGTGCAATGGAAGATATAGTCATGTTTTGAAATATCTGTGGGCTAGCAGAAGAGAAAGGGAATTCAAACCTGTGGTCTGTCTCTCCAAGTCTTCAGTGCTTTCTCCTGTGGTGGCTGTAACAGCTTGAAGCTTGCGAGACCAGGCTGATGCATCTCCATTTTCACCTCCTGCCCGGCATTTCAGGCAGGATGTAAAAACTTGCCTGTATCTTTGGCCTGGTCCCTTTTCCATGCCCTTAAAACATTAATACCTCAGAAGCTGTATATTAAGTTTTGCGATTGTCTCCTTTAAGCTGGGTTCCTGGAGCTGACCCAGGGCTGAGTCTTGGCCCTTGTGTTCCCCCAGCACATGTTAAAGAGTTGGAGATCCAGGTCCGAGCATGGCCGTCCCGCGTCCGTCGTCGTCCCCCCCGCCCCGTTGGACTTCAAACTTGAAGCAAGCTAGAGGCACTTGCAGATGGGTGCAAGACGTGTCAAACACCTTTCTGGCAGGCAAAGAGGGGTCTGGACTGTCCTGGGTGCACTAGAGTCCATGATGACCTTGCTTGGAGGTTGTCCTGGGCATCCTTTAGGCAGGGGAGGGTTGTGGTGAGCTCCTGATAGTGATGCTGGCTTAGACCTCTCCGACAGGTAGGGTCATAGCTGGAATGTTTCAGCCTCAGGCTGTGTGTTTCGTGGAGGTGTCTTGAGTTGCCTTTTCTCAAAAGCCTCCGACTTCGGATGACAAACAGGCCCTTTTGAGGCACGGCAAATTCGCTGGTAGTCCGAGTCGGCAGAGATTTCAGACCTCTTTGAAGACCCAACCTTTTAACAGGAAAGGTTTCCCAGCCTGCGTGAGAGCTAAGCTGGCCCTCCGCTATGACAGATACACCCAAACATCTCCTCTTATCCTTGGGTTTCGGCATACCCACAATATTAGGAAAACGTCACAATGAAGCACTAATGTTATTTCAAGAAGGAGCTAAAAAAAAAAGCCCCTGGGAGAGAAGTGACTTATTAACAAGTCATGGGACTTTGGTACGCCTTGGGCAACGTTTTCAAACCATTGCTCTCCAAATCAGTCGATATAATTATACCACTTCCCAAACAGAAAAGAACAATGTGGGAAATTCATCTAATGTAATATCATGGGTCTGAGCCTTGGAGCAGAACAAAAATGGGTTATTGAAACATAGTAGTAAAATAGGTGTGATTGCAGAATAGCGGGTCAAAGCAAACCCTCAGATGAGTAATTAATTCTTACTATCCTACTTGTTCTATTTCATCCTTAGATATTTAATTACACAGTTTTTCTTTCCTCCTGTCCTAACATGCACCACAAGGCAATTTTTTTCTCTGAGCCTTGGAAACAGTAAAACTTGAGTGCTTTATTGGAGCTACTCTCCTAAAAATAAAACTTTGAAAGGTCTGAGCAGTGTAGGACCAGACTTTGTAATTACGGCTCTGTCTGCAGGGCATAAGATGGATGAGGACGTCCTTGTGCTGGGTGCTGTACCCTATGTGTTAAGGCAGGAACTTAAAAGCAGCAGAGCACTGAAGAAAACAACTATCTTCTGTGCAACTTGCAGCCCTTGCTCGAAGCTAATCCCATCCTTCGAAATGGGTTGGGTACAAGTTACGACAGGGTGTTGCCTTGACACTGTCCCTATCCAGGCATGAAAGACTGACTTTTTTGCAAGGATGTATGCTGGCTAAAAGTGGTAAATGCTGCTCCCGTGTTACTAGCCTGGAAAAATAAGACCCAAGTGTTTTCTTCGGTGTGTGGGGGGGAAAACCCCACCATCCCCTGCCCGTTTAGGTGCTTACGATGTTCCTGTCATTTTACTCTTCAAACGCCTACTATTTTAGCGACTCAGCTGATAGCACTGTGAAAAGTAAATCTCTCTCAAGCATTTTCCTCCCTCTGGCTAATAGCTAATCTAATAATAGTTTGACTCCTACCACCACAACAGCTCTCTTTATAAGATGTGTAGTAGGAGGAGGCTAAAGATTTCGTCTCCTCCGTGGTGATCCAAAACTACTTGAAGGTAGGGGAATGGTACTGAATTGGGGCCCTGTGCTGCTTATTTATCACCCTACAGACTTTTACAGGCTTAAACATTTCTCAGATTTGTCTTAAAAAAAAAAAAAAACACAAACCCAAGCAACCAACTCTTCCCAACAATGAACGCCACTCTCAGTTTTCATTATTTTCTTCCCTTTTGTGTTAATATTTCCCTTGTTAGTGTTTCTGCATGAGATCTTTTTATTTATTTATTTTGTGCTTTTACATCAGCCCTAAATGATCTTCCTATTAGTACAGGAAGCTGGCAGCAGCCTGTCTGCAGCCTTTGGATAGCCAACTAATTAAGGGAAAAGCAGGTGTGGATGGATCTATTGAGTCTATAAATAAGTGCCAAAATTTAAGTTATTGGTCTGTGAGTGTTAGCAGGTGGAGCGCTGTTTCTACACCTTCAATGGAGAGAAAAAGAAGGGTTAGAGGAAATGATTTTTTTTTTTTTTCTCTTCATGATTTAAAAGCTCTTCAGAAATACAAAAGTCATTGTCTTGTATGAGGTTAGTCTGGAAAGTAGTGCAGGGGCTCTTACTTTCATTGACCTAGGCTGGTGGATGAACGGGAACTGAGAATAATTCATATTCTCAGGCTGACACTCAGAAACATAACTCACAAGTGACTACAGATGTTAGTGCCTATTGTTCCTTCGTGGTTCTGTTTATAAATAAACTTTCCCTGCCTACCATCAAATGCTCAAAATGTTCTAATCTGCAAAAAGCCTCTTCCCTCAGTGCTAAAGAAAAATACGATCTATTGAACAAAGTATTATGCAAGGGAGTTTGTGTCTAAGAATATATTCTCTCCTCACACTGATTTCTCCTCCTTCCCAATTTCTGTACTGGCTTTCTTCCTTTGTGCTGGATTTAGTAATTTATTCAAACACTTCTAACCAGGGGGCGTTTTTCACCAGGGTGCAGTGGCAAGAGACCACAAAAGCATTTCACAACACATACAAAATACATTAAAACACTTTCAGGGTAGTATAACGTGTGATAGGATAATGTTAGAATAAAAACATGTAGAACAGCCACCTACTTACTTGACCGGTTTCATTAATTTTGATCTGACTGATATAAAAGTCTTCTTCATGGATATGTGTTAATCTTTTATGGGCTGTGTATAAATTTAAATGCAAGCAATAAATGAATGCTTACACTAAAGCTTTTATGTGTCACTCTGAGAAAGGCATGGTCAGAGGAAAAACCTAGCACTCAAAACATAAGCCTTGTTTATATTTTAAAACTCTGGGAGCATCTGACCAAGCTAGCAGGTGTTGATCTGGAGTAGTAAGGAAGGGGACTTGTGGTCTGAGGCTTTTGGGAGACACTACTGGTTTTAGGGACTTTGATCTCTGAACGTGCATCTTGAAATCAGAATGGAAATTTCTTGCCTTTCTGCTGCTTTTGTCCCCCTTAAATACTTAAAGATGGGGAAGGGAAGGGTTTTCCAGGTTAGATATACCATTATGGATCGCCTTTTAGGGCCAAGTGCAACTCTCGGGGCGCTCAACCATGGTCTGTCCATGCACATGAGACTTCTCTGCCTGCCAGGCTATAGGATCTCTCTGGTTGGAAAGGGGAATGTTTATAACTTGCCTTTTGCCCCTGGTTCCTCTTTGTACAGATAATGAGATATTCACTAGAGCAGGGACTGGGACTGGGTAACCAGCCTTCCCAGCTAAGTGTACTAATTAGTCTCTCTTTCTCTGTCTCTTAATGAATTTATACATATTCATTGAGAAGTAGAACAGCTCCAATAGGACAGACTCAAGGAAAAGCTTTTTCTCAGAATACCCTGCAGCCTACCTGATGGTTATAACTTTCTCCTGATGGTTAGAGACCATAGCTTAATTTCTTTGAATTGAGTGGGGGGAAGAAAAAAACTTTTTTGCCTCTAGAGTGGTTAGTCTGGCCACTAGACCATTGCAGGCAAGAAGAATGTTCTTCTTTTGCAGAGCATGAGTGTGTTGATCCTTACTTCTTATGTTCTTTCATTACAAGTGCCTTAAATACAAGCTTTTCCAAATTGGAGCTGAAGAAAAAGATTGGCTTGCACTTGTTTACTAGACAAAGCAAATCTAAATTTCAAATGCTGTTTTAGATCAAGTTAAATGTTTCCTTTCCCTATACCACCCCAGCAATATTTCTTCGGTTTGATAGAGGAAGAAGGAATCAATTATTGTAATTTTATTTTGGCGCTTCTTAAAGCGCTTGGACCCTACATGCTTTCCTATTTAATCCTCAGGAACATTTATGTTTTTCCATGTTAAAAAAAAAAATGCCACTAGAATAAAAAATAATAATACTAGTAGTAATAAAAAAAGACTTGAAGATAGGTTTGTAAGCATTAGTTGAGAGTACTGACATAATCCATCCTGCTGCTGAAAGCTGGCTGTGAAATGGATGCTAAAAATAAACCTCAACTTTAAAAGTCAGTTCTGACAGACCTGGGTCCCGCTTCTCTGTGTAACGTAATTTGCCACAATCTGTGGGCTGATGTTGCAGTAAATTAGGTTCCTGATACTTACTGTTAATGAGTCACTGAATAAATACATCTGTATAAATTAGCCCACAATTTGCCTGTTGCAAAAATAAACAGTTTTCATTTCCTGCGTGAACAGCATGGAAAGCATCGTACGCATGTAGTTTTGCTAAATACCGAAGACATTAACCTGTGGGAAGAGAAAGGCGGTCATGAACAGGTAGGTGAGCAGTGCGTGGTGGGATGGAGAGGTTCAGCCCTTGTGCCGTACCCTGCTAAGTGGGAACGGTGCTGTGCAGGGGTGGGTCAGTCTATGGATCTGGAGAATCGGGAGTTCCACGTCTTTAGAGCTGTCATCTTATTTTAGACTGGGAGTCCTCTGCATCAGCCTGAACGAGAACAGCAGCAATAAATCACGTACCTAACAGCAGCGTTCAAGATGTTACTTGTATTGTGGTAGCACGGGGGCTCAGGCCTTGTGGCACTAGATGCTGTGTAAGACCAAAGTAGGAAATGTTCCACTCGGAGCATTTTTCAGTTCAAATCTGAGAAGATGTAATAACACTTGGAAGGAAGACAATGAAACCAGCAATGAAAACTTAGGTTTATATAGGCCAGATATTTGCACAGTCACAGTAGATGACTCCTCTGCTTCTCTTGTGTATTTTTAATGTCCAAGTATGGTAGTCCAAGTGCTTTACAAGTTACTGAGTCTGAAAAAGACTCAGCTACTTGTTTTTTCGGTGAAAACACCTCCACTCCTATGCAATGACTTCAGCTGAAGATATGTGGAAAAAGAAATGAGTTAAATTCTCAGACCTCGTGAGTGAGGCGGTACATTTAGCTGCAGAGCTGTTCTTCAATACAGGGCATAGTCGTATCATGTCAGTCTCCCTGAAATGGCTGTCTGTGTTAAGCACTGGGTCATTTCCAAGGGTTGCAAGGAGTTTCCTGTCTGTTGGCACTAGACATGTGACCTTATTGAAATGTCTCTTTCAATATCTAGAGGCTGCGATGTGTCACACTGATACACGTTTTTACCTTAACACTCACTCAACAGCAGCTCTCTGATGTGTCAGTGCTTTTCTACTGCATAGACATTCAAGGAGATGGATGCCTGTGTAATGTTACTTCTGTTTGCCTAGCTGGTCTGATAAAATGAATATCCTCGCACAAATTCATTACGCGAGTGGCTTATGATGGCATGTAGGAATATGAACTTCACTGCTTATTCTACCCAAAGTACATGTTTCACATGGATGTCCTGTTGCAGGCATTTGTTCTGGAGATGACTGACCGTATGTAGTGTGCATCAAAGGATGAGTTGCTTGTTGTGTTTTCTCACGAGCAACCGAGTCTGCAGAGATCTGGGACGAACATGAGGGAAGAGGTACTCAGAGTCTGCCTGAGGTTGGAGCACACGCATGAGAAGTTGTCAACATGATAAACCCTAAGAATACTTAGCAATTTGTAGGGTCATTTTGGTGGCTGCTTTGGGTTGGAGATGCCTTCAAAAGCACCTGGCAAATCTTCCTGTCTAGTCAATGCTATTCCATATGGGTGGTTGCTAGGCAAACAGATGTGAGATTTTTATGTAGCCAACTTCTGTCTCTCCTGCCACGAGGCCTACTCCTTGCTTGTTGGCGCACAACCTTGTGGTTCCTCATCCACTTTGGGTCTCAGTACGCTACATGCTGGTCAACCTGATCTGGAATTTACTGGCTGGCCACCAGCACAGGGAGTGCGTGAGCCCTGCTAGAGGATGCACTTGTCAGGGTCCACCAGTGAGAGAGGACCAACCATACCTGTAAATCTCACTTCTCTATGTGTGTGTATGATCTTGTGTGCTGTGGGAGGAGAAAGTCAAAAGATGTACGGAAAGCACGGAATGAATTAATGAGTCAACTATGCAGTGGCAAACCATAATCTGACCAGGAGAAAACAGGGAGAGGAGGGCTATTTAAGCTTGACTTCGTAAAAAAAGATACACTTCTCTGGAAGGCTATCTTATAACAAAGCAATAATTACAAAGTTGTTTATTGTGCACATGTGGGTGCACATATACACACAGGTGCCCACATGTATACCTGCACATGTGCCCACGTACCTGACACAAGTCCATTTGATTCTGCAGAGTGGTGTGCACGCTCGTACTGGCTGGGGGATTTGTAAGCTCTCTCATATTGCACAAGAAGTATTTGCAGAGGTTATCTTTCACCCAGCAAGGTTAATATCTCTGGGTTCCTGCTGTGGTCAAAGGGAAGAGAGGAGCTCCTCCCAGGTGCAATCTAGAGCAGCACCTTCAGGTAATTTCCCTGTGGGAGACCTTTTCTCTTGACAGCGAGGGCCAAGGCTGCTGTGAGCCTGAGTGAATGCCCTTCATTGAGAGACGTGAACTAGGGGAGGCCAACATTTAATTTATTTATTTAACAAAGAGAAGTGCCTTTAAATTTAAGCATCTCAACTCCTACTTCAGCATTGAAAACAGATGCCTGGCTCTTAGCAAGAGTCCCAGCTCTGCCCCCAGCCACCAGCAGCAAGACCCAGAGGGGTTGCCCACTCGCTGCAGGGTGAGCCGGGGGCCTGGGGCTGCGCTGTGCTTGCTTCCCCCTCAGTCCGCCCTAAGCTTTGGCTCCGTTTCACAGTTCTTCATGGACATGACTCCCCGTTCTGGGAGGGGCTCGGTCTCCTTCTCAAATGATAATGCAATCCAGACATAAACTGGCAGAAATGTCATGAGACTTCTTATTCTTGCGTATTTCCAGTGTGAACGCGCTCAAAATATCCTGAGAAAGGCAGCCTTGGCATTTTTTCTGATGAACTGACACTGACCTGGCAGTTTATTGCGGTTTCTTCCCCAAAAGACAGTTATATAGGAAAGAAACTGAAGGATCCCTTTCCCATCCCTAGCTTGTTTTCCAGCTGTACTAATATTAAAAATCATAATTTTTCCAGACTCTAGTCTAATAATTGCTGCTCCATCAAAATACTTACAGTTGAACACCACCTCTAAGAATATGCTAATGTTGATGTAAAACCGATCTACCTCTAAACCATGTGTAATATGCGTTTTGGGAGGCTTAGTGCACCAGGTAGGAGAGGACAAATAGAAGTTTAATACAGTCCTCTGAGCACAAATTCAGAGGGGTACCTTCCCCTCTCATACATGGGCAGCTTAGGATGGCTTATCTCCTTCAGTGTTGACACCTAAATTTACTGTCTAGAGTTGGGCAGAGTGAATAGCCCCTGTTATTTTGTTTGTGCCTTGAGACAACAGGATCCCTCTTTCTCTGCCTCCTGTTTCCTTGAGCCGCAGATAGGGATTCCTGATGTATCCTGAATGATGGAGGGAGCGAAGATCTTTCACAGGATTTTTCCCATTTTCTTTCTGTATGCAAAGGAAACTACTGATGTGGCATGAGAAGAGACACTGGGGAAAAAGGCTTAGGATGGGCTGGGGTCAAGTGATGTGTTTTATGAATCCTCTAACAGCTGGGGCAACACGAGTGCCTGACTTAGTGAGCACTGTTGTTGTGGCTGTACAGTGATAGAGAGGGACCTTAACACAGATCCTGGTCCCCACCGTGCATAGTCTGCCTGTTTTGGGGAGGAAGACTAATCTTGACTTCTCTGCCTAATCTAGACGAACTTCCCGAAGAAAGAGATCCCCTCTTGTGAAAACCTACTAGGAGATTCAGGAGAGAAGGTGACATTATTTCTTCATGTGTCTTTCCAACGTGGCAATGAATGGGTCCAGCAAGGTAGGTGCAAGCGATTTAGCTGAAGTCTCACAGGACAGCTGTAGTGGAGCTAAGAACAAACCCCGCTATTCAGCCAGACAGCACTGACCTCCCTGTAGGCAACAGGGTTTTGATCCCTGAACTAGAATGGCAGCATTTCACACCACATATATGCATAATTTTTCAGAAGATGTAAGGTATGAGGCACTGGAGGGTCAGATCTGCTACTTTTTTCCAGCTGGTTGTTGTTGGGCAGCCGCGTTTGCTGGCTATCTGCTCTACTCTTGGCCTGACTCCTCTCCATCAGGGCCAGGCACCTCTGTGGTTCCTGGACGTTGGTCCTCAGCATCCGACCACCAAGACACCAGGGCAGATGGGATTGTAGGTGCTGCTCAGAAAGGAGCTTGGGAAGAAGATTTTTTTCCAGTTTCTACCTCTGCCAAACACCTCTCAGTGGCAGTGGCATGTGTGTCACCTATGGAGAGCTGAGCTGCTTCTTCCACGGAGTAAAGTGTGGGAGAGAAGCAGGTGAGCCTCATCATACTGGTTTTGGGCTAGTGGCTGGGTTGAGCTAGTAGTTAGTATATGCCTGATATAAAGTCAAATGTGTCGCTCAGTCAAGCACATCACTTTATTTTTTTGAATAAGCTCAGCTTTAGAGGTGTTGGTAATATCTGGCAACGGTTCTTCACAGAGAATTGAACTGCTGCGCGCTTGTTAGAAAGGCAGAAAACACAGTCAGTACCAAAGCTGCAAAAGCACTGTACTGGTAAAATATCATAGCATGACAGGTACATCGCAAATCAATACTACAGGAGAGTCTGAAATACAGTGTGTAGAAATATTTGCAGACCGTGGAGATTCAGAAATATTGCTGGCATGGTTGGGGAAATCAATACATGAGGGCAATTACGAAATGCTGCCTTCTTCTGAGGCAAAAAATATAGGTCCCCATATTACCTTAATAGCAGTTAACGCGAACCTTTATAAAGTTTCACTGAAACCAATGGAAAGTTCAAGGGGTTTCTGTTCCTTGATTTGAGTTATCTAACTGGAGCCAATATTAGGTTACAGAAATGGGTCCCTTACTTCTAGCTATTTTAAGGAAAAAAAATAAAAAAATCCTGAAAAGCAGGAAAACTCTGAGATAAGTGATTGGAGAAAGAAATGCTTAAAATGCAGAAAATTTAAGATAAAAATTCTATAAACAGTTCCCCAAGTTTTCATGTAGCTCCAGGTTTGATTCTGGAAACGCAGGGAATAAAAATGAAGTATGTAATTTAGGATTTCTTTTTTTCTTGTGATTTCCGTAGGTGTAGTTTTCCTTGTGCTAAAGCAGATGTAGGGAGGATAATGCTTCTGACAGTGTTTTGTATAGACTCTGCTCATAGTTGCTGAGTAGATTTTTTTTTTTTTTT
>VYZM01020072.1:130796-143892 GCA_013398915.1 Dromas ardeola
TCTTCCCTGTCTTATTACTGAGGTGTGAGTTAATATGTGGGCCTGTCAAATATGTTGGAAAGACCCTGTTTAACTCTTGGGAAGGAGAAAGAACCTCATCTCTGTGGTAAACTTAGGAGCAGGGTGGAGCCAGAGTCAGGTTGGCCTTGACAGCTTCAATTGCTAAAACTCTGCAGTTGCTGCCTTGGTTAGGTGCAGCCTGCAGGGGTCAGGATCCATGGAGCCATCTCTGGTCCCACAGACACATGAGAACATAATGAAGAGCAGATTTATGCCTCTTCCATTGGTCTGAATTTTGTGGACCAGGGAGAAGATGGCCCTGATATCTCTGCTGAGATAGCAAAGGTGGGTTTTAGCCTGTATACATCAGAAAGCAACATTTATTGAGAAGATTAGCCTGAGCTTAATGAAGGCTTCCTGGCATTTCCAGCCTCTATGGCAGAGTGCTCTGGTGATGAAGCTGTGCCATTAAGGGAAATCAGGTATCTATTTCTGCAGGTGCTACTGATGCCACAAAGGTGCTGGGGGAATGCAACACTGCCGTGCGTGCTGTGGGCCCATGCCATGAGATATGAGGAGAGGTCCCTGGGTGCTTGCAGGAGAGGCAGTGGCAGTACTTCCCATGGTGGCAGGATGCTCAGAGAAACTTCTGCCAGCAGGCTTGTCACTCTGGCACTTGATCCATCTGACAGCCCAGCAGAGGCTGCGACGAGGTCACATACCAGCTAGTGCTCTGATGCTGCCCAGTCAAGACGGCACTGCTAGCCTGATCCAAATGTTGCCTTAGCAGAGCGTTTTGAAAGGAAACCACCTCCAGAGGGTGGAAAAGCCAAAGCTGTAAGGTAGACAGCCTTAGAAGAGAGGGGGTGAGTTGCAGGCACGTGTTGCACCAGGTCTCTTTAGATGCTAGTTGAACGACGAGAAGTTACGGCAGAACCTGTGGGTTTGGAAGCAGCCAAGGAGGAAGAGCCAAAAAATCTGGAGGCAGCAGAAGCTGAGCTTCTGCTAGCACCAGAGACCAGTCGACCCAGCCCAAGCATATTGTTACTGTTTTATTAAAAGGGTTGATTTGGAGAATGTTGTGTTTGCAATTCAGCATCATGCCTCGGAGCCTTGATTTCAAGCCTTTATTTATATGCTTAATTGTTGCTATGGAAATTCAATATTTAAAGAGGTAATTATTGCTGATCTTGTTGCATGTGTCCATTTCTGATGTCCAGCTGTTAGCTCTTTAGCTCCAGTCTAGCAGATTAATTACTACTATTGATTACTTTGAGCTTCTCTCTTCACACCTGCAGTCTGTGTAATTAGCCGGTGGCCTCCTCTGAAAATTAGGAGCAGTTTCATTTTGGCACCTTGCCATTTCTCAGCCATGTGCATTACACTGATGAACAAAAGCAAATCCATTTTAAATAGAGATATCTGGGCAATGAACTCTTTGTATTTTTGAACTATCTGTGGATAACTCAAACTACTCTGTGTTAGCAAATATTGGACCCCACTGGAAGACCACTGATAGTAAAAAAAAAAAATTAAATAAATAAATTCCCAAACCACTGGTATTTGTTCTGACTGCCCACCAGTCAGTAAATGCTATCCTGTCTTTTTGAAGTTTATTGTCCGTACTGATTTTTGCACTAAATGGGACTCAACCATCTGAGCTCAGTCACTTCTTCTCTCAACCTGCTTTCCTGAGGTGGAGTTGTCCTTTCCCTGTTGCACGCGTGAGAGTTTTCCTGCCTTTCTTACTGCATGCTACCAGGGCACATCAGAGGAACGTTAAGTAGGAGCGTAGGAGGGTACTCCTGTACCCATGAAACCCTCATCCATCCTCTCCCTTTCCAAGCCGTGGAAGAGACAAGCAGTGCTTGCCTCCGGCCATTCACTGTTTTCCAATGGTCATCCAAGGACCGTGGCCCTTCTTGGAAAGACAAGTTTGTACTGAATTTCTCTCCCTTTGCACATAATGAAGGCAAAGACTGAGGGTTCGAAGGCTTTTTTTTAAGAAATAAAATACACTTCTCTTGCCACTGGGCTTGTGACTTCCTCCTCTCAAAAAAGAAAACTTTTCTTTACATACGCTGGGTTGCTAAGCATAGGTCATGCTAACATCGTGTGATTTCAACATAAGCAGTGCACCAGGAGGGGGAGGGAGCGAGGGGTGAACTCTGTCTTTGTTCTCCCTGGACGAGCATCCAGTCTAGATTTATAGCAGACCAAGGACAGTCCAAAAGCACAATACAGGCGGCCTGTGAACCGAAGTGTGCTGAAATTCAGTGTTCAGGAACTAAGTTTCATATAATTGCTGCATGACTGGATGCTTTCCACATATCAGTAGTTTAACGTTCAGGGTGGTGAGTCTCCAGAGTCAAGGCGGCAATGAAGGTGCTCTCTGCTTCATGGGTCAAATGCCACCCCAAAAGTTGTTGTGAAGTTCAAGGGAAGAGAAGGGATTTGTCTCCTTTCTGGTCGGGTAAAGTAGTTGCTTTAGACTATTTAGTACAGCACCGGCCTCCAGACCAGAAGGTCCCCAGCTGGAATCCCATCACCGCCACTGTTTCTAGATTAAATTCTAAATTGTGTACTGTCATTTGGAGGCCTTCTGTGCAGGGTCTCACTGAGTCACCAGTTATTAGGAATGCCTCTTATTATCGCAGCCCTAAAAGCTATTTGAACAGAAGCCTAATGTGACTGTGATTTCCAAGGACCATTTGCTGTTATTGCAGCTCTGCTTTGCTGTGAGTGAGAGAAACAAACCAAAGTTGCTTTCGGATCACATGAAAGGGAGGGACAGGGAAGCAGTGGAGCTGGAGTGACATTCAGCTGCCAACAAATGTGAATTTACCAAAAATAAACAATCTTTTTATTAACTAAAGCGGGGTCACTTCTCCTGCAAGAAAACAAACAGGTTAATTTTCTTCAAGCAGATACATTTCTAGGATTTTGTAATTCTTCTCATTTTTCTAAGTAGCTGCAAAAAGTACCTGCTGAAGAAGTATGCGGAGCCTATGCACTGCCCTACCCCACTAGGCCAGAGGGACCTTCTCTGCAGAAGAGGAGGGCATAGCAGAAAGGCAAATGTCTGCTCCCTGGGAGAGGAAAGCAGTAACTTGTGTGCACAAAACGGGAAACTACAAACATAAATATTATTCTGAAGGCACACAGATATATGCGAGATGTCTATATAATGTGGTAGAGTTTGGAGTCTGAATAATATAGTTTAGGGCTTGGATTTCAGAGCAGTCCTGATTCTACTTTATTACTGACTCTCTATAAGACTCCTTAGTCCTAAGCTCCCTCCATAAAATGAAAGTGGAATTTTCCCTGAAAAAGGGCCGCTTAAGGTACTACGAAAATAGGCCTTTTATAAAGAATTTTAGAAGTTCTCTTGTATCTACAGCTAAATGTGCTGTGAACAGCTTGCTCCTGCTTAGGAGGACTGATGTAAAATGGCATTGGTCCATTACAGCTAGTGGTGCTAGGTTCAACGCTGGTTGAATATATGACCAAATATTTGTACGAGTCCTGGGTAATACAGTCGTATACACAATTCAGCCCTGGCTCTCCCTTATCTAGCCTAGCTCTGGGGTGTTTGGCAAGGATGAGGGGCTACATCAGAGAGTCTATTTAGAGCATGAGGTGCCAGACATCCTCTTCGTATCAGATGGTCTGCAGCCAGACACGCTTCCAGAAGAAGGACAGACGGCTGGCGAGGGAGAAGACATCTGAAAGCTGGGACCGTTAGAGGAAGGCAGTGGTACTGCCAGCTATTTTTCTTCCCTGTTACCAACTGTATATATCCCATTTAAGATGCTGCTGTACTATCTCTAGCAAACAGATTAGTAAATTGGGAAGGGAGTACATCTATCTGTGGGGTAAGGAATAGGTGACCAGGCAGAAGAGAGAGCAAATGTGTTTTTGCATCCATGTTATGTGTCCAAGTGCTCACAGCACTTCAGCGTGGCACAGGCTGAAGTATGGGGATGCTTTCATGGCTCGCTCACTATGCTTGGAAATCTCTGAAATTCAGGGCTGAAGTTTCAATGATTTCAAAGTGACCAAAATCCCACCTACTGCAGCAGAAGTCACAGTCTCCGGCCAGCACAAGGTGCAGAAATGCCATTCCTGCCATGACTGTCCCCTGGGATCTAAGAGCAGCAACTGATCAAATTCCTTTGAGAATTAGCAAGCCAGCCTGGAAAAAGTTAGGTCTGCGTGTACAATGGAGCCACCTGGGCACCAGCCATCTACGTTATGTGTTTTAAACCACCTACGGGCCTTGCTTTTACCTGAGATTGAGCCTGGAACAACTTGCTCCTACCCCCACAAGGCGCTGGATCTCATGGACTGGGGCTGCAGATGGGGTGGTTGTCCCCATATTGATGATGAGGGCCAGCCTGCTGAGTGGAAGTGGTGACAAGCTGGAAAACTTCTGGGGCAACTGCTTTCCTCCTGGAGAAAGGTAAGGCTGCTGGTAACGTCCCTTGGGGGTTGCTGGTAGAAGAAGTGCTTTATCTGCAGGCTCTGATTAAAGGTCTCACTCATCCTGAAATTCTTAAAATAAGTTTGCTCAGCAAACCATTCAAAGGCGCCTGCTGGCATTATCAAAAACTTCTGAGTACCCAATTCAGGAGGGTCTGAATACGGGCACTTTTGGAGATTGCTGCCTGTTTCATTCTGCTGTCTGTATCTTTAGGTGTGTAAACAGTCTGACGTGTTGCTGTGTTTAGAGCATGTTGAAGATGTGACTTGGACAGCCTGTCGCCCTTTCTGAGAGGTCTCATTCGATTTCTCATCATTACTACAGCTTTTTTCCTCCTTTTACTAGATTGTGAGGTACTGCCTCCTGCCACCATACACTTACGTGGCTCCCAGCACAGCTGGTTCAGACTGAAGTCCTCCCAAAATGCAAGTAGTAAACAGGAATAAGTGCATGAGTTATATATGCAATGACAAAGTGAGATGCTCACAGCTGGCAAGTTGTGTATCAGAGGTTTGTAGATTTGATATGCCATTTATTTCTTGACTGTTGGTCTCAGTGCGCTGACTTTGTTCAGATGCCAGGTGTTGCATTTGGCCTTTGGCATCAGCCTATGCAACCGTCACTGACTTCATCAGAAGCTGTGCTAAAGTGCTGCACTGCATCATCTTTTCCTTCCCCAGGATTTAAGTTGTTTGAATTACCATGTGTGTGATCCTCCTTGCACCTAATGACATGTGGTGGTTGCATTTTGTCTTTTGTCAGCTTGGACTTTTCCTTTAGCCAGGTAGAGCTGTGAGTTGCTTTTGAGCCCTGTTTATGTTTTTTCACTAGTCGCATAAAAATCTGTTGCCATTGCTGGAGAGGACACATCTGGGAGTGCAGACACCAGGATAGGCTTTAAGCTCTGCTCTGCATTTGAGGTGCTTGTTATGTCCTGCTTCTCGGTGACACCAGCTCAGGAAACTCTACCAACCTGCTGCCCATAGGAAGGGGCTGAAGGAGCCGACGGCATGCTCTGCATAAGGCTGCTCCCGCCACACTCCATCTGCCTCGCTTAGCTGGAGCATTTATTGTTGAAAGCCCTCCTGACAGGAAACGTTCTGGCTATAATGAAGCATCCACAGAGATTAACGTGGTATTTGTTACCAAAACATCTCCCAAAACCACAGTATTGACTTCTGTGTCCTAACAGGCATCTGTTTCTAGCCTCAGAATATTACCTCTTAGGTAGAGGCGCTGCTGTAACCAAACTGTCTCTTGGTGTCCATTGCTTACTAATGTGGCTTCTGCATTGTTCATGAGCTAAGGAAATAATACAGTGCTATAAGGATCCTAGGAAACTCGGGACGATCTGGGCTCTTTGTATGACTAGCTGTCTTTAGGAGGCATTTGAAATCCTTGTACTATACTCCTGATATAAAATCCTTTTCTTGAGAGCACTTATTTTATGTCCACGCTTTTTCCTCTCTGAATGTAGTTATGCATACATGTGTATGCATGTGTCTGTGTTTATGCATGACATATATGAGAGGTTTTTTGTCCTTAAACAGGGAAAACATGAGTTGGTCTGTGTTTTCATGAGCCTGTGCATCCCATCCACAATATCAGCTCTCACTCTAATGAGCTGAAGCTACATTAGCAAAATCCCAGGCAGATAAATTGACTTTAAACCTTGGTTTGATGATCCTACTAAGACATTCAATTAATTCTATTTTGCTACAAGCTAATTTATGACTTTGTGTTTATTCCAAAAAAAAAATGTTGAATGTACAAATCAGTAGGAGACAAGGTAATGATTTATTCTACCTTCCTTCATGCTCTTGTCTTCACACTTCACTACTATAAGAATGGAAGAAGAAATATGAAAGAAATGTCTTTTGATGTATGAAATGTGGGTATTTTCTCATACTGAGCTGTATCTAACTGGTGTAAACACATAATCAAGCCCTCTAGGAGATGCTAATTAGTGCAGTAAATGTTAGTTTATTAATTGCCATTACGTTTCTCTTTGTTTCACCAGTGAATGTGTCTTTTCAGGAGAACAGATTTGATACGGTGTGTCTGTAGAATTTGTTTGTGTTCATGGCAAATGAAGACAAGTAGCCTACCAAAGCTGTGATGAATTAACAGCAGTCCGTGCGATCAACGTTTCTGCAACGGAGTCCACAAAGTGCATGGGCTTCTGTGTGATCTGAGAAGAAAAACAACACAAAACAAAAAGCCCCGGAGGATTTGATAACAATTTTCTGCTCCATCTCTCTACTTGGTGTGTTTTTAATGAGCCCTCCAAAAGCACAGGTAGTAAAACTTTCCCTTTTTGATGTGGCAGAATACACTGCCAAGATGTACTGCAGGAGAGGTACTTCAAAGGCAAACAGCCAGCGAATACAATTACATTAGGTGAGGCTGCTGGGTATAATTGAGTTCCTCCCATCCTTGGAAAGTGATAGAAGACAGTCCCTTAACAAATCCCTCTTCCTGCTCCTCCAGCTTGTTATTATAAATCAATACTTTCCCTGTGATGTTCACATTTGTAAACTACACCATTATCACATGCCACGTTGCCTGAATTGGGTACCGTGAGCCAAGATTATGCCTACTGGTAAAAAAAATAAAGGATCAAGTAAGCATTATAACATAGGATAAAATAAAGTATCAAGTAAGCATTCCCCCAGTATGGAGGAGCAGCACGGGCTGTGGAGAGGGCAGAAGAAGCATCCAGTGGTCTGCTAGCCTGGAAGCCATCCCTTCCTCCCTGTGGAGGCTGCCAGTAATTGCTGGAAATGTTTGTGCAGGGAGGTGCAGGTGCTGCTGGGAAGCAGCAGAGTGGGTTGTGTGTGTGGAAGGAGCTCGATATCCCAGGAGGACCAAGGTGGGAAGCGACTTTGCTGGGGGTGGATCTAGGGCATGGCTTGACCGAGCTCTCAGGACCTACTTTTAGACTTGCTAATGGGGAGAAAAGTCTTTAAATTGGAGGAGGAGGTTTTTTCATTCTGTGTGGAATGTGAGCTTTGTTGTGTTTTCATGGATGTTGGTTAAAACACACCAAAACCCAGATATCTCTTTGTACTCCTTCCCCTGTAGAAACAGCTCTGCAAAGCCTTGCAATACAAAACAATGAATATCTCGCGCAGACATCTGAAAATGCTTTTTCATTGTTTTCTTCAGATCTGAGGCTAGAATGCTCGCTTGATCTTTATCCTTGAGAACAAGGTTGCTTTGCGACTATACCAAGCTTGAGCCCCTAATCCTGTTTAGGGCAGCTTCTAGTCTACATTCTTATACAAATAATGATGACCCCACGTCAGAAACTTCTAGCTTGGACTTCTCTAGATGTTCGTTCAAGAGGCAGGATCCTTCTTGCCTCTTTCCGCTTAGGCACTCAGCTTGCCTCTGTGCTTCATTTGCTGCGGACGTCAAAGGCAGGCATGGCTGACTCTCTTCTGGGACTCTGCATGGCAACAGTGGGTGTTGCTGTTGCAGGTCTTAATTAGCATTAAGTCATTCTGGTGATAAATAATCATAGCTAGCATATAAATACGTAGTTCTGCTCTGATTGGAGCACTGAATTAGAAGGTTCTGTCCAAATGTTTGCATGGTGAATGAAAAGGGAAAAAAAAAATATATTGGAGCACCTTTTATTTTCCAGATTGGGAAGATTTTTAAGAAGTTGCAAATTTTTTGTTCAGTGTATTGCTTCAGCACAGCTTGAGCAAAATTCTACCTTATTAGCGAGGGGGCTTTTTGCTGGACTCCGGTAGCAGAAGCATGATGGAGGATGGACCTAGCTTAGAAATTTGCTAGAAATCTGGAGACAGAAACTGGCTTGTCCTCCGAGACACGCTCCATATATGCAGAATCTATCTGAATAAATGAGCCCCTTACTTAACTGGGAACGTACTGTATATTCCATCTGCAGACTGAATGATTGCTCCATTTCAAGCCTCCTGACTCCCATGGAGCCATCTGGTACACGCTAGTTTGTACGAATAGGTGAGGATTCCTGCTAACACAACAGCCTTCAACTAGGCAGAGTGCTGATATTTAGCACTCTGCTCCACATCTGCGCGCAAAGCCGTAACAAAAACCCCAACACTTTCTGTGTTTAATATTTTAATGAACCTTCCTTTTTCTCCTGGAAAGCCACTTGGGACGGGAACAATCAATGCAATTATATCAGAAAATGGGTTGAGCTATTAATACATCCAACTAAGCAGAGATTTCATGTTATATGGCATTGTGGATTTTTTTCACCCGTTGCTTGCTTAGAGCTGAGCGGGGAGGAGGGTGGGAGAGGGGGAGAAGGTATGTGTCATATAGATATTCTTATATAACTTTGAGATATTGTCAGAAAATTAAGCTAATGGATATAATTCATGTTTGCAAGCAGCGGTGGGCTGGTCATAGAACTTACCAATAGGTATGTAAAGGTTGCATCATTTTTGGCTGCCCTGCTATGTCCGAGATGTCCATATGGGATTGGCAGTCTGTGGTACAGCACCATAAAGAAGGTGCCTCGGTGGTAGCTGAATCACTCCAAAGGGTTTTCATGAAAGCTGACAGAACAAGATGAACTGGGGAGAGAGGGACGTGAGCTAAAAGCCATAGACTGCCTGTGTACTCCCACTGTTTTATTCTGTGGCACCTAGATCCACAGATGTATTTAAGACAGCTAACACGTAGCCAGAGAGACCTGTGTGCTCTTTGGCGATTTAAAGAGAATAAAGTAGACATTAGATCCCTCTTTCCCCTCAGACACTGCTCAGGAACCTGGAGGGGAAGGAGGTCAGGAGGACTTTCCAGCTGCTGCGTGGGACGTGCTGCTGCCCTGAGCTGGATAGTGGTGGCCCTCGTGCCTCTGGAGCTTGTACTTGAGTTCTTGGCTCAGAAAGGTCCACCAGGTCTTGCTTTCCTCAGATGTTTTGCAGAGTATAGGTTACTTAGGACTTTCGCTTAGTCTGGGGTGAGACTTGCATCTGTAGCAGAACCCTGTCTGGTTTTGTTCGATTTATTTATTTATTTACTTCCACAGCGGAAGTGATGGTGGATCTTTCCAATAAAAGTATCTTTCTCCTGAACCATTCAAGCTAGCTCTAGCTTCTGATGCATCCTGGCTAAATGGGAGTCAGTGTGAATGGTGCATAGACTTGTGTTTTCTTGTAACATGGAGAGTACGTGGTTCACCAGTGTAGGATTAGGTCTGTGCAGATTCTTGCGATTCACATCAGTGCAGTCTCACTTTGTTTTAGTAAATGTTGCCCCTCAGACATGGGATTGCTTACAAACTGGGATCTGTGCTCACATGTCTATTGCAAAACACAGCCTGCTAAAAACAGCTGTAAGGATCTCCCTTTGTCTGGTTGGGGTTCTTCGCTTAAGTGCTTGTGGTGCCTGATTAAATTAGTAATCAGAGATATAGTCATGCTATTTTGTGACTCTGAGAGCCTTGATTGTGGATTATATTTACACACTGCAATTTCTTTCTAAATGGAGCTCTTTGTATTCAAGGACTTTAAGAGTCTTTCAGCCTGCGATAAAATCCAGTTTGCTACATAGACTAGTTCTTGCAGTGGAGCCAAGCTCCTGGTCAGGCATGCTGCGTAGCACAGTTTCTTCATTTGCACAATAAATACAGCTATGGAAAAGTTCATGTGCGGTGCAGTGGTTTTGCTGACCCTTTATGCTGAAAAACTGCACGATGGCAGACTGGCTGATGCATTGAATGCCTTCATGTCATGTTGCCTCAAAATGACGGTTTCCTTTCTTGTTAAAACAGGGGGTGGCTTGAACTTAAGCCACATAAATGGTAACAACAGACTTTGTGGTATTTAAAAAGCCTGTGCAGATCCAAACCCTGTGGCCTGTCCCTGGTCAAAACAATAGGGCTGGAAAGACAGCCAGTCCTTACGGCATATTTTAATGTATTTAAAACCCATGACGTGCTAAGCCAGTGGCTCTGTCCCATGCATGTAGGTAGCAGAGGCAGGCAGGAGACCTGACTCCTCTGCTGATTTTGAGACTCCGGAGCCTGTCACATAAGCCCTATGGGGGGAACCCTTTTGGCAGGGAAGCCCCTGTTTAAAGTTTCTGCTTGTCCTGTTCAGAAGAAGGACAGGAGACCTGATCTCCTGCATCAGCCCATCTGCATTTGCTTGCAAATGGGTGCAGGGAAAATGAGAAGGACTTGGCTCAACATGATGAGGTGCTCCAAAATGGGGAAAACCTTGGGCCAGTCTGGACTTTAGCTCCTTAGGTCTTTCTCTAGGCTTGGCCAGAAGATTCACCCTGGTTTAGAGGTAACTTTCCCAGGAAGGGTTTTTCTTGCTTGCTTGTTTGTTTGCTTTGCTTTGCTTTTTTGTTTCTGCTGGAAACTGACGGGTTCTCACAAAAAAAATCTTGCCTCTTTCTCTGGTGACATTTGATTCAAACTCTGAAAAATTTCTGACCAGCTTTAGTAGGTACTTTAGTGTGTAGAGTTTATTTGAATATCTTACATTGATAGTAACGTGAAAGTCCTGTTTATGAATGTATTAGTGGGGCTTAAAACATGTAATTCTATTGCTTGCTTTGCTACCCTCCTGCAGCAGCACTTCAAATCTCTGTGCCCCAATTTCCCTTCCGCCCATTACTTGCCTTCTCCATAAAAAATCATTGCTTTGGAACTCAATTTTTATAATTCCTTGTGCTAGAAAATGGAACTCTGATCTCAGTTGGGTCTTTGTATTGTAAATAATATTCAATTAATGGAGTACCTTCAGTAATTATTTTGAGGGTACCCTACCAGCTACAGTAGCCATTGAGCCTATTAGGAATGTGAAGCCTTTGGATGAATTAACAGACCAGATGAACAGATACAACTAACACACTTATAACAAAATTAATTCTTTCCAGAAAATGGTAATACTATCTTGCAGATTGTTGGAATGATGCTGCCTACTGGCATTTTCCTTCTGCCACAGATAGCTGCAAATCACCCCCCAGTGAACTGAAGAGTCCTACAGGATAGCAATGGATCGGGAATGCCCCCGGGGTGAACCCTCTTTGAGTTCAGGGGGTTTCTGTTCAAACAGCTAGAACTGCATTTGCCTCTTGTATTTTCTCTTCTACCCTAGATGTGGCTACAAGCTTGTTGAAGCAACCTGCTAAGGAAAAAAAGCCTGAACTGATGGAAAAAACCCAAACCACCCTTGCATGTTAATATCTATACTCACTGCAACCTCATGCCTCTAACGAGGCTCCTATCCCCATCCCTGGCCAAACGAAGATGCTTGGTGAAGAGTGTAAGAATAGTGACATGACTATGGTGATGCATGGCCGAACACCCTCCTGTGGCTCTGTGACCCTTGACCACGGCTGGTCATGGCTCAAGCTGGTACAAGGACCTGCCAGCATGAAGACAGCCATTGGTGGGATGTGTACCTCCAGAGCCAAGACCGAGGGGATGGAGGGGAGGGCAAGGAGGCACACACAAACATGGAGAAGAAGGGACATCCTGGGCAGGCTGGAGCTTGCCTGGGGCATTATTTAACAGCCGGCTCTGTCTAACTGCAACGTGCCATCTCCAGTACAGTCCTGCCTGATCACACTCAAACCAGCCTTTGTTCTTCAATAGCTATTTAAACACATTGGTTATGGTATCTGGTTTTGCTATTGGTTCTTTTTGGTAAGTGATGTTTAGTGATAATCACCCTTCAGAGGGGAAAAGTGACTGTTTTAGGATTTGGTTTCCATTATGTGTTTGATTTGGGCTCTCCCTGAGCTTGGGGAGCTCAATGTCCCATAAATCGCAGGACCTACAGGCTACCCTCCAGCCTAATTTAGGCACATAAAAGTATGGCACATAGGTGCAATCCAACATGGCCCTTTTCTTGGTACATACAGCCTAGCTGTGATCTTGAAGAAACCTGTTCCCAGGGGCTCCATGTGTTGTTCAGTGTTAATGGTAAGTCATAAAATCCTAGCCCAGGCTTCCTCCTGAGCCTGAGTACCTCCGCTGGCAGCCTGCTGCTCTTGCTCCAGGCTCCTCCGCTTCACGCATTCAAATGCGTTTATTTTCTGTGGCTGGATGTAATGGGACTCACCTGGTTCAACTGCCAAGCTAAGTCAGCAAAATAATCTTGAATCTCTACGAAGATTTCTCCTGTTCTACTGCAATGACTGGTTTAGTGCTCCCCGCCTCAAAATGTTAGCATTTCCTCCCCTGCCACCAGAGAAACCCTGAAGCCCTTCAAACCATCAGTGCAGGAACTAAAACTGTCACAGTCGTTGCAGTTTCCATAGGTGTCTTTTGTGTTGGTTAATAAGCTTTTTGAGGACCTTATTACTAGAAGAACTGCTTGATGGCTTGCATGGCATAAATAAAGTGGGACTAAAATTGTGACTGCAAAAGTTGAAAGGAATACAGTTACTGGGTGTTTGTTAATTCCATCTTTGCAGGAGGATAGCAGCTGCTTTTCTTTTCTTTTTTAACAGATGGAGTGATTTCTCATGTAGTGTTACAGTAATGACCAACGTGACACAGAAGGAAAATTCTGTGACAATATGGTGAGCAAGATCTTATTGACAGCTCCACTTGGTTGTAATTTATAAGCTCTATATTGTTGCTCTATTCTT
>VYZM01020072.1:143924-175467 GCA_013398915.1 Dromas ardeola
CCCCCCACCTCCCAAATGCTGCTTGTCTTTTCTGCCATATAGAATTAGATTTCAAGTTGAATGAAACAGTTTAATTTTCAGGACTCTTAGCTAAAAGCTGTTCAAAATCTTTACCAGAATTTACACCCCATCGTAAGTTTAAAAAAATTAAAAATCACTGCATTATGAAGTGATGGTGCAAAAATTATCTCTTATTTAATTTCTCTGTTGAGATGGCTGTCTTGATTTCTGCTGTAGCAGCTGATACCTCTCAAGGACGGGACTTACCTGCTTTGCACAAGGCAGCCTAGCTCTAGCATGAAGGCATTGCGACTAAGGACCGGCCCAAGTGTGTGGACCGTGAATGAGCAGGGAAGACTGCTTGTACCTTGCCCTGTGACTAAACATTGTGCAGGGGCTGAAAATAAGCTCAGGGGCATGACTATCAACGAAAATTTGCAGCTTCTGCCATGCACAGAGGTGCTCAGAGCAAATGCCACCATCCATTTGTAGAGGAGCTGAAAATCTATCTGGAGACACCCACCCACAGCCCCTCTTTTGCAGAGGTCTGTGTTACTATGTGCATTTAGCTGCATGCACATGGTAAAGGGCTCTCAAATCCTCATAAGCTTCTTCATAATCTGTGTGGGGAATAAGTCACAAGTGTATCTATGGGATAGCTGGGATGTTGTTCCACTCTTCCTTTGAATCTATTAAGTTTGAAAGTTGAAAATAAAAGAAAACAAAAAGTGAATGTTTGTTAGCTTGAAGCTGTAAAAAAAGTACACCAGAAAAGTTTTTTTTTTTTAAAAGGAAACGTTACAAAATTAAATATTAGGAAGAAATTCTTTACTGTGCGAGTGGTGAGACACTGGAACAGGCTGCCCAGAGAAGCTGTGGATGCCCCATCCCTGGAGGAGCTCAAGACCAGGCTGGATGGGGCTTTGAGCAACCTGGTCTAGTGGGAGGTGTCCCTGCCCAGGGCAGGGGGTTGGAACTAGATGATCTTTAAGGTCCCTTCTAACTCTAACTGTTCTATGAAATAACAAAGATGCTATTTGTCTGTGGATGGTAAGGAAGACAGACAGAACGATCCAGTGTATTCAGCAACAGCATAAAGCAGAACTGCAGAGAATATTGTCCCAGTGGGAGGACAGGTGGAGCTTGTATGCGCTGCAGTCCTGACCACCTCTGCTCCTTTCCGAGGGGTCTACAGTCATCCTTACTCATGAGAAGTGTGGACTGGCAAATTCTGCTCTTTGAAACAATTCCCTAAGAAATAGTCCCAAGGGTCGGTTTTCATGCATGCTACCAAATGCCAGTGACCCTTACAGCCCTGTTACACACTGTGTACAGTGCAAACACAGCCATTTCTTGATAACAGGGAGAAATACCCCTAAGAGAGACATTTTCCTTTACAGTCCATAAATGAGACTTACTTTTAGTGTGTCCTGCACACACAAAACGAGGCTGTTTTAATCTCTGTAGCAGATTTGTCTTTAATTTTTGGAACTGGGGGAAACTTGCGATAGTATTTTTCAGAAGGTTAGTTAGAATAGGGGGAGATTAAACTGATTCTGTATTTCGCATTAACTGCCTTTTAAAATTTCTCCAAGTGAAGGGCTACCAGCCTGCTGCTCAGTGACTAATAAATTTGATTCATCCTCACTCCCCACAGGGTTATCCTCCTTCTTACTAATGTTTGACATTTTACGTTTTAATTAAAATCACCCTCCAAGCAGCAAACCACTAAGAGAATGACAGATATTCTTACTGCAACAAGATATAAGCAAAAGGGCAATTCACTAACTATATCTTTGATAGCGCCTCTCACTTACGCTCTACATGACCACCTAATGTTTGTGTGTGTGAGAGAGAAAAGGCAACAACTATCTTAACGTCCAGGGTATTTCCAGTGTCCCAAGATGCTATCATTCAATGTCTGCATTTTAGTAGGAGCAACTGAGGCTCAGGAGTAGCAGTGCTTGGTTGGTTCTATACAAACACATATATAAAGTTGTGTAGCCTAAGGGAAGGGAAGGAGGGCAAAGAGGGGCAAAGTAATTTGAAGCTGTGAAAGCAATTGCACTGAAAACACTGTAAATTGTGTGGCAGCTGGCTGCCAGCTGCCCCAGCCATCACTAAGGGGCTGGTTGCATGGGACCGCACTGCAGAGATGAGCAGAAAGAGGAGGACTGGGGGATAAAACTGGTGAACGGCATAGAGGGGGTGTTTCTGTAAGGACCTGTACTAATGAGCATGTTAAAATATCACCACAAGAAGGTAAAGAGCAGCCAGCAAAGCTGGTGTTGGTGACAACAGGGAGGAGACAGCTGGTGGGAGATGAAGCAAGAGGCTAGAGTGCATAGGTGAAGGTGTGAGGCACGTGAAGCTGGAGACCAGCGTTACGAAGTGCTTGAAAGGAGGAGGAGGTGATGCTACCAAAAAGGATGGATATCCTTTGCAGAGGTGAGTCTGTAAGCCTTGAGAAGGGGAGTAGTAAAGGCCTGGAAAAGTGTTTTGATTATTTGAACAGAAAGGAGGAATACCTGAAAATATAATGATGGAATTTTTTTTTAACTGGTCTGTACATAAGCCGAGAAAAGATAATCCATTGAAGATGCCCTCTAGGGTACAGAGCTTGACAATAACAAGATTGGGAAGCCAAAGGGACAAGGATGGATGCAGGCAGAGGGACAGAGCAGTGCTGTAAATACATTGGGGAACTGATGCCTGACTCTGTAAGGCATCAATCCAGGGGCTTGGGAATGGCATCAAACCCAGAACAAGCTCTTCAGCTTATGAATCTTATTTACCTTTGACAGAGAGCTCTGGTGACACTTGTCTAGGTGCTCATGATAAGCCAATTTTTTTCAAATGACAGTGACTGGATGCGTGTGATGTGAGAAATGCTATCTTTCCTCTTCATGTGCAGTCTAAGAGTATGCAGCTATGTTGTGAGAAGGCGGTGACACAGCCTTTGCCTCACTTGTTTCTAACCTAATGCAGCATATTCTTGAGTCTCACCGGCCTCTCTTCCTCCATCTCAAAGCCAGCAATAAAAAAAATATTTTTCTCATACGTATTGAGTCTGCTGGTATTGAGGATATTATTTCAAACGTCTTTAGAGAAGATAGCATGCAGGAAAAATTTGCAAAATCCTGCAAGTTATAGGCTTGTCTGGGCCTTTTTGAATTATGATATGAACCCCAAAGGAATAGTGGAGAAATGACAACTCCCTTTCATGTGATATTCTGGCTGCCCTTAGGAGATGAACAGTGAAATATGTGACTTCTGAAGAGAAACATACCTAACAGAGAGGAAGAAGGCTTAGATATATTGGTATGAATATATGGGGAAAGAAAGAAAGCCGTAAGACAGACAGTAAGGTTTTGTATTCAAGGCTCATTTCTCCTCCTTTCTGGAACAGAAAAGTTGGAGAAACATGGTAGTTCCTCTTAAGAGGCTGAATAATCTGCATTTCAGCATCACCAAAACCAGACACTCAAGTGGGACTAACTGGTCTCCTGTAACTCCAGGAAGAGGCCTGTTTTTGGTTTGCTAGAATAGCTGGTAGATAGCAACAACCCTGTGTCATGTCCTGTTGGTGATAACGGCTCGTTGAATAAGAGCTATTATAGGAAATAGTGTTTGTGTCTCCCCATGACTCAGTCCTTAGGAGGGAATTTACAAAAAATAGTAGAGCTAGGTCCTTCCGTCTGGACATCTGAATTTTGCATGGAGAAGGCCCTTGTGTCAACCCTGGTAGAACCACATGGACTTCCTAAGGGCCATCGTTGGGCATCTGTGTGTGGTTATGATGGAAAAGATTGTGGCTGTTTTCAGAAGCAAGTTTCTTTCAAGAGGATTTCTGTGTCAAAGTTGCAAGGGAGTGTGGATGCTTTGGCAGGGTCTCTGAGTGTGTATACATACGTGAAAATAGGAAGCAGACACCATCTCTCAGGAGAGCAAGTACAACACTGCACAGATTCCTACCTTCTGCTGTCCATCCCTCAGACACGTTGAGTCATGGGTTGGTCTACACAGGCATGCGGAAGGAAAGAAATCCAAACTAGCTAAACAATCTGAATTTAAAGTGGATTGATTAAACTGCATTAAATCCCTGTGTAGGTGTTCTTGTTCAGAGTTAAGGTAAAATAAGATGAGTCTCATAAAGGCCAAGGTAATTCTGAAGGAGAACACATACGTAGAGATTTAATGCATTTTTAACTAATCCTTTTTAGCAGCTAATTCAGATTAACCACACTCAGTGTTCCTCTCTGGGACAGCCCTTCAAGGGAATGAGACATGGAAAAACACCAGGCTCAGAAGTGCAATGTTTTTAAACATCCAGCACTGTCGATTACAAAACAGATAATTACCGCCACGGTGCTCCCGAGTTGAATGGCTCCACACAGACCTACCTGTGTTGGTGCTGTCGGAGGGGGCAACGGTCCTGGGAAGGACTTGCCAAGGGCATCCTTCCTTCCAGGAAGGTGCTTTGCGAAACGGCACAGCGTGCCGTTAAAGCCTTGGCTAATCTGCTGCTATGAGGAATTTTGATCATTAATGAGATGCCTGTGCTAGCAAAATGCATCCTCCTCACAACGAGTGTGGAGTCGTCTGATACGTGTGCCTGCTCGTTGTTTGCGTGCAAAAGAGGCAGGATGCGGTGTGAATTTTAATCGTTTCCCTCCTACCTGGAGTGATGGCTGCTCGGGCCAAATCCTGTCTTCAGTCCTATGTGTAAACCAACCAACGATTGTTTAGCCCCGTGAAGTCTCTTCTCCAGTTTAAAAAGCCAAAATCTGGAGTTTAAGCTTTATTATTGATTTAAAAATATATTGTGAACAATAACTTACAGGGAATGAGATTATGAATAAATAATAAGGTGCATAGGTGTACAGGGAAAATACAGTAGTCCATAAATATAGTTAAGAACTCAGTTGTACAGTAAAAAGAAAGGGTATAAAAATGTAGATGACTAAAGCAATATGTGTGCAGAGGAATAATAATCTACCATGAATTAAAATATGCAAGTATTGGGGACTAAATTGCTTTTACTACTCTATACATTTTTTTAAAGTACCTAGAGGCCTTCAGGTATGAGTGCTAAAATAAAAATATTATTATTATGGATTTTGGGGGGCAGATGAGTTGGAACTCAAGGATGTCCCCTGTGCCTTAACTCTATTTCATGTGGTTAAATGCATTGGGCCAAATTTATCCCTGGTCTGCTATATTTACTGTTGAAAGCACTTTAGAAAAGTGCATATTAAAGCTATATCTAAAGAAGCACTGAATTCTGAACAGGCATTCAAAGCAAGGCAATAAAATCAAAGATGTTCTCTCAGGTCAGTTTAGTTTTGGGTGAGGGGAGTGATTGCCTAGTCACATCGGTTCAGTGAATCTCAAACACCAGTGCATGAAATATATGGTGGCAAATTAATGTCTCCGTGTGGGGCAAGTGCTAATGCTAATTGCTGGCTAGGCTGCTTCTCAGTTTTCACTCATGGATTTTATCCTAATTTTTTCACTGGTCATTATTCTTCCCCGGTGACTTTCAAAGTAACTTTTGTCCCTGTTTCGCGGGGAAATTTGAGGCCAGCATTTTTGCTGCATTATGAAATTCAGGTAAGAAAATTCTTCATAGTGCCTGCGTGCAGCAGCCTGCAAAGCGGTCCTGGTTTCCATGCTGGCTAGGAAGGAGCTGGGGCTGAGCCTTGGAAGACAACACCGGGGCTGCAGTACCCGCGATGGGTTTGCAGCCCCAGAGGCACCCTGGGCACACGGATGGCAGCAGGCATGTTTTGCCACTGTCACTGCCACAGCTGGCTTGGGTGACACTTTGGTAATGAGGGTAGCGGTGCTGCCGGGGCACAGCTGCTAGCTGTGACAAGTGCCAAACAGGCCAGGTCTGCAATATTTTTCATCTATTTTAGATTCAACTCCCATTTGCTTCAGAGCATGGGGCCCTTCAGGAAGAACTGTGTGACTTTAAGGAGGTGCAACAAATATTCAGGAAGGGAAGAGAAGAACTGAGTTTTCTGTCATTTATTTTATCTGCATTTGAGCTATTTTTATAGAGTTTGATAACTCCTGTGTCCAAAACAGCCAGTTAAAGCTTGTGTGGAGGAGCTGACATTCTCCACAGCCTTACTTCTTGAGCAGCTGTTTGCCTGCAGCATCCTGGTCCAGCTGCGTTGTCCTCCTTCCTTAGATTATATCCAGAGCCTCCCATGGCAGGGCTGCAGCTACCTAGAAGCGGCGATGGCTGCTGAGCAGGGTCACATTTGGAAGAAGACAGAGGGCCATCTGGGAAGCATGTGAAATGCCTCCCCAAAGAAGGGAAAAGCTACAGGCAGTGGGATGTGGAGAACAAGTTTGGTCGCTTGTCGTTACTTCACAGCGACGAGTTACAGGAGAGCGGCTGAGTGGTTGATAGTGAGGCTTCATAATGTCTAGACACGTCTTGTGTATTTTTGCAACCATGTTTTCAACTTGTCATTGCAGAACCTGGCATGGCAGCGTGTGCAAAGTCCCACTTTATGAGAGAAGGAGGAGAAGACTTGCACCAGTGGGTGACCAAGCTCATGGCACTCTTTGCGGCAATTTTTCTTGCATGTGTGCAGTAGAATCGTACTTGAAGTGGTTCATTTTCAGCGCTGCAGCTGCAATTCAAAGGTTTAATCCTGCAGACCGCTCCGTTTGGCTGATAGAAAAGAGCTGGCACCCTGGGGCTCAGTGTGGCATTTGCTTGGTGCTCGTTCAAGCAGCTTCTTTGGTGTTGCACAGGCTGCACGATGCAGCATAAACCTTCGTACCTGAGGGGAAGAGGATGCCGTGCAGGGATGAGTCTGTGGCACCGAAAGCAGCACCGCTGAGAGTGAAATGGTCAGGGTCAGAGCTGGAGACAGGGCTTACTGTAATGAAGTTATAGCATAAATACTCTGGTAAGAGGCTGAGCCAGTCCACGCCAGGCAGTAGAGTTGGAAGGGGTCCTGCTACCAACCTTTTCACTCTCTGGAGGAGCAGGGATCCTTGCACCGCCACTTTGATGCTTCTTCCTATTTTTGTCCCCTTTATTTAAGCACTGTGCTCTGCAAAGAAGGAAAAGGCAGGGTTCAGCCTTGGCTGACCCTGGTTCGCACCTGTGCCATAGCAAGTCATCTGTGCGTGGAAGTTAACAGGGGTGCATATATGAAAAGGTATGTCTTTCCTGGATGCTCTTGGGTGCATTAGCATGTAGTACTTGTCTTTTGCCTTTTATTTCTATTTCTGTTAGTTAAAAATGTCCCTACTACTTGCTGTGCAAGCAGCTTGTACCTCACGTGGCTTGGGCTTGGTATCCTGCACCTTTCTGTGGAGAGAGGCTCTTGACCTCTGCACAGAGACTGCGTTTTTATCGGCAGAACCGCTTCGGTGTGCAAAGGGCATGAGGGGAAACCTCAATTTTGTGTTTCCTCTGAAGTACAGGGATCACCCGGGCTAAAAGGATTGAGGTGTTTTTTTCGGGATGGCTGCTGTGCCGTCTGGGAGGTTTGATTCCCGTGGATGATGTCCTGCTGCGCTGCTTCAACACGAGACGCTTGCCAGTAGTTGGTTCGCTCCTGGGGAGATCAAGGCAGAGCTGCCACTGATATTAAGGCTGCGTGGCTGCAGACTAGAGCAGGTGTGCGAACCGGTCCTAGGGATCATGCTTTTTTGGGTTTTGTTACAAGTGTGAAAGTGGGGCTATCCTCTTAGCCAATTTAACCCCCATCATTCTTCAAGCCAAGCAAAGTCCTTTTTTATCATATCCCTTTTTTAATCATAAAAGCATGCCGTTTCCTGAACAGAGGTAGCTGGGGATGGGATAGAGGGGCTGTCTGCATTTTGCCTGGGTAGAAATGCTGTTTTGTTAAAACCGTGAATCAAGCAGTTGGAACGAGAAAAGAAGCAACCTGAAGTTTCTGTGCAAAACTCAGTGATGTGGGGTTGGAACAAGATGATCTTTAAGGTCCCTTCCAACCCAAACCATTCTGTGATTCTATGTAGAAGAGCAATTCACCATCACCTGAGCACGTTCTCTCTCCAGCGATGCGAACAATGTCTCCTGGCAAAAGCGACCCCAAAAGTGGGGAAAGGCAGACTGAGAGCAGGCTGCCCTGATGACCCAGCTTGAGACCTGGCCCTGCCTACACAGCCGTGCCACGGTGGCCAGCGCGAGGGAGGAGCAGGTCGAAATGCAGCATTGCCACCTGTGCCGAGGGCTCTCGGGCGCCTCTGCTTTGCCATTCCCAGCGATGGAGGAGCCAGGACTGACTCCCTTCAATGTGGGAGGACGGGGGCAGCTCAGGCCAGAAAGGCTCAGGCATACCCTGTTGTGAGAGGGCTTGAGATAGGATTCTCAAAATAAACCCTGCAAATGGTTTTCAGGGAACCAACTGCCTGTCCAGAGGGACTCCCAGCCCATGCAAGCCCTTCCCTGCCATCCTTGGGGGCATGTCCTCCAACGATGGGCACCAGGAGCTCATGTCTGGGCTCAATTTTGATTGCTCCTGACATTAAAACCTGTCTTTCTGCTCGTGTTTTTGTTTTGCCCATTGCATGGGCGGGCTGTGAACATGGGAAGGTAAAGCACTTCAGAGGAGACAAATCCTGCGGGCATCTTGTTTTGCAGACCCTTGTGCCTCATGCTGGATTTGAAGCACTGAGAGCTGCCTGTGTCTCTTCCAGGTCAGGGCCTCCAGGCTTCTGCATGGAGAACTGCAGTAGCAGGACTGACGCAGCTCCGGCACAGTGCTAGGAGACAGACGTGAGAAAGAGAGAAGAAAATGCAGTACTACCTCATTTTTGTCCACGTCCTTTGTTTCAGATGGTAAGTTTTGCTACCTTCCCTGTTGCAGAGTGGATGGAGGGTGGCAGCGACGTGCCCAGGACTGAAGGGGAGCGTGGTGGTCTGGCTGGATCAGGGAGCGTGCTTGCAGGAGAGAGCAAAAGTTTACATTTGTCAGAGCAAAGTGAAGAAGCATGGGATTGGAGAACGCTGGGTGCTGCCATATAAGCACCATAGCCCCAAGTCTAATGGGTAATAGAGTCATTAATTCTGCTGATTAACTTGGCCTTGGGGTTCATGGAAATGACATCCACCTCCTTTCTTTTTTTCTTTCTTTTCTTTTTTTTTTTTTAAGCTCAAACTGTGGAACGATGGAGCATAAAAAAACAAGCTAATTAGAGAGAAATCAGGAGAAAAGAAGCAGGGAGAATAGAGAGACAGTCTGAGCATTAATGAGACTGATTTGGGAAGAGGATGTGACAAGCTCTTCAAAAGCATTATTGTCAAATGTGTCACTGTTTCATAGATGGCTAGCGCTACCTTTGAGCTTCACGCTGATAGTTAATGATTTGAAACTATAAAAAGATTGAAAAGGTAAAAGGGAAAATGGCAGACTCGACTGGATTTTAATGAGAGCTCCCCCCTCCCCACTTTTCTCTTTTTCTGTGCGAAGCAGCCTTGGAAAGTACAAAAAAAGTTCACTTTCCCCCTGCCCACTTGCTCTCTCAAGGCAAAAATTGTTTACAAAGGAGAAGGGAGAGCGCAAAGGTCCATCCGTCTCGCTCTGACCACCATTCATCTCCTCTTCACTAAACCATCAGCTCCACCATCCGCTGTCAAGCGGTGGCGGGGTTGTGGCTGTACAGGCAGAGGGCTGACAAAAATAAGCTGAGATTGATGGAAGAGACAGCTATAGCTCTTGTTTGTTTTTTTGTGACGTGCTGAGCAGAAGCAGTCTTCACACTGTGAAATGTAACAAAGAAATCTAAAGTGATTACGAAGGTTCATTTGTCAGTATCACTGCTCCAGCTATTGCTGTGTGCGACAATGAGATGACAAGGCATTTATTGCTGATGGTTGGTTATTAGCCGCATTATAGGAAACATTAGCACAGTCTAGGATACATAGACCAGGGAGACAATAGCTTTCTGGGCTCCAAACTCAGCAGGGTAGCCTTGTCATTAAATTTGGTAGTACCAATTTAATTTTTTTAAAATAAATTGAAAGGAAACTTTGAAAACTAAATCTGTAACCCTGCGTTTACCTTAAGACTGATCAGTATGTTTTCTTCGGATGCTGCATTTTGTATCAGAAAGGCTATGCAGCCCAGCAGGCCAACAAATCTCCTACAAAGAAAGATGCATCAGAAAAGCCTAATGATAACATTGGCTCCTGGCTGATCCCATCGCTGTCTTCCAGCCCTGACCTCCGCAGTGCCCCCGCTGCTGCCGGAATGGACCAGGTTCTTCTCAACCAAGTCGCCTGTGAACGTACAAGGAGAAAAGGCAAGAGGCGTCTGTAATCTTTTGTTATGACCTTTGTCCTGCTTTTCTTATCTTTCTTGGACCCACCTATTTTTCGCTTGTGTTACCTGGGTCCTTTATGGTCGTATCTTTGTAGCTCTCCTGTCCTCGCAAATGGCCCTGTAGAAGTCACTGGAAGTATCTGACAGCGAGGGCTAAGAGGGGAAAGTAAAGATTTGGCGTCCCTGGGACGTAACTGGATGACTGCCATGTTTGCTAAGCTGTAAAAGAACATGCCTGTCCTATGGCAAAAGCTGTGTTTGCACAGCGATGCGAAGCCAACCCTCAGTTCTGGGGTGAAGTGCCTACTTTTTGCAGCCTTTCAGTACTGAGTTTTGCAATAAAAACAGAAATTCTGGTGGCGGCTCCTTCTTTTCAAAGAAGGTTTTTATTATCTAATTCATTTTCGTATTAACTCAGCCAGTGAGCAATATATTCCCTGCTTCATTTTTTCTGACACTCAGCTTCAGTTTATTTTGTGCTACCCTCAGATTTCCAGAATGCCCCAGATTTTGGCACTGACAGCACTTAAATAAACTGTAACAGTTGTCCTGGGAAAGCTGGAGGTTTTGACAGCTGCATGAGGGATCATGGGACTTCAGCCCATAAAATACCAGTGCAAGGGGAATTACAATGTTTTAAAAAACACTATCACTTGATAACATTGTAAATAGCAACAGGAGCTGGATTTGAACAGATTCAGGCCAAAACCAAGTATCTTTGAATTCAAAAGTGAAATTTTGCTGGAATCTCTTCAACGCCAGATTTGGGTGAATCAGATGAAAAAAAAATTTTTTTTCTTTTTTTTTATGTTATGAAATTTGTCACATTCTTTGCCCACTATGCTATCTGCCTAGCGGTGAACTTAATCTAAACAGTTTGTTCTGGATTCATCGACAATAGCGGTAACCCAAAAAGATTCAGTCAGACTCAGACCCTTAAGATTCATAAGTTAGATCGTAAATTTTGTAGCATTTTTGAGATTAAAAACAAATAATAATTAGTTGGTTTTCTTTAAACTACATTTACCGACTGTGTGTGAGAAAAGAATTAGTACTGTCAGCTCTCTTACATTTACTGAACAAGGTGATTTTGCCATCCACTAGATGCACTCTAAGCCACACCATCTGCCTTTGCCCAGCAATTATTTTTGCCCTGAACTACCAAACCAATACTGCTTCCCACAGTTTCTGCATCACTATGCTCTTCTCTCATTATTTCTGCTCTTGTGTTGATTTTTTTTTTTTCTCTTACCTTCCAACTTCCTGTTGAAATCCTGTGATTTCAGTGAAATCAGAAAATCAAGGGAGCTGATAGCACTGTGCATCACGTCACTGTTAAGGAACATGTGCCTGCTGAGCTAGGGCCCCTTGAAAACAGAAATATCCCCCATAAGATGGACAGATAGCAACACCTGTAATCCAGCTTCCAAATGAGGCTCTTTTGTTAAAAAAGAAAAGAAACAAACAGAGACAAACCAAAACCCGAAAAACCAATACCAACCAAAAAAAAACAACCCCAAATGACTGGAGCAAAAAATTTAATTCAGTAACAACAATAATAAAATAAAATATAATTTAAAAAATCATGCTCCTCTGCCCCCCACACCCTGAGAAGTTTTGAAAGGGAAGCCAATAGATCTAAATTGATGGTGGCAATCCAGAACCAAATAAGGATGAGGTATCTCTTGAGGCCATAAAACTTGAAACTTGTCACACAAGAGGCATCTAAACTCTTGGAAAAGAAAGCAATCTCTATTTGAGAGCGCACAGGCATTTCTGACGAGTAGGGTCTGATGAATCAGCATTTCAGCTAGTGAGTTAATGCAGCATTTGGCAGCTAAGCTAAAAAAAAAAAAAGAAAAAAAGCCCTTTGGCATGAACTTTGCTTCTGAGATATATGCAGTGTATCTTGAGAAGTGGGAAGGTTTTTGAAGTTATAACGGAGGCTGTTTTAATTTGGGGCAGGCTCATTAAGGAACACGGTTTAAAACCGTAGATTTTTGTTCCCTCTGGCTGTACGCTGTGCTTCACGCTAAACTTGGCAAAGCCAAAAAACAATCCAAGAGAAGGTATCTGTATTGTAAGATAAAATGCGGCAAAGTCAGCCTGCTGTATGGCTGGCTCAGATCAGATAGGGGCTGCATCTCGCATACCCACCCCGCGGTGTAAACTAGAGCTAAAGGTATTAAGGGGTATGTTAAGGTGGTGTGTCAGAATTTAGTTTAAATCCTCCTGCAATCAAAAAGACCTCTCCTGGTTTGACAAACCAAACCAAACCCAAGACAAGAGCAAACCTTTCAAATTATTAGTTGTTAAATATCGATTGGTGTCGATGGAGTATTGTTGTCTAAACTGGGAAGGGTGGAGAGCGACATAAAGAAGCAGTTATCAATGCCACGTGTTGGTCCCACCTTTTATCGCAGCCGTTTCACTCGGGCAGAGGCACGTCTTGATCTCTGGGAAGGCTGATCCCCGCTTCTGCTCGCTCCTCTCCCTGTTTTCATGGGGAATGTTAAGTCTGGCTTTCAAATATACAAATTATGCAGGAAGGGCAATGTCTGCACTTCAACCAAGACTAAAATGTTAAACTAAAACTTAGACTTCAGATCTACCAGAATTTGTACACAAGAGAGTAGCAAGTAACTGGTGACACATTGATAGAGAATGGATTTAAAAAAAAAATACTGTTCTTTCCCCTGTATGATGCTAAATTTGCAAAGAGTAAAGTATTGACCAGCTATCCATTACAAACAAGACATGGGCATTTCAGACAAAGGTGTTTGTTGTTACTATTAATCATTATTTGTGTTGTGACCGGGCCTCTGAAGGCCTCCTAACACCAGGTCACTGATGAACCAGGCACAACAAATATTAAGAATTCATCACTTAAATGCACAAAAGAGCCACGAGAAAGAGCTGTCTCAAAAAAGCAACACAGTGAGCTGCCGTGGAGGACATCCAGCCTGAAAACTGCAGCAGAGTCCTGGTGGACACGGTGCCTGTGCAGCCTGGGTTCTCTCCCCTGACCTCAGCCATGATGAGGTTAACCCAGGACCCAGGTTAACTTCTCTGCCCAGCACTGGGCTGGGAAAGATGGTTGGGTTGAGTGGCTTGGACATGGTGCAGCAGACTTTAACGTGGTGCTATGTATTTGTGCGTCCAGAGGTGGTCTCTGAAACACCTGCAGCCAACCGGCCCCACAAGGTCTGCTTCCTCCACCCAGGCTGCGTTTACCTTCCTATACACACATGCAAAAACCACCCACGGAGAAAATCAAAGTAGCAAACAAACATTCAAAGCTGGCCCTGAATGTTTGGGACCGGTAGATGAAAACAAAACCCGCTGCAGCAACGTTGCTCAGGATGACCCATGGAATTCTGCTTTTAAAGGTTAGATGATAAAAAACCACTGCTTTGCTGCTTGTAGGAAGGAGAGTTTAGCTGTAAGGTCATTTTGTTTTCACACTCTTGGAAATGTTACCTCCACCCTTCACAGGGAATGTAAATCAAGTAAAAAACCACCCAGCAGGGTTATCAGGGTAACACTAAATCAACACCAGCTGCAACTGCTAGGGATGAATGTAAAATTTACAGTGAGGCATATGTCTATTGCTGCTGAGCGATTAACAGTTTTTTCAATTAAAACATGCAAAGACCGAGATGATTTTTTTTTTCTGGTCTAAAGAAAAGCAAACTTGGAGGCCAAATTCATTCAAGTTTTCTATTCTGTGTTCATGGTGTCTCTAAATCAAGACTACATGGCAAGCTCGAAAAGGGTAGGGAGGAGGGCGAACTTTCCTTTCAGCGGTTTTAAAAACTGCTGACTAAAATCTGCATCTATCATCTTGTTATTGAAAAGTATAAGTAAAAGGTGAGAGAAAATTGTGTCTGATATGGGATGTTTAGTTGACAGACAGCTCATTGTAACAGATGTGGCTCCTTTTAAATAGCATGGTAAATGAGATCCCAGAAAGACAAGGACAAAGGCTAGGAGAGAGCACTTAGACTAATTAGACAGAGAAATCCATTTCCTTTTTAACTGAATGCTCCTCTAAATGTGCAGAGACTTCCAAGTTACAAAGCGCAAGGAAAGGATGGAGAGACCACAGCTATCAGTTCATAATCTGCAAGGCATGGAATAACAATGGTCCTCATTTTTCAAGTGCTGATCTTCAGTAGTTTGTTAAACCTGCACATCATCTTCTCACTAAAGTACCTGCAGATTAATGGCATGGCTAGAAAGATTTTCATCCTGCGCCTGTGTGTGGAAATCGCGAAGGAAAGCAAAGAATGGCCTCAAAATTTGTTCTATTTCAGAAATTCACCAAGTAAAGGAATGGTAGCCCAGATTTTTACTTATCCCTAACTTACAAGGGAAATAAGAGTCAAAGTAATAGGCACAGAAATGGTACTATGGTTTCTATAGCAATCAGTACTCCAGGCTCGACGTACCTTTCTGTGTGTGCTTTATGTTGGCCGCAAGATGGTACAGGCAGGATCCCTCTCACCTAGCTTCAGCTCTTTCACTGCCAGTCATTCATATATTATTACTCTTATAGATGTACATAAACTAAAGTTTTCCAGGATCCTCCTACAGTTAGCTTTGAGAGAGAGAGATATCTCCACAGTTTGTTTTATCTTGTCCAAGGTGTGTGTCTGAGATGGGCATCTCTGGAGGGTGAATCTGTCAATCGCCTCTCACTGACTATAGAGGGCAACTGGTTCAGGTTAACAGAAGTGCTTCTAGACAGACTTAAGTAGCTATTTTATGAAAAGTGACTCTGCACTTATCACCAGAAATCTCAGAAAACTTTTCACCAGAGATCTGTGCACTTACTTATTTTTGATCTCTTTCTAGCCATGGCCAAAGAAGGGGAACTGAGAAAGGGAAGCTCAAGGAAATGGAGAGCATGACTAATTTTTCTTGCTTCTTTATGAGACGAATAGGCAGCCAAAATTTTGTGCCTGGGAGGTTATGTGGAGTAACCAGTGATTGAGCTGGGCATCTTTGGTGCAACTTTTATGTATGTTTTTATAAATAAACAGTTCTGCTTTCTTGGAAGCATGGAAAATGCTTCTCAGCTCCCACTTCTATACCTGTTCTGTCAGCGTTTCCCTGACCTTCTTGAGACCCCTTATTTGCAGTTATATTACAGTGTTTATACAGACCATGTCTTTGCCTGTGTTTTTTGGTATGTTATTCTCTACCCCAGCAATACGTAGCATGTGTTAGCAGGGCAGTAGCAGGAAAGACTGAGCAACATGATTTTCAGAAAGCCACAGGAACCAGAGTGTGGACCTACAGTCTCTGGGTCATCTTCAGTCTGGCTGCTGTCATATATTATAGCCTGGGCTGCAGTGCATGTTCACTGCTGTTGCCCATGTCAGCTGCATTGACCAGGATGGATGTAATAACATTAGTGAAAGATGAACTAAAAAATCTGGCAAGAGAGTGAAGTCAGGAGAAATGGAAAGTAATTGTTCTCTCCAAGGGAAAAAGCCTGAACTGTTCCTCATCCCCCATTTCCGAGCCAGCTCCTCTGTAGAAGAGTAGGAGTGGGAGCAGGGAACGATGAGCCCGGCTCCTTCCTACGTCTCCAAATATAGGAAGAACATGTAGGATAGGAACATTATTTTAGGAAGGATTTGGTACTTCTGAGCTGTGCTCCTTGGAAGTAAAGGAGCATTTAATCCATTTGAGGGGGAAAGCAAAACCTTTTGCCAGTATGGCAATAGGCAGCTTTCTAGATAGTCTGAAGAATAATGCAATGTCTTAGTAACATATGAGCCAAACAAATGTGGGTTTTTTTGAGCATAAGATCTGCCAGATTCTTGCCAGTGGTGCTTAACAGGCAAATTGCTTAACAATTACGGGAGGTGTTCTGCAACTGGGATCCGTGCAGGTGCAGGCTCCTGGGTATAGGCCAGGCAGATTTTGCAATGCCACTGGCTAAAATTATTTTTAAAGGAAAACATGATGGAATTGTATTTGAGTTGTTTCTCTCTGTGCGTGTACCCCTATATTTATATGCATGTGCCTATAAGTGTGTGTGGGCATGTGTGAACAGAGATATGAGTGTATTTGAACTGTGCATTGGCAGTATTTGGGGCAGCATAATAGTATTGCCAGGGTCGCTGGTGATGAATTAACCCCAATGGACTGAGTGTAGTTCGATGACTCTGAAACAAAACAAAGCCATCCTCAGCACTGAAGATTAACAGCACACGGCATGGTGAAATAATGGACGTCAGAAACTCAACAACGTTGCTTTGTGTTTTCAAACAGCATGGGATAACGTGAGCACAAAAGTGTATTGCAAGCGTAAGCTGGGCATGGGTCAAGATAACAGTCTCAGCTGGATTTCTCCCTGCATCTGGACAGGACGTGGAGCACACAGGGCAGTATTTTCCAGACTTAGCAGCTTGCGGAGTTCATTTGCTTACACAGCAACAGAATAGGAATTGTACAGAGTTACTTATTTGTGATTTTTATCAGAGACTGTCTTAATTGAGATACTAAGAGAACTAGCTGTAGAATAGATTTTGGTGACAGATGTCCTGTGCTTTGCTGTTATGTAAAAAGCCACCTTACCTTCTCTGTCAGCTGTAGTATCTGGCTATAATTAGAAGAAATAATATCTGTCAAATAATTGGTTATGCACATTTTGATTAATTTCCTGAGACAATTCCACTCTTGTGCCACTTCTCAATCTCCCTGTGATTTCTTCATTTTCTCATTTGGGGACAACTTCCAATTAATTAGGCTCCAAAATCTTGCAAACAGCTCTGTAAATATATGTGGTAAGGTTTATTTCCTTACGCTTTGTAAGATACCAGTATAAGCAACACATGGTATTTTCAAAATGTGTCCCATAAGTTATACAGCACCATTGCTACTGAAATTGGAAAAAAAAATAATGACAGAGTGTCTTTCTTGAAAGTTTAGTTATGGTATGAAGGAGGACTGTACTAGTACACAAGCGCTCTAAGCTGACTTTGATGGTTGGTCATGCTTCAAGCAGGTTAAGATTGTGAAAGATGTTTTTGGTGAGATTAAATGTTTTGAAATGTGAGCCTTGTTCACCTCATTGTGGCTTTGTCAAATGCATTTAATTTTCTTTTTGAAAAGTTAACCTGCAGAATTTTCAGAATTGTGAATTCTGTCAGACAGGGATGAATATCCACTCCAAAATGTAAAATCAAAACCAGCAGAAAAAAAAAGAACCAAAAACGTTAAAAAAGGTTTTGTTCCCAGGCATGGGGCCAGCTGCAAGACAGGAAAAAGGTGTGGAGAAAAACCAAGGAAATCAGTTCCCAGTCTTTCCTAGGGCTGCTGCCTCCATCGCACCTGTGCGCGCTGCGTTGGCAGGCATGCTGCCCGAGGGGCTGCAGTCATCTCCAGCGGATCCACAGGTGTGCGAGTGCGAGACTCGCTCCGGATCCACGCCAGGTGCCCTCGTGGCCTGCCTGGCTGTGGCCCGGCCACCGCTTGGGGGGGCGAGCGGCGGTGGCGGAGGCAGCAGCTCACGGTGCCAGCCCTGTCCCTCCTGCGTCTGCTGCTAGCAACAGGCACCGGGTGCATGCTGTGATGGTGGCAGCCCAAAAATCCCCCAGGCTCAGGGCAGAGTTTAGGATGAAGAGGTGGTTTTCTGTATAGATAAGAAAATATTAAACATCCCGTATTTCTTTGGAATAAGGATAATTGGAGAAAAGAGCAGGATTTTTTTTTTTTTCCTCTCTTCTTTCAGCAATCCTTTTGGGGTGCGCAGCAGTGACGGTAACCTGTATCAAATGTGCTCTTGTATTTGAGCCCTAATGCAGTGTTTTCCTGGAGCATATGTACTACTGATTATCTCTCCTTATAAAAATCTTAAAAATCTATAAAAAGCTGACCGGGGGATGGTCGCACTGTCACCAAACCACGCTGGGCAGCAGGATTTCCCTGCTCGCCTGCGTATCGGTCAGGAGATGGGGCCTGCAGGGCAGCCTCGCGACCGACTCAGAGGGCAGTAAGGTCTGAAGTTAAGCCTCCTTTGATGTTCCTGGGCTGATCATCGGGGTGCAAACCTGTGCACAGGAGGACACGGCACCAGGGCGCGCTCTCTTTCGTGCAGGCTCCCACGCAGGGAGCGGGCTGCCTCCTGCCCGGGAGGCCTGGCAGGCATCGCGCTCAGCAGCGCTCTTGCTATCCCGATCTTGCTTTGGGGAGCATATGTCTGTGGTGCTGCATTTCTTAGTCATTTATCAGTTGTCGGAGACAGCACCAAGAGCAAAATACATCCCCCCTGCTCCTCCAGACCATTTTCAACCCTTTACGCGCTAGCGTATTAAGCCATTCAGTAGCGTATGTTCCTCTACACTTCATATACTTTTCTTCTCTTCACTTTTCCTCCATGCCCCTGCACACTGGTCTGTGCGTTGTATTCCCTGCAGTCCGTGATGAAATGCTTCTGATTTGGACCCAAATCCGACCAGCTGCGATTCAGCTTCTCGCCTTCCTGCCTGTTTCCCACCCCAGATTGGCTGTCCCATCCACCCGGTGGGCTCAACCCAGGAACGGTGTTGCCCGCCGTGGAGAGGCCCTGCTGCCTTAATGGCAGCATGAAACAGCACCAGGAGCCCCAAGCCAGGCCAGTCCCTCTGGATGCGCAGAAAGTTGAATTGCCGCTGCCTCCTGCTGTTGCTGTGATAGATAGTACCGCGAAGTGGATGTGTTGTGGTTATTAGACCGCGATTCGGTTCATACTGAGTGGTATTGATTGGCGTTCATTCAGCGCTTGCTATATACTTTATCAATTGACCTTCTAGATTGTATTCCTGCTCTGCTTCTTTTACTTCTAATTCTGCTTTATGTCCAGGTTTTGTAGTTCCTAATCTTCCTGTGGTTGATTTCTCATAGCGTTTCTTCAGTATGCTGTTACATAGAAAGTCTCTTTCTAATGAAACTATGCTTTCCTTCCATTACTTCCCTTGCCTTTGTTTGCCTTTTAAAATCTTTTTTTTAAGAAATCCACCTGCTCTTCCCTGATATGTGAATTCCATTAAGATATGCAGCTCCTAAAATATTTTTGCCCTCAGCAGAACAAAGAAGTGTAAATGCAGGTGTTTTGCAGTAAAGCTCAGGGGTGCAGAAACTGGTTTTATAGCAGATCTTGTCAAATAGGATTTACAGAACCCGATAATATAATACAGTTCGATAACATAATGCCTTCATGAACTGTTCTCCTGGCCATCTGTGGAGCCTCACGGTTACACCAGCTGAAGATCTGGTAGCCTATTTCCAAGATGTTGTTTGTAAATATGCACTGAAAACGTGAAAGAACAATTGTAGTTAAGTGTATTTAGCTGGGTGCAATTCACTGTGGGTATTAATTTTGGACTTTTACTGAGAACAAGGGAGCCAACATTGTGTGTTGTTTTAGCGCTGGCTGGTAGGAAAACAAGGCAGGGAACTAAAATATCTGCCTAGATCTATGCAGCTGTCTATATAGTAAAATTATGGTTGAAACTCAGGAATTTCTGGCTCATAGACCTCTGCTCAGCTGAGGAGCGTGCTGCCTGTGTGTCACAGACCCCTAACATACAGATCTGCTGTATCAGGTGAAGAGATTCAGATTATAAAAAATTCAGCACAGGAAAAATAGCAAGTTTGTGGCAGTCAAAAAGGTAAAAGATAAATAATACACCGTTGATTCACGATATGTGAAAAACTTACCTTCAGCAAGGAGATGCAGAGCATCAGAAAGAAGACCATGGGATTTTCAAACCTTTTTGTTAGTTGGGAGGGATATAAAATGCCTAGTAGTAAACGTGAATCCACACAGATACGACTTACAATAACTTAAACATCTCAGATTCATATGCCTGGCTGAGGTTCAGAGTTATCAATTAGAAAATGCTTTCTAGGATCTTATTACAGCCTTTGTGTAGGGGTGAATTTGAAACTCACAGCCCGGAAGAGTGGTGGTTGATGTCAAAAGGGGGACAGGAATTTCGAAACATATATTATAGAATTGTGATAAAGTGCCAGCACTTTAAAAATCTCCTCTCGTCAATAGTGCACAAGTGCCTGCTCTCCATGCAGTTTCATCCAGTGCTCTCTTTAATGACTTGGATCATGGGAGGCTTAGTCAGTCTGAAGATAAAACAGGTCTAAGAAAGACTGCAAGCACAATGGGGGAAAGAATTAGAATCTAGAAGTGTTTCTGACAAATTGGAGACATTTCCTAAAAATAGGATGAAATTTCACAGTGCTTCATGCAAGGTAGTGGGCAAAAAATTCATTAATTAACTATAGGATGAGAAACTGTTGTTTTCTCCCAGGAAGGATCTTGGAAGTATGTTGGATCACAAGCCGAGCAGGTGTGAACAATGTCAGCCTGTTGTGAAAAGGAGAAAGTGCATCCTGAGACGTGTAAACAACAAAGACATAAAATAATCCTTCTGCTGATAAAGCTGTTTCATGTCCAGTATCAGGCACTGTGCTTCAAGAAAGCCATAGATCAGTTGGGGAGGATGGAGTAAAGCGAGATTAAGATATCTAGAAAACATGACTTAAACACATAGACTAAGAAGAAAAAAGGCAAAGATCTGGGTTATTTACTCTGAGGGAGAGTAGACTGGTGGGGGAAATGGGATGGGATAACAATTTTCAAGTGGAAAGAGGAGGAAATGATCTGTTCTCTATGCCTATGGCAAACAAAGCAAGAAGTAGTGGTCATAAGCTGCAGAGAGAAAGACCTGAGTGAGAAAGCAAGATGAAACATGAGGATAGTGAGGAACTGGACAAGAATGTCTGTGGAGCTGGGGAGCCATCCTCCTCGATGAGAGCTTCATCCTGTTTCAGAGCAGGGCAGACAAGCATCCACTAGGAATGGCATTGAGATACACGCTTGTCCTGCCCCGGGACATCTCAAGGTGTTTTCCAGCTTTGCCTCCTGTGGTTCTATGATGTATGTATTAGACATTAGGAAGAAGTTCTTTGCAATGAGGGTGGTGAGACACTGGCACAGGTTGCCCAGAGAGGTGGTGGAGGTCTCCATCCCTGGAAACATTCAAGGCCAGGCTTGATGAGGCTCTGAGCAGCCTGATCTAGTTGAAGATGTCCCTGCTTACTGCAGGGGGGTTGTGGACTAGGTGACCTTTAAAGGTCTCTTCCAACCCAACACATTCTATGATTCTTTGTGTCGAAGAAACCTGCCTGCAGAAAGTGTGGGACATTAGATGATAAACTGGTCAGGCAACCCTATGCCTGCGTTAATGCTGGTGAGAGTTTTGCCGCTGACAACCAGCAGCCACAGCACCCTGGCTTTTATCTTAGAAGTGTAGAAGTGCAATTTGTTGATGATACGTTTAGTGATGACTTAAAAAAAAAAATAAATCCTGCGATCATAGGCATGCCTTTTGAGTCTCCTGGGATTTTCCAGAGCTTTCTTGCACTGTTCTGAGGAGCTTTATTCCTAGTGCTGCTTTTCCCGTAGCGCACTCTGAGCAGGTAAATTGTAAGAATATTTATGCTGCATCAGATACTGGTGTTTTTATTTGAGTCATGGGCTCATAATCTTTGGGTGCAGACACACATTCCCTTTAGACCTAGCTGTACTACAGTGAAATGTTATTCCTGCCCCTTTCCTGCCTGGACACCCATTAGGTGGCCTCAGGAGAGCCAACATGAGGAACCTGTCTTTGAGAGCACCTGGGTGCACATCAGCCAGGCTACCTGTCACTGGTCCATCCCTGTCCTTTGGTAGGTGCTGTGGTGCCAACAGGAACAAGTGCTTTAAATAATGGGGAATACCAGGAAACGAACGTTGCTAATGAAGCTCCTGTGGAAACAGGCAGCTTGGATGAATTTTGAAAAGGTAGGAGAATTCAATTGCATGGACACAGGCTGTTCTCTGCCAGCTGGCCTCACTGCCCCAGGGTGGTTCTGGTCATCCTTTCTTTGCTAGTACAGATGTAACCTCTGTTGCCAGCAAACTCCTCTAAAGCAATAGCTGCTGTAACAGGGAGACTTGCCATGAGGGCAGTGACTCTCCAAGCTCAACCCAACAATCAGCATGGCTTCAGCTAAAACATGGCAGTCCTGAAAAAATTCCCTCTAGTTCCCAGAACATCTCCTGAACAATATGGAGTGGTCCGAGTGCATTACCCAAGCTCCGTCGGCTTCAACAGATTCTCAGCAAATTTCTAACCTGTATGGCTATTTCCAAACAATCTGACCCAGATGAAACCAAAACCAAACAGACAAAAGAAGATAAAGCCCCTTTGGTCTAAGCTCTGAATGCAATGTGGAAATGCGAGGTCAGGTCTTTGTCTCAGCGTGGCACAGGAGGGACACAAAGTGCCTTTTCAAACCCGTCTCTCCCTCTCGTACCAATACTGAAAGGAAATAACACATGCATTTTAGAAATTGCCTCTCATTCAGTAAGTATGGTAATATTTGAGTGTGTTTGTGAAACCACTTCAGAATTACCTTTAAACAAAAGAGGAAAAAATCCTACTTCAATTATCTCTGAACAGACCGGCCTGCCTGATAATTTTACAGTACGAGGGAAGCAAGAGAAGTATTTTCACAGCCAAATCACTTCTCAGAAAAGTGTTATGGTCCGTTTTCTTAAAACTGCCCTAATGCGATAAGCCTTATATGTATTTCCCCCTCCCCCACACAATGCATTAGAAAAAAGCTAGCTGTTGCTATTAACATCTTTGAGATTTTAAAGGAAATCATAATGATCACCCCAGGGTTTTGTTGTAATGTTTTGTGGCGGTGGTTTTTTTTCTGTTTGTGTGTTGTTTTTTTTTTTTCATCTGCCTCATTCATTCATTCATTGAAACAATTTTCACACTTGTGTTATTTTGCAGTGCCATACTACTGCAGATATTTGACCAATTTTGGAGTCAAACCTGAATACTTTCTCATTTTAGATCTTCGTGTGTCTCAATTATATATAAATTAATCTCAGAGAGACGGTGAAGACTTAGTGAGACTTCAAGTAAAGCCAATTTTATTACATATGAAGAATGATGTTGAATATATCCACCTTGGTGTCCCTCTAGGATGCTCTCCCTCACAGATTTTTTTAGCTCAGCTTTCTTACTGCTACAGAAGCTTCAGGGCTTCCCTGGGGGTCAGAAAGGTGCTTCAAGGCATTCTGTAAGCTCCACAAAGTCCAGAGAGCCTCTGGAGAGGCAGGACTGCTGAAGAGCATCTTACTAGGGAGACTGGTATCTGAGAGAGTATCTTTTAAGACCAGTGTGAGGCAGACGGAGAAGAAAATTTGTAAGAGATGTTGAGAAGGAGTTCATCTGCACGATGGAGATAAAACAGCTGGTAAGAGGAAAGGAAGAATGAAAGACGCAGGAAAAGCTTCTTCCAGAGCAGGAGGAAAAAGAGAGGATGTTGGGGTAAGACAAGAGGAAAATAATCTCTGTGATTTTCTTTTTGGAGCAATAGTTTTTGGAGGTGGAGTCTCAGGGTGCTTTAAGTAAGTTGTTTTGAAACTCTTTTTCATTGCAATATTGCTTCCTCAGAGAGAGGTTCCATTCATCCTGAAAATGATGGATGATAGGTAGCCAAAGACCATTTCTATCCACTGCTTTGTTTGATCATCAGCCACTAGGGTAGGTGAAGAGAAAATGAGAGAAGCCCTACGCTTCCCCCCGCAGGAGCCACAAATAGCAGAAAACCATCTGCCTTCAGTCTTAAAAATCGAGGGAAATTTCCCCAGGGCAAGCCATGGAGTGACTCCAGGACTGACCACGCTGCTGACAAGCAAGAGACAAACCAGCCTGTAATGGTACGTCCCCAGCAGACATATCTTCTGTTCTTTGAACCCATTGCAGTACCTGCCCACACCAGCAGTTACTAACATCAAGTGCTTGCAGGGTGAGGATTGGGTTTTGCTCTTTTTTTTTTTTAACGATCCTTTGGAGCACTGATAAATTTCATTCAATCTTCTGCAATGTGAACAAAGTGTGAAATCTTGCTTTGCTACACAGTGGAAAGGGAACAGCGCTATCTTGTAATGTACTTATTTGTCTCCGTGAGGGATTGCTGCCAAACTTCTGTGAATAGACTTTTTTTGGCCGCCCTCCCTTAAATGAGCAAAAATGCTGAGAATTTATTCCCACAAACCCCAAAACTTCTTTCTGGCATTTCATGACATTAAAACACACAATCAAACATGTATACACATGTGCAGAACTTTGCCAGGATTAAAACAGCTTTTTTGCGACAACAGCATCTTCTTCCCAAAGCCTCAGAAAATGCTTGAAGGTATTGTAAGTTACCGGTTTACTCAAAACCTTTGGGATTTTTTGTATCTCTGTAACTCTAAAATCATTGCCATTCTGACACACAAAATCAAACCTGAAAAATACGGTGCATATCCTGTGCAGCTATATTAAGACTATTTCTGAGTTGGAGGAAAAAGAAGAGGGGAGAATAGTTAAGTCCAGCATTTAAGAAGTGGGTAATAGTTCACATTCTGTAGCTGGACTAGGTTTTTTTTTATTAAAAGAAAAGCAAATAAAAATGACTGAATGAATGTTCCTTGCATCTTTATAAATCTGATGTTCTCCAAAGAAGGCCAGGCAATTGCTTGGAGTGTGTGCACATGAGTAAGTGTGTGTGTGTGCGTGTTATATCTATTTCTATGTACAGAACACATTTCCAGCAGTGGCAGGTAGTAGAACTGATGAGTACAAGATGGGAAAAGGCTTTAGTGATGAATGATCAAATTTTCAGAAACATCTCACATCATTTGATTTGTTCATAAAACCCATTACAAGAATAAATAGTATTTTCCTACCTCAGGCATTCTGCGGTTCTTGGTCACAGGATGATGGTTTTCTGCAGTGTTTGAAGTTGGAGGTTTGTTGTTTGTTGTCTTTTGTTAAATAGTATGTCATCTGAAAAAATACCTGCATTTTTTCTGAAAGAACACTGGGAAGTTGACAGCATCATCAAACAGTCAGCAGTGGTGTATAGGTAAGGAATTTATATGAAGAACTTCCTAGCCAGAGCGATCTATTTAATAGCTAGGGTTGGGAGAAGGACGGCAAAAGAGCCAAAGACATGATTGTGCTGATATAAACGTTTCTCCTGTCATTTTTCTTTCTCTGAAAACAAGAGATTCTTGAATAGTCCGTGCTGTGCATTTTAATCAGCTTTGGTGGGGCCGAAGTGGAAGCTCGGACTTACACCAAGGAAAAATCTCTGCAGCTCCCAGAGTCGGAACCAATGTGCGGTTTTCTGCAAATATTGCTTTGCAGTTTAATCCTAGAAAGTACTGTCTACTGCTGCTACTGTCATTGGCTACTTCTTTTTAAATAGTCTTCATCCCTTGTAAAGAAAATGTATTTTTATTCTCTTAACTGGCCTCCAAAGGAAGGTGCTTTTGAGAGTTCACCATTCTGCTCGGGCTTGTAAGGCAGTTGGTGAGGTTTTCTGTCCTCACACACAGCACATTACTGAATTACAGCAACACTTCTCAGTTCCTGAGCCTGGAGGCATGTTTTCGTAGGGTGCACAATAACCTCTGCAGGGGAAACCGAGGCCCAGAGAGAGCTGCGGTGCACACCACGATCCCCCAGGCCCCCAGACTGTGTGATACATATCTCAGCAGGTAATGTAGATGCAGCCATAGTGACTGGTATTTGCATTAATTATGATGCGTTAATGATAAGGCTTCAGGGACCCACAAATAGTTAAGCTTATTAATGTACGGAAGGCTTTACAATGTTGGGAGCCTTAATCAGGGGCTCAAATGGAGTTTTTATGACATTCTAGTCGTGAAGTTTGTGGTGTTGTTAGATCACTCAGGTGCTGAGGCTTTTCCTTCTCAGTCTTGGCAAAGTTAGTAATTAGCAACCTGGACACAGTGCTCTGTCAAATGAATTTCTGTGCAACGCAACAACTGGTGCAAATGGGTTCCTGCAAAATCTTCAGAAAATTGTGTTTGTGTGTGTCTCCTCCCCAGGGCCAACAGGAGAAATGGCAGTTCACAGCCACACATTGTCCAAGGAGACTCGGAGGTGCTCTCTGCTGTGCTGTGGTCCAGAGGGTGTCCCCACAGATGAAATAACATCCTGGTGGACACTTCTAGTCATACTGGAGTTCAGATTGCTCTCTCCCACCTGAGGTTGTGCCAGGGGTTGTGAGTAGGGGCCAGACTCTGCCTTCTTCCCATGGGAATTTTGGGCAAACGTGGCCTTTGCAGAGACACTGTGTCCCGTGGCTTTCCCAGACTGGGCAATCCTTTTTCCTTGGCAAACTCTCACTGTGGTCCAAGAGTTTGTTCTCTGAGCAGGCTCTGACCGAGCGTTCTGCTGCTGGTACCGAGCACCCTCTGCTCCCTTGACAATGATGGATTAGCCCTCCCAGTTTTTGAAGGTCAACATTTCTGCCTTACATATATGACAAATTCTTCTGCAATTTTACAGCCTCTTCATATTCTCAGGGGTTTTAAAACAAAACTCTCTTCTGCTCGTTTTCCTATTTGCAGCAAAGGGTAATTCTAAACCTTTTCCAGTTACTCAAAGGTTTCCAGAGAGTTTAAACTCTGTTGTGGGTTTTACTGCTTCACTATCTTCTTAGATACTTGCCTAATTCTTCTGACGGCTAGAACCACATGCTCTATGATAGTTACTGAGAAGGGAGTCTGAAGGAGGTTAAAAGTGCATGTTAAAAATACAGTTTTCCACAGGTCTTATTGGGAAAAATGCTGTTGAACTTTTGTTGGCCATTTGGGCTTTTTATGTGTATTTCTGCTTAAAACGCCTTCAAGGAAGTGATTCAAGGATGAAATTTTAGGTTGTGAAAGATGGAAAGGCTGAGAAGTCTGAAAAATTAAAATTCTTTGTTTTTTAAGAGAGCAGCATGGCCTTTGCACTGTCCTGGTGGCAATACACGTTTCCTCCTGAGGCTGCCATCAAGGTACTGAATTTGAAGGAGCTGCTCACTGCTCAGAGGGTCTCCTGCCAGGGGCTGGTCAAGCCCTCTCCTCCGTGGTGCGCGTACGAGAAAGGGCACTGGGGAGGGCTGGTCAGGTGGACTGGCCTGTAGGATCAAGTTGTTTGGTAGCCTGAACTGCCAGGTTTATTTGGAGGAGGCAGTGGAAAAGTCCTCAAACAAATCCTGCTCCTGCAATTTCTCAGGCTTGGCCCAGGGTGGGTCTTCTGGCCATTGCCCCGTATCACTTGTAGCTGACAGGCAAAGCTACACGCCAGGAAGACTGAACTCTGCCACCGACATTTGATCGTTGTGCTGTTGGTGAGGTTAAAAATAACCAGCTGCAGTATCAGCCGTCTGGGTTAAATATTTTAAATTTTATTGCGAGTGGGTTGACTTGGAGTATTTGGACACCAGGCTCTCCATGCTGAAGGAGCTGAACTTCCCTCTCCACTTCTCCCCCTTTCTTAACTTACTTTTGGCAGTGGTTTGCAGAAAACACATCTGCTACCCTTGGCAACTAAAGGCACCTTCGTTTTCAGATAGATTCTGTGTAAATACCAAACAAAACATATATTATAGGCGCTTGGCTTGAATCTAGTATAAAATTTGCCTCCTAAGCTACCTTTTTTCTCCTCTGGTTTTTGCAGACGTAAGGGAGTTTCTGCAGCTATGTACAACTTCCCATCTACACGATATTTTCATATCTAATTGAGGTCTAGCGGCCACCATCCCGCTGCCCCTGCTTCTAAGGGCACAGCCTGCAAAATGCAATCCGGAGTGAGCACCGCTGCTCTTCGTTTGCCAAAGAAACAGAAGGAAATAGACCCCATTTCACCCAAACCTCGGTGGAACTGTGTCAGGCCCCAAGTGTGAAAGTCTCCAGGTTGTGGAGTCCCCTTCTCTGGAGACTTTCAAGACCCGTCTGGATGCAGTCCTGAGTAATGTGCTCTAGGCAATCCTGCTTTAGCAGGGGAGTTGGACTAGATGATCTCTAGAGGTCCCTTCCAACTCTGAAATTCCGTGATTCCGTGTGCTTCCCCCTTCAGCAAATGTGATAGGCACATTGAGCAAATAATTGCCGTGAGTTGCTTGCTTCGTAAATTTTTGCCTTTCCTCTCCTTTGGGTTTTGGTCTGCCCATAAGCAAGTTGGGATTTTATCAGGCGGACCCCAGCATCCCTCTGAAGGATTCTTTGTCTGCAGAGCTGCTGGGCGCCCGCCCGGCTGGCTGGAGACAGAGGTTATGTGGTATGTTTCTGTCCTTTGAGTGGACTTCTAGAATCCTTTTTCTGGGGTAAATATTTGGGTTTGCAGTTTTGAAAATTGCTTACCACAAATATTTGCCTAAAATTTGCTAGTGCAGGGAATGTTTCTTCAGTAAACACATTTGCCAACATGTTTTCACTTAGTAAACACCACAGAGGTGTGAACACAGTTGAAAGGAATTAATTTTTAATACAAAATAATTTGGAGAAGGATGGAATCAGCTTTTTGTCTTGTATTTTGGGGAATGTTCTTCAGTCCAAGCCCTAGTACGCTCAGTGCAAGCCTGTACGTTTTGAAAGGGGGGTGAAAAGAGGAGCGCACTTTTAGATGCGGAAGATGCAGCAATGTGTGACCCAGTTTGGAGGGAGCTGGTGACGTACCTGTGGGCGGTATGAACCAGCCCATTTACCTTGGCTGGGCATGAATGATGAATCCGTCGCACTGTGAGGGTCCTCACAGCAGTCCTGGTGACAATTCCTTTTTCTGGGGGGGAGAGGAGGGTGGGAAATGGGAGCTCTTGATGCGCTGAGGCCTGGTGGAGGTGGTGCTCAGTGGGGTCGAGCACTGAAGAACTGGTGGGACTCAAACTGTTCCTGCAGTGATATGGCCCAGGGAAGTCGGGCAGGCTGAGGAAGGGGATGCCTGGTCTGCTTCCTGCTGGGGCCAGGCTAGTGAGAGAAACCACTCGTGTTTTGGGCTGTCTCCTTGGTGTCCTTCCCTGCCACCTTGAAGTCCTCTCCCATTTGGCTACAGGACACCTTATCCCATGAATGGCTTTTCATTGCAGGTTCTCCTGGCCTCCTTGGTGGGAGGAGAAGTGCTGCACTGCTGTTGGTTCTACGAGGTGGTTTAACCTTGGGAGGAGACAACAGGCTGTGGGGATGTCTGCTCCCCATCTCTCAAGCTGGGGTCAGCCCGTGGCAGGGCCGACTGACTCGCTGTGCCCGAGCATGGTGTCTTCGCCTGGCCTGTGACTGGTGGGAGGAGAGTCTGGCTGGGATGCTGGTGCGTGCAGCGTCGGCAGGCTGTTCCAAGCATGGGGCTTGATTATTATGGGTTCCCACTCCAGTTTTACAGCTAATTTGCAAGCTCTAGAGAAGCGATGGCTTGGCAGATGGGAGATGTCAATACTTTTATTAGCACCAGTAGTTTTAGACCAAATCCTCTGTCCTCGCTCTCCCTGCGAGATGCTGATTTTCAGTCAAGAAATGGTGTGACCCAAGTTGGGTAAAATGTTTATTTCTGGGCAGGGGAACATCCTCTCTGAATGACATGGCTAGGAACATGAGCAAGAAATCTTGTTTTCATTCCAGGGCTCTCTGAAGCTTGTCAGGGCTGCTGAAGATAATCAACCCCCTGTTTTATTAAAGATCCTTTTCTTCATCAGTATTTTGTCCACTGGCAAAGCGGGAGGCTCAGTCAGTGGTGCCAGAGCAGACTGAGGGCTCATAGAGAAGCTAATTATATTTTGCTTTTTTTTCCTTCGTCTTTCATTGCAGAAAGACAGAATAGTTGTGAATAAATTGGGAAAGGGGAGGGTGAGGAGAACTGAGAGTTCATTAATATTCATATTTAGCCACAAGTACATAAAAAAGGTGACAAGAAGCTGGCTCCCTGGAAACCTATGCACCTTGGCAGTAGATGGAAAATTGCATTTAATTATAGCTACCTTTAGCTCAGCACCTAATGAGCATGTTTGAAACCATGCAGGGGTGTTGTATACTAGAAGGAAGATCCAAGACTCAAATACAAAATGAAAACCTTCCCTCCTCCTTCCCTGCTCTGCTGAATTCAAAATAATTCTACCAAGGCCCAGGAGACCAAGTGGACTTTTATTCTTGATTTCCCAGTGATTATCAGAGAAATCCACACAGAAAAAAAAAAAAAGAAAATCAAATAAGGTGGTCAGTAGGGGGGAACAAGCACATTTTAATGGGGAGTAAAAGAACGGAGACTTATTCTATTCTCGCTTTGCCTAGTGAGCACTGCTAGGGTCTTGAGGTCTCTTTTTTTTCTCTCTCTCATTTCCCACTGATTTATCTATTCTTTGATAGCTTTTAGTGTTGTTTTTTTTCTTCTTTATTTTATTTTGGGGGAGACTGCTATCTGTGGATTTTACTCCCTTGTAGCTAGGGAAGAGAGAAGCCAGGGAGATTTCTTTCACAAAAGTGATCTTAGGATTGCTTCAGCATGTTGGTTTCCGCAGCAACTTTAAAACCATAGAGCCACATCCTTCTCTGTAACACACAAGCACAGGCAGAGATTGAAGCTAGTGGAGATGCTCCATATTAATTTACGTGAGTTCAGGGGAAAGCACAGTGTGGTCTATACTTGGCCTTTCATCTACTAAACTTTGCCTGGCTGAAACACGTCTTGAACAAAACATTTGAAGCTGCTTTTAACCTGACAGCAAGGAACTGCAGCACAAGCCCAGCAGAAGTTACTTTTATTTTGGTGGCCGAGGTAGGAAAGGGAGTATCCTGAATTATCCCTTATATTTTTAACGCATGCTGAAATTTGGCTTTTCCACCACAGTCCAGCCATGAGCTGCAGATAATGAACCTAACAGAGGATTGCATTTATCTTTAAGGGGAAGCTTCTTCCAACGTGACCAAACCTTAGAAGATGTGACAAATGAAATGCCATGTTGTCGCACGGGCGCATTACAGCTCTGCAGTTATTGGGCTGTTTCTCAACCTCATCGCTGATGAGGGCAGGCGGAGCAAGTCCGACAGTCAGTGATGCTGCCGGTTTGTTCACACCCCGACCTGCAAAAGCCTGGCCAGCTGTGGCTCGGCTCGTGAGGTGTTGCCTGGTTTCCAGTTACAGTGCAGGGGGAAGGAGATGCTGAGGAAGAGCCATGTGTGCAATCTGGGAGCCTGGAGGTGAACCCGTGCCGGCTGGCAGGATGGAGGAGGGCAGCTGGCACGGGTACCAAGCTGTGAAATGATGGTCACAACCTGGCCCTGAGTCTCTTAAGTTTAGGCCAGTTGTTTCTCA
>VYZM01020072.1:175542-266680 GCA_013398915.1 Dromas ardeola
GAGAAAGAACTGCATTTGCTTCTTTCCCAGGTCTGTCCCCAGGGGAATTTGGTAAACCTAGGGAGAAACAGAAAATCATATGGGTTTCCATTCGGTCTCTCTCCTTCTTGGGTCTTTGTTTGGAGAGGCCTTGCTAACGGTTCATGTTCCTTAAATATGCGTATGCCCCTAGCAGACAGGTAACATTGGCACTTGAGAGATTCTTGAGATAAATCTCTTATGGACACACAACAGTTACTACACCACATGTTTTCTCCCTCTTGCTTCTTTGGCATGCATTTAGTGATTTGTTGGTTTGCAGGCGCTACTCTCAGCTTCAGAACTCATCCATGTCTCTTATTTCTTCCGTCTTTACCTGGGGCTGTTTTCTTCTGCTCCTGCTCTTTTTAGATTCATATTGCATTACTATATTACAGTCTATTTTGGGTGATTTAGAACAGAACAGATAGAAAGGCATAAATATTATTCCCTGGCAAATAAGCCAGCCTAGCTATGCCTCAAACACATTTTAAAACATTATAAACCCTTATTCACAGGCAATTTATGTAGCTGACTACTGGGCAAACATAAATCCCTAAATCCTTCTTTTCCTTTATTTTTGATAAGCATTGCTTTGTCGTCCTTCTGCTTTTATTGTCAGCTTATTTCTAAAGGGCAGTAGGTACCAACATGCTTTCAAAAATCCTGTTATTTTGTTTTTTAAGACACCTGCATACCACAGCATAATTTTACCTCAGTTGTCACTTATTTTTTGAATGAACACAGTCTTTAATTATGATCAAGAAGGAAACCTACGCATGTCTGTCTTTAAAGGCACGATAGATACCTATGGTTGGATTCTACTGCTGTCGTGCTATCTTCTGTTTATTAGAGTCTAGCCCCTTACTAAGGTGTCAACCAAGCAGAGGAGATGCAGAGTGACAGGCATTTCTGAGTAGACTTTGGGATGTGCCAGAGCCCCAGAGTGAGTCATGAGGTATGACAGACGTCCACAATTTTTTTACCTATACGTGGGGCTTGAAAAGCTGCAAGATGCATTTCTTTGGGAAAAATAGCTGCAACTCAGAGAGCTGTGGTCTAGGCGCCGCGCGTCCTGCCTGTCAGTGTGGCAGGGGAGGAAATACTGTCGTGCAAGCTGGAATTGGTACAGCCCAGTTAGGAGAGAGTTATGGGAATATTCCCTTTGACTTCTTGGACTTTCAAGTGTAACTGTCACGGCCATTGTGATCATAGAATCATAGAATGGTTCGGGTTAGAAAGGACCTTAAAGATCACTTAGTTCCAACCCCCTGCCCTGGGCAGGGACACCTCCCACTAGACCAGGCTGCTCAAAGTCCCATCCAGCCTGGCCTTGAACACTTCCAGGGAAGGGGCATCCACAGCACACATCCACAGGTGGGCAACATGTTCCAGTGTCTCACCACCCTCACAGTAAAGAATTTCTTTGTGATATCTAATCTAAATCTACCCTCTTTCAGTTTAAAACCATTACTCCTTGTCCTATCACTACACTCCCTGATAAAGAGTCCCTCCCCATGACACCTTGCGATGCATAATGTGCATCACTTCAGTTTGCCTGGGGAATGAGAAGGGATGTCCTTTGCCTGCCGTCTGGCTTGCCAGTAAACGTGGTCTGAGGAAGTGTGGGGAAAGGGAAAATACAGAGTCTGTGCAAATGTGAATGTTTTTTTTTCCCTACACTCTTTTTGTTTAAAACTGTGGGAAAAATTAGAATTTTGAATAATGCTCAGGTTCAGATGAGGCAATTGAGCCAGAAGAGCAACTTCAACTCTGAAAGGCTGTTGTTGCACTTTAGTACAGGCATCTGAGGAACTTGTATACTAACTATAGCTGGCGTTGTCCCAATCCGCCAAATCTTCCCTCAGGAAATGTCCTCCTTCAAAGACCTGAGGTGCTGTGAAATAGGAGTCCTTCACCGTGCCATGCCATAGCAAATCTTGCCTGCCCCTCCAGGAAAAGGGAGTCAATGAATTAGCACATCTTTGGAGGCACTTCAGCAATATTTCCAGTCAAAACACTTGGGTTTTCAAAGAAATTAGTGTCAGAAATATATTGTCTTTTTGGCTTTCAGTGAAGTATGTGGCAAAAATATTTTGGTTTTTAAATTTGTATTTTTTTCCCCTTGAAGGTATGCCAATTTTTGGGGGGAAGAAATAGCCTTAGCTCTATTGGTGATATTGTTTTCTGTCAAGAAACCAGTTCATCTTCACAGAAAAAATTTAATCAATTGTGGGAAAAAGCACTTTTCTAGGCAGCTATCCTGTCACCTGTAGAGAAGAGATCTGGGTTCTGGGATGGTTTCCTTGTGGTTTTGAGCCTTAAGGCTTATGTTTTCTGACTCCTCAAGTCAGCCTCATGCTATGCAGACGAGCACAGCTGGAGCATTATGAAAAATAAATAAAAAGAGATTTCTAATAGAATAGCCAGCGTTGGTAAAAGTTGCTTCACCTGCTCCACTGAGAGATCCGTGAAGCGATGCTCCCGTGTGGCAACTGCCATCATCGGTACGACTTCTATGCCTTTCCTTTGAAATATGATTCCTTTGTGTCAGCTGTATCTTTATCAATCAGGGCTGCATGATAAAGCCCTAACACTGAGATGATAAAGTGAATTCAGACTGTGGTTACCACTGATACCCACTGACCGATGCCCAACTATTGTGTAAGACCCTGTAGGAAGATGCGGGGAGGTGTCCCTGCAGCAGCATAGACGGAGTATCAGATTGCATCAGATATGAGAATAACTGTATGTACAGAATGTGTTCAGCCCTCAGGCACATATCCATATGTTTGGATGCTGGTGGGTGTTTTTTGAAGTTACTGTTTTAAAGATATCCACACAGGTGGCTAGCAAGCGTTTGTTAGGTGGCAAGCACGAATGTTGAAGCAATCTGACTGCTTGTGGGTGAGGAATAGAAGGAGAAGCAGTACTGGGTGCTCAAGCTTTTCTAGATAATGGCTAATTTGCCTTAAGAAGGAAAGGACTAGTTTTTTTGAGTTAGCTTTAGGGAATTGCACAGGGCTGTGTGGAGGCTGACAGCAGGCTCGTGTTTCAGAGAAAACAAAAACCTCATTGGGTAGAGGCACTTTGGAAAAACAAACCCAGCTTTGACGATGTGATTTTTTTTTTTTTAACAAACCATATTTCATGCCTGGGTGCAAACTGTTATTTTCTTAGTCATTCAAAGGAAATGAAAAAAGGGCATAAGATGTGGGGGGAAGGCAGTGTTTTGTTTTTGGTGTTTTGGTTTTTTTTTTTGATAACGGAAATATATGTTGAGGCCAGAGTGTACCGTAGTAGAACAACTTTGCGATGAGCAGCAGGGTGAAGTTGCACATCCCCAGAGGCTGGGCAGTTGGTTTGCAAAGGCCACAGGCTCACCAGAGTGGCACAGTCCTGCACCACTTCCTTACGGGATGGCGAGAGCTTTCCTCTGCGGCCAGTCAGCTTCTCTGGATTTAGTTTCTTCCCTGCATTTCACAGGCATGGGAGCATCCCCTCCAGGAGGACTGTTTCGTTGTCCAGGCAGTCATTTAGAGGACAGCAGATGTTGCTGGTGCATGTTCAGAAGCAGCTTTACTGAAAGGATTTTGGAGCCAGTTTCAACCCACTGCCTTCTCGAGGTCTAAGTTTGTTCAATGCAGAGCGCGCAATAAACACCAAATGAAGGTGGGTCACTAATTGTAAAGGAGATTTCCCAGGGACAAATCGTTCTGGGGAACCTTTCCTTCTGAAGAAGCAAAGGCAGCCACTGAGCTGATGGAGACCCATCTTTTATTTCCAGACAGTTGCTGAGAATGAAAGGACTATCAGCAAAAAACCTGTAATTTCTTTCCCACCAGGCCTCTGGTCCAAATGCTGCTGAAGCCATGTAGAAAACAGAATTCCTTCAGTCTGGCCCACGACTTCCCCATCACGTCTCTAGCAAGTACACTCTCATCACAACTTTTTGTTGCATCTACTAGGTTTGTGCCAGCGTTCGCTGAGGAAAACAATCCTAACGTAGGTTTGCTGGCTCATTAGCTGCGAGTCTGTAAGGGCATGAGTGACATACGAGAGAAGTTAATTAAAAGAGCTATTGCTGCGAGGAGGGAATGAATACCGGTGGTCATACAGGGTGGGAGTGGGACTCAGGCAATATTCATATTGAGCTATAACTGGGATATATAGATGCCTGAGCCAAGTATTAGAAGCAGAACCGCCCATATGCTGAGGGAGTTGTCAGCTGGTGAAGCTGGGAAAACAGAACGGGACCAAGACTTTGACTCAAAACGTCAACTCGAATCCCTCACCGAGCTGACCTGCACCAAGCACATCTGTGCATTGTGAAGGGAGAACTGTACAGACTGTAATATTTTAACCCGAAGCTATTTGGAAGCGGGTCTGGCTAGCACTCGGCTGTAAAGACAGCAATTGTCTATCACAATTTGCTTCAAATATAATTGAAACTCAAGGAAAATTAGTACAACTAGGCTGATACTATCAGAATGACTGCAAAAAGGTTAAATATACAGAAACACACCCCCTCCCCAACCCAAACATCTGGCTTTCTGTTGAAAAGCTGTGGTGCTCCATGTGAAATCCTGGAAATGACCGAGTGATGCTCTGCGTCCTTCGTCCTCCAACTCTCACGGCTGCCATATGGGTGGCTTCTACGTGGGCTGTGTGAGGAAGAGGTGCTGCCCCTTGGGGGAACTCGCTGTTTCCAAGCTTCTGTCCTCATGCTATCGCGCTGTGATGTATGTGGGTGGTCTTTAATAATAATTACTGAAATGACACCTTATGCAGGCATGCACACATTCACCTGTGCACTTCATGGACTGTGCATCATTTTTTCCACCCTGTGATTTTGGCCATTTTGGGAATACCTTCCCTTGTGGGCTCCTACTCATTCTATTCTTTTGCCATCTCTGAGCGATGTTTACACTGTGTTATGCTGAGAAGCCCCTTAAATCTTCACATGCACCCTCACGCGTGCATGCAGACAGGCCAGCATTATCAAGCTCCACGGTGAGGATGTTCACGTTTCTTCTCATTAGCGATGTGCAATGTAAAAAGGCTTGCCTCGAGTATCTTGAAGACGGCAGTAATGAAGCTCTGAGGAAATAGTCAGGGGACTGGAGCTAATTAAAATGCAGCAGGGTGTAGAAGTAAAGGTAGCAGCAGCTCGCTATGCCATGTCTCTGGCAATCAGCAGTCCCTAGTTTACCCACACTAATTGACAGGAGACGCAGTGCTACTGAGTGTGCACACAGCCAGCGTTAATGGAGTCAGCACACGCTGCTCTTCCTGCCTGACTTGTCTCATTATCGACCTTGAACTGGCAAAGGTCAGTTGATGGTGCTGCTTTCATCAAGATGACAGGTGTCTGAAGATCTTCTCTTTGTAGTATAATAATTTGGCAGTTGTCTTATCCTGTACGTGAATTAGTGATCTGATCCCGAGGAGATGGTGGATAAAAAAGACTGGCTTACCGTGGCGAGGAGCTGAGCTGTTGTTCATTTAAGAAAATAACAGGTACCAAAAGTCCTGGAGGAAGGAAATAAAAATATATTGCATATTTCCCCTTGGAGAAGATAGTTCCTGAAGAAGCAAACAGGCAAATTTTCACAAGTGGAAATGCAGTAGGCCCACTGTTAAAAATCGGCAGCTTGTTTGAGTTGATTATGAGCACCAGGTGCACCCCTGGCACTCGGCAAATACCTAATAATAATAATAACAATAGTCGGGGCACCTGACACCTGCAGTAAGCTGCGAGTGACAGTGTTCTTGGGGAGACGTCTCATCCGAAGGCAGCTCTGTCTCCAGGAGATGCATCATTATAACATGCTGCACCAGAGCTGCGTCTCATGTGCCCTCCTTTTTTCCTCCTCTGTTACAGATGGTCTCAGCAAAGACAGTGGAGACTGACAGAAATGCTTCTGCCATCCTCCCCTTCAAATTTGCAAAACCAGTGTTTTCGAGAATTTTTAACAAATGCTTTGTCTTTTCCGAGAGACAACCAGCAGCTTCCTGTGTCTTGTGGCTGCTCTAGTCAGAAGTGGACCTGCATCCTTTCTGGACCTTTCTGGAGCCTGCATCTCCTTTTCTCTCCCACCTTTACCCATGCAAGGCGTGCGTAGAAATGCTGCATGCTGCCATAGTGGCATTTGGCAGCTTGTTTGTGGGTACAAAATAGGGTAAGCCAGGGCCTAGAGCTGGGAGCGGTCCATAATCCCCAGTAGTGCTGACAAAAACGAGCTCATGGCTGAGGAGCTGAGGGGAAGTCTTAGTGGCGACTGACTTGGCGGCAGTACTAGAGAGCACTTTTCTCGACTAAATTAGGGAGGAGATGTAAAGCCAGTGGAAGCCCAGCTATGTAAAGCAGCACCTGCAAAGGGACTCCTTTGGAGAGGTGGGTGCTTCTTCTCCCTTGCCTCAGTGTGGGGCGAGCTCTGGCCCCGCTGGCCATCTCCTGGGCAGTTCTCGTGCCTGGCCCTGCTCTGGCCCCATTGAGGGCAATGAGAGATGCTGATCCCCAGCCTCTCCCGAGGCAGGTGGGGTGGCTGCAACCCTGCCAGAGCTGGGGAGGGGAGAGCAAACCGGGCACAGCTTCGCTTTCCTTCACCTGCTGTTTCCTGGGATCTTTTTGTAATATTCATCTCTGAAAGCAACCGCTCTTTGCTAGTATAATTACCAGAATATTTCTTCATTTATCTGTGATTATAGAAAACTGAAGTATTGTCTGGGGAACAAAATACTCTGTAACCTGAAAACAATTTATAGCAGCTCTCTTTTTAAAGGTGTTTGAAAAAAAAAAAAGCTGGGACAAAACATATGTGTGATGTCTGTATGGCTGCAGTCCAGCTATAAAAGTAGAAGACGAGGAGCTTTTTACCAGGGCAAAGCCAAGGTGACTAATAGGGTCATTCTTTAAACAGAAAAATGTTTTAGTTGTTGAGCCTTCTCAATCTGACAACGTTTTTTCAGCTGCCTCTGAGGTGACTGCCGAGTGTATGGGATGCTCCTGGTCTCTCATCCTCCCAGTACCTGCACTGGTGCTACAGAACAACCACCCCCACACGTGGCTTCCCACCACCCCCTGGCACGTTGAGGGGCTGTTTGCCCTCTGCCCTCAGCGCTGTGTCCACTCTGTTGTGTCAGGATGCACTCTCCTCCAGGAACACGAGAGCAAGCCTCCACCTTTTGTGCTGGCTTGTGAAAGCAATTGTAAAATAAATGTTAAAAGAAAAAAAAGTGTTGCCTAAGTGCATCCCGAGATCAATAAAGTATGCAAGCACGGGCTGCCGCTGTTCAGGGCTTCAACAATCTCTAACCTGGAGCCAGGAGGCCTGTAGGAGCACGTGGGGCTGCTCTAAGTGACAGCTAATAGGAATCCCACATTAATGCAACAGGTAGAGCTCATACGTTTGCACCCAGAGGTCTCAGGTTCAGGTGCCAGCTGTGAGGGGACTCTTAAGAGGTACCTCTCTGAAGAAGCAGCGATAAAGCAAAGAAGTAGTGATAAAGGAAACTCTAGCAATTAAGGTTTTATGCCTGGGTTAACTCCTTCCAGCACTGGGTCCTTTTTTGTTTTGCAGAAGAGGATCTATCCCTTTCTTTCCCCAGCAAGGAGGTAATCAATAATAGAAGTGGAGAAAAATGAGGCTAGTGACCATTTTTCTCTTGCTGGGGGAAGAGAGATACTCCCATCCAATCCAAAGACAAATGAGATGGATTCATGGATCATTTCTTCTTGAAATGAAAAGCTCAGTTTATGCTGCTGAAATCAATAACATGGTGGGACTGTATTTTCTCCATCCTACCAGTGGAATTAGCGGTGAGTAGGGCAATAATATGCATACGGGAAGTATAACATGACAACTATGACAAATATATTGTTGTACCTGCCTGTTGAATTGACCTCGGTTGCTGTTAACTCTCAGGTTATCTCATTTCTTACAGAAAATAAGAAGAATGAGTAAGAGAAGAAGTGCCACACAAGTACCCTAGCCGCTTCTTCGTTGTCCTTGGTGGGAAGGATTGGCTAGGTCCCAAACCCTGCATACTGTGCAAATGGCAGCTTGCAGTATTCCAGAATTAAGGCACTAGAAATTTCTAAGGATGAAAGTATTTGATTTAAAGCAAAGGCACCTGGGAATATTTGTGGCTCACAGGAGTGTTTGTGTTAAGAAAATCTGTGTCAGTGACTTGAAATCTTAAGTGGTTTATCCCTTTCCTTTCTCTGTGTGTGTGTGTGCAGGTAGAGGAGTCAGGACTGAAAAGCAAAGTGGCCTCTGATGTGACAGCTTTCCTAAAGGGTGTTGGGTGAGGCGTCCTCAGAGATCTGGTGCCAGCTTGTCTTCTCTGAGGAGGGAGGAACAAGACCCATGAACAGTAAAGCAACTTGCGCAAAAGGTACCAGAGCTTCTGGGAGACACAAATGCAGCAGCTCTCCTGCTGAATCGGGTACACACTTCAAGCAGAAACTGATTTTAAGGCTTAGATGAAACTGAATTCAAAGCTGTGCTGGGACCTCCGTAGCTGATGAAGTCAGCTGCTCTGAAGAGGGTGGGTGTGGGGTAGGATGGAGACTACTGGCAGGGAGCAGTGGGAGTTGCTCGCGCAGACCCAGGTGCTCCTTTTTTGGGACTCTCAGATGGGAAAGGGAGTCTGGAGAGGATCTGGGGTTGATTGACAAGGAGTTTTCTGGTGAGACAAACAAATGCTTGCTTCAGAGGTTGAGACGTGGAGAGTGGGAGAGGGTAGCAGGAGGTGACAGAGGAAAGGATGTCTTGCAGAGTACACAAACCTCAAAATTCGGAAAGGGAAATGGAGTGCATTTTTTTCCTGTCATCCATTTAGCGTGTTGCATTAATGCCACAGAGACCTGAGCTGGGAGAAGCCTATTAACTCCTACATGAGCTCTTGAGGAACCTAGGAAAGTGGACAAAGAGGAGAGGCCTTAAGAGGGGGAAGAAAATACCTTTTCTCCTTCTTTCTGGCTTGCAGCTCTCTGGGAAAATGACTTTTCTGTGTCTAATAGGGAAGACTGGCCACTCTGGCTAGAAGTTTCTCTTGCCCAAGAACAGGTTTCTGGAGTAGATGCAGGAACTGGTGGATGCTTCTCTTTAGCCTGTGTTATGTGGAAAATCTGACCACACAGGTCCCTTCTGATTTAAGTATGTTAAGCTTGTCCCTTCAGCTGTTTAAATGGGGGAAAAAGGTTAAAGTAATCTTTGTCCCCATGTTCCCATCTCCCTTAGTGATCCTGAGATTTTCCCTCCAGTCATTACCCCTGTGGGTGTTGCCTTTGGCTGAGTGCTCTGGGTCACACAGCTTTGGAAGAGCATCCATGTCTTACCAGAGGCAAGGGATTAGTTTCCCTGTTTCTGAGTGCAAATTACACAGAATTATTCCAGACGCAGTCTAAGGCAGGAAGAGCGTCTCAAAACTGTGTTCAGCGAAAAAATGAGAAGAGATCAAAACAATATAAAAGGAAATAAATTGGGATCAAAACTCTTTGTAGGTCTAAGGATTCCTGGAGGAGGCCAGGTGTCTTGGCGGTGCAATTCAAATGGCGCTCCCACTTTCATCAGCTTTGTCTCCAGCAGTTAAGGCCTTTTGTTTTGCAGCATCTCTTAGTTCCAGTTCATACAATATCAATGAAATGTTCTACTCTGAAAACCTGTCACTTCTATCTCACAGCTACTCCGGTATGGCCAGATGTGATCTGCTGCTACTATGTTAGTCATGGCGTTATAAACTGTTAATGGCCAGGAAATTACATTTGTCCAGCTGCACTGCCTTGGGATGTGCATCAATCTCTGTCTTTAGATCACTTCAGAAAGCCAGTTATCCCTACTCCAGAAGGGTGATTATTTTTCCAGCTCTTTCTGATACCTTTCCCTAGAAAATCTTGAGTATGCATTTTGTTTGTTTTGCACTGATTTGGAGCAGCACAGAAGCTTGTCTGAATTTTCACACTACCCTTCAAAAGAAGTGGCTGTGTCTTCACAGTCTCCTGTTAGGAAAGAAACTCTCTCTTGCCTTTTAGTTATAGCTTGAAAATTCCTGTATCTTCAGAGGTCGTTGTTAATATTTCTAAATAATTTGATTCATATCATTTTTATTCCACAACCGGAAATACCTAAATCCTGAAAAACAATTTATTTTCTAATCTGGAAAAAGCTTAGAGAAAAATATGCTGAGAGAAGGACAATGAGTACCGTTCTTATATCTTGTCTGTTTTGGTGTCGACTCCTCTATTAATCATCATCAACTCAGCACAGCAGAAATGTTTACCACAGCAGAAGACGATGAATTTAGTGGAAAAATTCTTTCTAAAACTTTATGCCTCGCTTTACTCTGAGATTTTTGTCTGATATGCACATTTTCTATCACATTGCTGTGTCATAGGAAAGCCAAGGAACGTGTAAGGAAAAAAATAAATAAAAGGAGACAGATAAAGCAAGCTGCAGTGTGCTCCAGTGGTGCTTACGCTGCTTGGGTTTGTGCTTAGCTCCAGGAGCATCGCTGCTGGCGACCTGCAGCAGTGCAGCTGGTGAGTGAGCGCTCAGAGCTTCCAGGAATCCCGGGCAGACCCATGACGAAGACCAGCGTCCAGCAGGGGAGATGGTGGGGAAACACCTTTCCAAGAACTTCACATGGAGAAACATCACTGAAGTTTTCTCAGAGTGGAGTTATGGAGGGGTTTTGTCATCCCTTACACTTAACCAGAGGGAGAGGACATATTTATGTTAGAAGTTCAGAGAACGGACTTGCCTGACTCCATGCAAACCTGGATCCACAAGATGCCAACACAGCTTTGCAAATCCAAAGCATTTAGGCATTCTTAGTGTCAGATAAGAATTAGAATGAGACGTTTTTTTCTGTTTGCCCATTGCTGCTTAAAAGCTAATGCCAAGAAAGTCATTTTAGCAATTGATTTTTTTTATCATTCCTGCACATATGTCTTTTTGTGGTCTGGATTTTCTTCTGTGTTTCACATTTTCATGAGTTTTGATCTCTCATATAATGGCATAATCAAGCCAAGAAAAAAGGTAGTGTTTCTTTTCTGTACGCTGCATTTGAATAAAATTAAGGTTATGACAGAAAGGCAGATCGAGACCTAGGGAATACATAGATCACCTGAAAAACTTTTAAGAAAAGTCATCACTGAAGATATTAGCAGAATGAAAAGTCATTGGATATTTTTATACTGGTGGCTTATTTGTTTTCCAGATTCCAGACTTCTGGTTCTTGTGGCTAGCCATTGTGCTTATGTTAAAATCTCCTTTGCTTTGGATATGTATGTATAGTGATCCATATGGTCAATCTGAAGGCAAATGAAGTAAACAGTGGTGTTTCCATTAATTTTAATCTGTAAAAGGCTATGCTTATATCATATTCAGTAGTTTGAAATTTGACGTTCTGTATTTGCCATGGAAAAAAGTGCTTCTGTGTCTAGATCCCATTTATACTTTATGAAGTTTTATTAGTTTTACTAGTTTTTTAAAAAAAGAAGCTATCTGCCTTTTGGTGTAATCTATCTTTTATGAGGAAATCACTGTTATAGCTGGATGCCAAGAAAACCATAAGCATATTTTTTGTGATAAAGGCTTAAAGGAAATAGAATTAAGCATTGAAAGTGAACTGCCTGCACTAAATAATTACAAGGAGTTTCAAGATTTTTCCCCAGCATACAGCTAGACCCAATCTTTGAGATCCGAAGAGGATTGTTCAGTTTCAAAATAAGACGATTTCTGGTTTTGCCTGGTTCTTTCCGTGTTCCATGCTTGCTGCTGGAACTAGTTGCAGAAGGATGAAAATACTGAGAAAGAAAAAAGACACCTCTGGGAAGCACTTCTTGGGCAAGTATGAAGTGCCAGGAAAATGTACCTGTGAGATTACATCCTGGGGGATTTGCACCCTTAATCTATTTAAATTACAAGAGAACGCTGAGACTTTGAGGGAGCTCATTGTGTCTCAGCCCATGAATTTCTCATATTCCCACTGCTACCAATAATCACATATGCAGGGAGTAGTTTTATTACAACTACAGTCTGATCCGAAGTTCATATCAGGGCTTCGTTGTTCATTTGCAAAATAGCAGCCTGAGGCATCCTCCCCGCTTTCCTGTAAGATGCCCGAAATGACTCTACTTTTCCTATTCAAGAGGGAAAACAGGCAGAGAGGAGGAGGAGAAGATATGGGAGGAGATGTTCGGTTTCTCTCCGTTAGCCGGTGGGAAACATTTGTATTCAGAAGTTTGGCTCTTTGCCCTTTTTCTCAGAAGGGGAGCTACCAGGAAGGGAAAGGAGAGACGCTTGTTCAGTCTGGTCTATGTCCTATGGAAATGTGTGACTGGATTAACTCTCCCCAGTTGTAAGCAAAGCAGAAAGCCAGGTGCTTTCATTTCTAGCCAGTCAGCCGGGCCACAGTTCAGTTCCAACAGAAACGTATCTTCTGCCTTGTCATAAAGGAAATTGATTGCGAAACACTGTGTTAAAAATATTACAGAGGTAGCTCAAACCAGCCTGTATTAAAAGGACTACCTATTCCAAAATGGCAATTTCTTTGTCATCGTGGCAGACGCCAAATGGCTGCTTCCTTTAACTAAACCAACATCAGAGAGACTATGGCTTGACCTTTTGGAGCAGGCTGGCCTAGCAGAGCTAGGTATGACCTAGCTAGCTATGACGTGACCTTACCTCTGTGGGTTTTTAGCGTGCACCTGGTTAGACTTTAATTCATTTCTGTCCACCAGGCGTTCTCTTACAGCAATCTGGAGGAAAAAAGTCTTGTTGCAAGAGCTCGTTTCTTGAAGTTCTTTCTGAAATCAGTGAGAACTGAAGATAGATTTGTTTCTCCAAAATCCAGTCATAAAGAAGCTGCTATTTAACATCTAGTTGTGCAATCCTGATCCCTGTGTTAGCTTTCTCTGCCTTTGCTAAGCCCTCTCATTAATTCCTGAGAGCCAGTGTCTAATATACACCCAATGCAAGTAATGATGTCAGAGCTAACTTTAAAGAAAAGGATTGCAAGGGAAGGAGTGAGAGGTACTATGAGAGAAAAACAGAGAAGAAATACAGTTTTACTGGGGGCGTTGATGCATATGTGGTGCAGTCTCTCTATTGCAGTAATGAAAACTCGAGGGTCTCACCACTGTGTTTAGAGAAGACCCCAGACACCAGCAGTAACTCTTTAGTGGGGGTGAACTGCGAGTAGAGCGCCCCTTCCCATTTCATCTTTATTCTCTGTATGGGATAGTTTAGGCAGAGAAGCCAAAGAGAACAGGTTTTGCTGGTCTAATTTGCTTCAGTGCCCTGGGGGAGGCAAGCCAGGCACTTCAGGCAGGTTGGACCTGTGCGGGGCTGAGCGCTGAGCTGTTTGGCTCCTGCTTGCCCGACCTCCCTGGGCTGCTGAAGGCTTCTTGTCTCTGATCCGTCAGGATCCTTGCTGAAAGATGTTCCACCTTCTGCTGCTGAAGCGTCGTCACACAGAGGGATCATCAGGACGTGTCCTGAGGCGAGTGAGATTATTGCTGGGGTAGGCCTCGGATTTCAACTTCATTCCTGTGTTACGAATGCAACCTGTTTTCTGCAGAAGATTTTGGAAGGTAGATCAGACTATCCTTTAAAAAGAGCTATTACAAGGCTAAAAGAGTTCCAGCAAGGAAGATAGCAACATCACTCAGTGGAGAGGGTTCCTTACCAGACTCTCAATTACAACCTGCAACTTCACTAAAAGAATGAAGCAGTAGAGGCATAAGAAATGAAGAGTGCTGTCCATTTAACTTCTGAGGCTGGCAGGAGCTGAGGCAGAGATTTACAGTTGTTGTTATAAAGTGTCAAGGGTTTGGATTAGACCCCTTGCTTTTTTCCATTGGGACGCTCAGGGAGCTGGTCATGACTTTCCTATGCTCAGTGATACTTCACCCGAAAAAGACCGAAGATCCAGCTGATGTCAGAGCAGCCGTGAGCTGCATGGAGCCAGGCAGAAATTCTGCCCCTTTATCTTAACCTTTATCCATTTGGGGACTTTCCTCTTTGAAGAGGAATATCTTGCTTTTCCACTTGCTATATGCTGATAAAGCTATGAATTGACTCCTTTGCTCTGAATTTTCAACAGTTCTGTTCTTTTAAAGATCATCTTTCTTCTTTCCTTTCTGCTCCTACTTTCCCCCAAAGTCCCCTGACCATGATGAAATAGCATTGGGCATGAGCCGGGAAGAAAGGTGCGGTGTTGAAGTGCATTTGTGCTTTGTGGCTTTCCTGTGCTTTCATTTGGCATTGAACTATCCATGCAAGATGAGAATTAAAATTACATGAACATTTTTTATTTTTTTTTTTTTCTCCTCAAAGTTTCCCTTCCTGAACTCCACATAACAACTTTAGTTTTTGCTGGAATTACCTCCCTCAGGACAAAGCCTATGGGCCGTACAGGACTGAGCGTTGCAGAACTGCAGCATGCGTTGAAAATCATCCTAGCACACACTTGGGGGCAGTTGTGTTTTTCTGCGATTCAGTCAAGCAGCTCTCTAAACTAGGAATCATTATCTTTGATTCTAATGGCTAACATGATGGCTAACGTGACAATTTGGGTGATAGTTACCTCTTGCATCCTCGTGTGAATGCTAGATAGTTACCATACGTGTGTGCATGCAAGAGCAATTGCCTATTTCTTTTTTCCCCTCTGGTGTTTGTGTACAGCTGTCAGAGACAGGGAAACAAGTTCATTGTAAAAAAATGTGTAAACAGTTTGAATGCGGTGAAAGTGCTTATGGTTTTGTATAAGCTGAAAACAATATCAGCCCATGACTCGGAACAAAAGACCGAATCCTAATTCAAAGCATGTATGTTTGCTAATAGCGCAAACTGAAAGCCATCAAAGGAAAGAAATAAACAGAGGACCAAAAGAAACTCAGAAGAGGCAAAGAGAGCGAAAAAAATCGGCCAAAGACGGCTTGCCTGCCTATGGCTCCCTGCACTGCCCAAACCCCACTCCTGCTCTCTCTGTCCCCGCTCGCTGGGCAGGGGCAACTCTGGGAGCTCGTGTTTGAGGGGGTACTCCTGGCTGCTCCCCCCCTCCCTCGGCACGGCAGCGAGCTGCCGGGTGCTGGTTATCTGGGTGGTGGTGGTAATGGCAGGAAACTTCATGGGTAGAGGCTCGCTTTAGGCAGGCGCTGATGCGGGCTACCTGCCCGCGGCCGCAGCGGCCGGTGCTTTGTGTGGCGAAGAGCTACCCGGGGTGGGGTAGGAAATGTCCTGCGGGCTGTTCCGGTGTTAAATCACACCTCCTCCTACTTTTCTGAATTCAGTGGAAGGGCAGGGGTTATAAACTAGCAAAAAGCATTGGCCCCTTGTGTCTGCGCCTAGTCTGCTCAAGTTAATTCGTTTTTTGGCTCATTACATTTTCTGCCCCATTACTAATTGCCTCTTGGGCTCTACTCATTGCCAGGGTTTTCTGACCGTCAAAACATTACTAAACAAATGAACTAAATAAAAAGTAAGCCTTCTTCAAGAGCCTTCCCCCAGCCCTCCCCTTGTGTTAGTATTCCAACTGCGCCCAACAGGTAGGCGTCTGCACTCATGTTATCTGTATTAATTAGACTGTAATACCCTTGGCACAAGACAAGGACAGGGATGCAAGAGAGTCTCTCCTGCAGCTCTCTGATAATTTATACCAACTGAAAGCTTGCCGCAATGTCTTTCTCTAGTGCCACATGTACCAATAGTGATGCATAAATAAGATTAATTTTTATTAGGCGTTTTCCCTTCCTTCCAACTAATTAGCCCCTTCTCCACAATATCTGAGCCCTACACAGTATTTAATGAGCGTTTTGCAGCAAACTTCTGAGGCAGAAGTACTATTATCCCCAGACAGACTAGCTGCATCACCCATGGTCACGGGAGAAATCTCTGATAGAGTGAAACATGAACACAAGTTTCCCAAGGTCTAGATTAGTGCTCGAACCACCAACCCTCCTGCCCAGCAAGTACCTCTGGTAGTTGTTTACTGCTCCCTGACTTTGCACACTTGTATCTTACGCTGAACGTACCTGAATCCTTCAGGTATAAAACCTAACAGCTGAAGCACTGTGTCCTTTGTATTTGGTTTCTTATCTTTGCAACATCAGCGTTTCTTAAAATCAGAGGGAACAGGGGGGTAAACATGACTGACTCAAGGGATGAGCTTGCCGTGTTTTGCATTACAGCTGATTATTAATATAATCAGTTCAGTAGCAAAAGTACTACAGTGAATTGCTTAACCTTGGGCCTTGCTTGACCAGACTCTGAAGGCTTCTCATCCCATGTTTGTGTTTCTGTAACAGCGGGGCAAGTTTCATTATGCAGCCAGCAGTACTATGGTAATAAAACAAGCACCAAAAGTGGGTTTGTGCATTACTGCCTGAATCCATGTTAACTGCCAGGGGCTGCATCCTACACAGGCAAGCATCTTCTCTTAGCAAGATAGTTTTGCACCAGGAGTTGTCCTCTGCTGTTCACCACTCTTCCCTTCCTCACGCTCACCCCAGTGGTTTCTGACTCCTGCAGCTTTTGCAGAGCCGTATTCCTCTTCCTCAGCAGCAAGACTAGCTGGTAGCCTCAAGCACCCCTTTGGCCCAACATGGCCATCACCCGTCTCATGCCTATTGCGGTGCAAAGGCGAAGGTGGAGAGCAGTGCATGTACACCCTGCACTGCGCTTTTTGAAGCACCTGCTGTCCCGTATCCAGAGTGGGAGTGAGGGATGGCACCAGAGCCCTGTGGTCCCAAGAGCAGAGGACGAGTGGGCAGCCCTCAGCAGGAGAGCGGCATGCACCAGAGCCAGGGTGCACCGGAGCCCTGAGGCTCTCTGCGCAGGGTGCCCAAGGTTTAGCCCTCGATGCAGGGCGTAGGTTTGTTCAGAGCAGGGCTTTTTGTCCCCGCTGTATTGTTAAAATTGTGTTTTGAGCCACTTTGGGAACTCTCACCGTTGCCAAGGTCTTTGCTTTGCCACATTCTTTTGGTTAATAGAAATATTTAGCTGAAGCATGAAGGCATTGTATTTCCAAAAGGAAAACACACAGAAAAAGGTCCGATCATTTTTTTTTTCTTTGGGCCTGATTGTCTCTGCTTGTTTATGGCTGCCACTAATTTGCTCGTTTGCTTGCTGGAAAATAGCTAATTAAAACCCACTTCAGCTAACAAGCTGACTGGGACCATGCAAATGTCACTCTCTGCTGTCTGCTATTTTCGTTTATACTTTACATTATTAGTGTTGTTTTTCCTCCCTCCATAGTAATAAACGCAAGGATAGATTTAGTACCCTCTTCACAGGTGTGTGCTTGTACATCAACACATCATCCCGAGAAAAGTGCTGCTGTTTTACTGCACTTCAGTACTTTGAGTGTTATTACCCCTGACAGTTAATGGTTTCAGACTACACTGCTTGTTAGCACTAGATTCTGAACAGCTTCATCTATCTTTTTGTTTTTACACTGACTGGTCACATTAAGTATATGTGTCTGAGCTATTAGTCCCGTCTGTTCATTGCATGCATTTCATTTGGTGCGTTTTTTCGCTAAAATTAGTATGTATTGTCATCCATATACTTCAACACATCGACTTTTGTTATAATTATGCTGTCATCATTTTGCTTCCACACACTTGCTAATTTATTGTAGCTAAATTAGACCTAATATTAGCAATTTTGCAGCTGTTCCCATAGACCACGCTCAGCCATATATTTGTACATTGTTTGGTAATTGGATTTGAGGGCTCAGGAATGGACGATGGCACTCTTTAGAAACAAGGGAAAGATTTGAGGAAATGGGAGAAAAATAAAAAATACAAGCCCCAGCAGAGGCGTAAGGGGTGAATTTCCAGAGCCAACTTAAAAGGTTTTCACACGGCCAAACAAATCAGAGGGTTAGTGTACCAGATCACAAACTTTCCAAAAGGCATGTTGCATTCAGGCAGGGGATTACTCACTCCCCCTGAATATGCTTTTCATTTTAACCAAGACTGGACATGAAAAATCCCTGGGGACTTATGGGGAGGGTCCTGGGAAATGGTTCTTACTGCAGCATATTAGAAATCTCCAGGAAAGGATCCTGGCATCAGGGGAGGCTGCTCTGAGGTGATTTCTTTGGACTGAACCGCGAGGAGAGAAGAAGGAGGGAAAAAGGTATTGTTTCAGAGTGTGAGCTCTCCATACTTGTGTGTTGAAATCCACCTCTTGTTGCTTACCCAGCCCTGCTTCAGCTGATATCAATACAAGCAGAGAATGAAAGGGATGGTTTTTTAAAAACAAGAGAGCAAATGAGGAAGGCAGAATAGAGCTGCACAGCTCTTGTGTATCCTTTCTGGTCACAAGTTGTTGTTAAGGGCGGTACAGCTCTAGCAAAAGAAATTATGAGAGCCTGCCATTGAATCTTATATGGCCTTTTTGTAAATAATTTTCTGACATGATAGAAGACAAAATTGTGAGGGAGACTGTTCAGATTGGTGCCACAGTTTAATTCTTAATCCAAGAGAAGAAATAGAAGAAACTTAATCACTAAAGACTATACCCTTAACTGAAATGGAACTAAATTCTCTCGGCTCACGATACATCCACCTGCTTAATAGGAATATTATAACAAGATGCAGTGCTGTTGGCAGATGCACATGCAAGTTTAAAAATAAGACAGTGAAATTAACCAAAAAAAAAAAAAAGGGTATTTGCTCAGCTTTCATCTATAACACAGAGTTCTTTCCAACTCACTACAAGCTGTTGCAGCAGGCTGCATTCTGCTCTGCTTCTCCCTCGGCCAAAGCTTAATTTCTGTTTGGAAAAGAATAGAGCAAAGTGACCTGCCAAAAAGTAAGACAGCACAGGCCAAGTCATGTAAGAATTCAGGCCCTACGAATGTCTTGTGCAGGAAAGGAAAGTGAAGGCTAAAAGCCAGGCCATTTAACACATTTTAAAATGATTGCAACTCGTACAAAATATTTTAAATAACAAATCCAATTTAAAACTCCCCCCGCCCCGGCCCCACGTAACAATCGTTAATAACCAAATGATTGCCAGATGATATTCTCTTGTCCTGACAAAACCTTCATTATTCTTCCTCTCTTCCCAAATGCCAGGAAAATAGACAGGTAGGTCTTGCAGTAGGCTGAACAGTTACTGGATGCAGCGATGGAGAAGTCAGTCTCTGAGCAGTTGTTTCCAGTAGATGCTGTGACCGTGATCAGCATATCCTGGGGGGAACAGGGAAGTATGTGCTTTGCTCGTTTACTCCGCTTTGGGGGTTTTGGGGTTCATTTGTTTTCATTGCATGGCGAACTTTCCCCTGGTCAGTCTTCTCTCGGATTCCTTGATGTGGAGACCCAAATAGGTCACCCTCTTCTTTGTGGCTGTTGTCAGCACACCTTGCCCTGTTGCACGTCCCTAGTTTCGGTATCATTTCTCACCCTCTTGTCTTTTCGCTCTGCGTGAGATTGTCTCTCAAGCGGAGGTAGACTATGGCTTTTTTAGCTCTTTCGCCCCCCAGTAATTCCCAGTTATGATTAATATTACTGAGCAGTGTAGAAATATGCATGCAAAGAGCACTTGCAGCAGAGAACGGAAATAATATATTATAACATACATTTCAACGTGAGCATAAAAAGAGGAGGCTTGGCAACATCAAGTCTTAGCTTGCACATACTCTTTAAGTTCTTGTTTTTACTACCTTACTGTAACATCTTTTCTATCAAGCTGCTAAAGACCTACTAAAAGGGTACAAAATGAAGCCATTAGCAGAAACTTGTTTAAGGTCTCCACACACATATGCGCTCTTCAGGTAGCTGGCTGGGCAGTGCTGTGAGGCTCTTACTTGGAAGCTGGAGCAATAAATGTCATGTCAGGGGCCAACTGTCTGTAATCACAGTTAGCAGGTTGAACAGACTTGTGAAAATATTTTCTTTATGTGAAGGGAGACGCTGCACACTTTGCCACAGCAGAAGTTGCTAAACCTAATGTAATATGACAAGTCCTTTGGCAGCAAAAGCCACATTTAATAGACACACTGCCTGTGAAATGGGAAAGAAACAAAAGCAGTTTTCTGCACAAATGTCATCTCCTCTCTTTTGCATTCTCTCTCACCTTGTCCTGCTCCCACGCCCTTTGTTTTCCAGGTGACATCAGCCACACAGTGTGGTCTCCTTCCCCAACACCCCCAGCTGCCTTCTCCTTCAGGTGCCCTGGGACCTGGTCTTTCCCCCTCCACAGCCTTCCTAGTGATGCCCACCTTAATATGCCATCCTTGTGCCTAGAAATCCAGCTGGTGAGGGGCGCCTTGCTCTGCTGGAAGGAAACCTGGACATGGAGGGGGACCTCCATGGCACACCCCAGCAGCTCCCCAGGGCTGCATCAGCAGGGAACCTCTGCCACCCTGCAAATGGTCATGGGCAGGATACATCTCCCATGCACTATTGTCTGTGGCAGCCTCAGGTTACAAACAAAGTGTCTGTAGCACTTTGTGCAGCTGGTGGGGAGATTCAGGAAACTTCAGGGGACTGCTGTGAGACAGGCAGCAGTCTGGCTGTCTTTTCACTTTACCAGTGGCACCAGTGGATGGCCAGGTGGGGCCAGGCTCTGCATCCCACCACCATCTCGTCAGGTATGTAACAGCGTAGCTTCTCCTGCTGCAAGTGTGTCTCTGACTTGTCATCATAGGTGACCTGAATAGAAAGGGAGTCATACCGGTCTCCCCCGGCTGGTGTTCAACCACAGCAGCGTCCTCTCCCACCTTGCACAGCACTAAATGCTAATCATAGAATCATAGATTTGGCTAGGTTGGAAGGGACCTGTCAGATCATCAAGTACAACCATCAACCTAACACTGACAAAAACCATCAAATGCTGCTTTGCAGGCATAATGAGATTTCCCTGTCAACCAGCCTGCAAGAAGGCATCCTTAAGTCAAAGGCAAAAAGGTGAACCAATGCTGTTTGTCTTGTGCCAACAAAATTGGTGTGCGTATGTACCCTCAGACCCTCTCTGAAGCTTTTCAGCCTCATCCTCCACTGCTCTGTGTGGTGGAAGAGGGTGGTGGAAGGCAGCCTGAGTCAGACCTCTCTGCTTGCAGCCATGTGATGGTGTTTTACACTCGCTTTGCACTGATGTAAATGATTATATGAGGTGCGAAGCAGTGGAGAGTCAGGCTCCCGAGGGCTTCTTACAAGATGGCAAATAATTAATGACGGTGCGCACTGAAAGTGCAATAGCAGTAACAGTGAAATCAAGACTTTTACTTGCAAAACAGTTGTTCTGTAACTGAATTAACAAACCACCAGCTTAAAAAGGAGATTCCCATGGAAAAGTTTCCAGCAGCACCCAGAGTAGTTTTCTGCAGTGGCTTTGCCCAGAATCCAAAGTCAACCTTTTGAGCCAGGACGGAATAAAAGGAGCCCATCAAGAAATGGGGTTCTGAGATTTCCCTTTCCTAAGAACTATTGTCGAGTTTCATGACAACTTGAGAGCCTACAGGGAAGTTCGGTGATGGTCCACCTGCCATCCATTTTTCCCTATCTCTGCAGGACTTCTTGGCAAGATGCTTTTTGAGCTCAAAGGGGACAGACACGGGGCCTCACAGTAAATTTCTCATCTTTTTCCATTGAATGCCCACGGGCGAGATCTTAAAGAAAAGCAACAAAGAAACAAGAATAAGGGAAGCATTTTAAAGCTACTGCTCCCTTTCACAGTTCTTTTCAGCCATTTGGCTTCTTAGTAAGACGGTGCCATTAGAAGGATAAGAACAAAGCATGTATGAGGGTGTATGAAGAGAGGGAGGTCAAGAAATACGCTGCAGCAGGATTCCAGGCTCACATTTCTTATTCTTGACTCATTCCCCAACACATTGCTGCACACGAAAGGATGCAGTGGCGGTGATTGGAAAAGCAAGTGCAGCATCCCTTGAACTGCAGATCATTTTTAAGTTGCATTGAGTGTGACAGATAGATGAGCTGATTTAGTGGTGAGGGTATATATGCTCCATTTCCTTAAAGCTGTAGCAGGGAAAAGCAAGGAATAAGTTAGAAAAGACTTCAGGCACAAGCATTATGGATGAGAAAAGTAACAGATTGGTACTTGAGGTAATGCTGTTTGTTTGACTTACAAGAATGATTTAAGCATACTAAGGAATAAAATTGCAAGCAATGTACATTTTCTCTCAGGTTTTATCTGAGGTCAGCCTTTGATGTATTTGTTTTAAAATCAGGGTGCAAACCTTTCCAGCTTCCACTTTTCTCTCCAGGCTTTCATCAGACTCCCAGGTTTGATTCAGGTAAGATCACAGCACATTGGTCCCTCACTGCCTTGCAGCTATGCCACCACCTGTAGTTCATTTGAAGGCCAGTGGTCTACAGAATTTGACACTGACACAGGGCAAGGTGGGTGTCAAGATCTCTGCCAGCAGTCCCCCTGGAGTCTCGGTACACCAGTGCGAGCTGAAGCTAGGAAGTGCAGGAAGAGAAAAGTAAGTTTGAGTTGATTCATATTTAAATCACATCAGCTTGCTTTGTAGCATTATTTTCACCATCATGGCTTCTTAAACAGCATTTAAACTTTTTCTCTTAGCCCACAGCTGCATATTGGAAATGCCATTTTCCATGTCGCTTTCAATGTACATATAGATTTATAGCCTGTGCTGCAGAGGAAGTATTTTTTGCTGACCCTGCTTTGCTTCTTAAAACTCAGGTGGACCCTGAAAATATTTCACGTGCTGCACTGGCTAAAGCAATAGCACTAATGTTGCCATCCTAATGTTTTAGAGAGCTGCAACCGTATTGTTTTTACCATAGGAGTGACATTCATTTTGGATATAAATTGAGTACATAAATGTATAATAAATTGTTTAGCGATATTAGGGCAGTAACTTTTTTTTTTTTCTGAACAAACCACCCAAATGACTGAACCAGTGTAGTTAATTAGAATCGATCTCACTTTTTAGCACCAGGAAGTGCATAATGGAAGATAAGATTGATTGTAACATTGGATCACTTCATTTAAAGACTGCTAATAGGCTAAAATGACAGAACCAATCTAAAATTATAATTTCAGAATCAATATAATTTTTATAACGTTGTCAAATCTAAAAAATTAATCTAAATTTATGCTGTGAAACTAGCAAATCCTTCCTAGCTATTATAATGAAATGAACCAACATTTTATTATATTACTTCTTTAAATAGAAAAAAGGCTTCTTTATTGGCATGGCATTGCAGCAGGCTAGATAACCAGGCTTTCAGTTTGGGAGGTATCTGCTCATTTCCTGCTTAGGGCAAGAGTAGAAATGGATTTTAACCTTCCCTCTCTCCATCATACACACATTTTTCCACATTATTAAACACCACAAAAATGTGAGAGCAGGCTTCATTTCAGAAGAAGAGATCAGGACTGGGAGGAGAGTAGCACTTCAGGAGGGAACTCAGTTTTGCTAACAAAGCTGTAGTAGAGGAATGTGCCTCTTAGTTCGCCATTCCTATCCTTACACCCTAGGAAGAAATGTGGACTCGCTTCTCCAGAAGAAAGAAAGGGACAGTGGTAGCAGCTTAAAGGCAAATATTTTCCTTTCCTTACAAATTTACTCTGGGAATAGGGCCTGACCAAAAACCACATTGCCAATTTTGATAACACTGAGGATTTTGGTGCGTTCTGCCCCTGCAGAAGCCAAAAAAGCTGCTAGCATGGCTTCAGCATACATTGATGTTTCTTTGGATGTTAAGTGTTCAGGATTTCTCTCTTTTTTTTTTTTTTAACCTGTAATAAATTCTCTGCAGAACTTATAATGGCTTATTTGCTATAAGATCATAACCACTCTTGTATACTGAGCCGTATGCTGTTGAGTGGGCAGAAGTTGTCTCCAAGCTCCAAGTGCTTCCAGCTGCAGAGCTCACCCCGAGCTGTGGATTGTGCCTCTTTCACTTGACCTCCTTAGCAGCGGCAGATCTCTCAGGAGCATTAGCAGCCACATGATAAAGCAGTCCTGGCCTCTGCAGATCGTGGCTGTTTGCACCCCTGAGTCCCTCCTGGAGCTCCTCACGTCCCTTCTATGGAGAGCTGGAAGTACTACTTAGGAAGACCAGAGCTACTGCTCTCCAGTAATAACCTGAGTAATGAGTCAAACCACACTCGGGGTAGCACCTCACTGTGAATTATCTCTGTGTGCGTTCTGACTGATGTTGATGTGGTTGGCAAGAGCCTTATCTTCAACTCTTTACACAGTGCTGCCTTAGGAGGAGACTGTTCTTTCCAGCGGTGATAGCCCTATACAGCCTTCTTCCTGCTCACGGTAAAGGCCAAGCAAAGGGCAGTGTTTCCTTCTGAAAGCACAAATACTGTTGAACTGCACCCAGCACGGGCTGTCGTGACTCAAGACTCCACAAGGGTGAGGTCCTGCTGAAATCAGGGGCGCCTTGGCATAGATGTCAACCGGGCCAGGACTGTTATTCGACAGCCCTGCCTTTCGTAGAGGGAATTAAGACGTGTCAAGAGAAGTTGGCTGGAAAGCCAACTTCCCTACTGCTCCAAAGAAGCTGCAGAAGCCCCTTTCTACAAAAGGGGACTGAGCTGGGAAAAGTAGGGCAGGGCATCCTTGCAGACAATGCAATTCCCTTGCTCTTGCACACAAAAGCAGAAGCGATGCACAGGCAAACCCCATCCTGAATTCATCTTGCGGTGATGGGAGGAGAGGCTGAGCGTGTCTGAGTGGGACCTGCACGCAGGAGCTGACCCTGGGATGGCAGTAATTATTGCAGGAAAGAGAGAGAGAACACATGTATGCAGACCCCCAAAGAGCACTTTGGAGAGCTTTGTGTTTCTTGGAGGTTTAATGTATTATAATCTGATTCGGCACAAGCCAGTCTGGGAATAAAAGAGAAATGCAGAAAGACTAATGATTTGAAGCACACGGGGAAGTGGAAAGAAAACAGCACTTTTAAGTGCATTTTTTCCCTTTTATGCAAGATCTGACTGGGGCCAGGCAGAGAGAGCAAAAAGCTTCTGTGACTTAACACAAAAGCGAAACAGTACTTTAAAGAGGCTTTATTTGCTCCTTAGAGCCTTCTTTTGATTTTTAATATCTCTGAGACTTGTCAGGGAGAAAACAGACAAAGACATTAGATTCCAGGTCTTGAGCAAAGCTCAGGGACTTGAGACTTCCACAAAATGAAAGAAATTACAGCCTGAAAAAGTTAACGACCTTACCCTAAGTGCTGTGCAACGTCAAACAGGAGCAAGCTGGTCCATCCGCTGTGGAAGTCTTTTGCATTGGCTGGAGGAACGCTTTAGGCTGATCCCAGCATACCCCCCAATTTCCAGTTGAATTGTTTCAGCTGGATTGAAAAGGAAAGCAAGCTGGGGAGATGCCCAGCACCAGACCGGAGCTGCCGCCTCCATTAACTCCAGCAGGCGGGAGCCGTCCCAGCAGTAAGCACACACAAATTACATTGACTTTTCCAAACCTGCTTTCTTACCGCCTGCCTGGGCCCACGGCCTGTGTCCAGGTCTCTGTGTCCAAACATTGTCAGGGAAAGGGGATATCGAAGGATATCCTGGCTCCACTGGGTGTTACAAAGGACGTGCTTTTGGTTCAGTAGGCTTGTAGCTGAAAGTCCCGAAGCCACTTCAGCTTGTGAGCCAAGAAACCAAACTTGGTGTTCACTCAGGGTCAACTTCATTTGATTATTTGAGTCTGTTTTAACTATACAAAAGAAATAATTTCAGCTTCATTGAGTGTATGTCTGCTTTCTGACAGTTTCATGCATTTGTGACACTTGACTGCCTTCCTCTGGTTTCAACCAGAAGAAAATAATGCTAGCAGTAAAGATGCTGTAAAAAATAGAGCCCAAGGTAAATTTTTGCCAAAAGCCAATTAGAGATTTGAAAAACAGATAGATGTTTCAGGCCAACTTGAAGCTTATCAAATTGACCTTCTGGTGGTTCCAAAAGAGTGTGGAGACTGAACCGACTCTGAAACATGCAGCAGATGCAGCCAGAGAGATGTGCAACTAGCTGAGACCCTCTGATGAAAGAGCCTCAAGGGCTGCAAGAAGGTCGCAGAACGCGGTGGCTGCAATGGGACATAAAGAAAAGAGCCGTCTCTTTGCAAAGTGGGTCCCTGGTTACCGAGAAAGCTGTCGGTATTAGGCAGCACCACAAGCTTCATTTGAAAGCAGCCAAGGACCACTGCAGAGTGTTTGAAAGACGGATATCTGTTTTCTGAACCTTGTGGAGTTTTCCAGTGGTAGCTTCTCGAAAAATAGGCTGCGCTACTCCAACCAAGGGACTGCAAAAACATTGGCTGTCTAAACAGCAAAGGACTTGATCTGAGTCAAGCATGGGAAAACTTGAGTTTTCATAATCATGCGTGGAATTCACTTGTGATAAAACATAAAAGCAGCTTGTGTTTCTAGGTTAAAAGTCACTAGAGCAAGTTGTGAATTTGTCCATATTTATAGCCCGATTTAGGATAAGGAAGTGACTGCCTTGAAAAGAATGCACAGGGAATATGTTGGGAGGGTTAGCTATTTTTAAGCCATTGATTTCTGCTGAGTGTGAGTCCTACGGCCATTACTTAGTCTGCAGGACTGCCACCATTCTTCCCAGTGAGGACACCCACACATATCCTGTTTTTCACATTTCTGCAAGAACATCTGTTTGTGGTTCCTTCAGTGGATTTTGAAAATACAAAAGTCACTCATGATGGGACTTTCCATCATGACCTAAAACCTAGGATTGCCCATTCCAGGAGAAGACTGAGTGGCTTTGACCATCCAGAGCACTTGGATGTACCTACTAGAACTTTGATTTCTGAAAGTGGGAACTGAGGTAAGGATAAGGGAGAAATGACCCTTTGCTAATAATGAAAGAAAAGGGAGGATTTTTAAGACATCATGAAAAATATGCCATCTTTTCCAACAGATCCATCAAAGGGAGAAAACATGAATGATGGTCTACTCCAGACCACCCATCCTGCTACTAGCAGGATTTGGACTTCTGCTTGTGCCCCTGCTGCTCACACACAGGTGTGTGTGTTAGGAATATCAAGAACTGAAGCCAAAGTTTAAAACACTATCTGTTATTATTTCTCTTTTCCGCGCCCCACCTCCCCACTCCTCAATAAATGTCCATGTTTTCCTTTACAATGTGAGTGTATATGCATGGGAAGGAGAAAAAAGGTTTATCAACAGTTATCAGAAGACAGCAGCAGTCCTCCTCCTTCTTTGTGCCAGCCCATCAACTCTACCTAGGAAGATGATCCAGGGTTAAAAAGCATCATAGTCCTGATGTTGTTGTTGTGTACAATTGATGTAACCATCACTTCTCTGTTGCATCTGTGGAAGAAAAGGGTTCACTCTCTAGACCACCCACTTCAGAGTTAAAAAAACCACACTTCGTGATCCTGTGTTCAGCAAGGAGTCCTTAAGCACTTGTACCTCCAGTCTGACTTCTAGACTGAACAATACTGGCAAGGTAAGAGCTGGCTCCAGCCCATGCATCTAAATCAGGGTTTTTCAACATCTGCTTTACAGCTATCCTCTGCTGCAAGAGAAGTCACTTCAGGATGCTATGAAGCCCCTAAGCAAGCAAGAGTGGTCCTGGCCAGGAGTTTTCTCTTACAAAGCATTTAATTTGTGAGAAAAATATTATCTTTAAAATCTAAAACTTCCTGCATGTGTGTATGTTTTATTTTCAACATGGATAGAACTTCTCATCCAAACTAGAAAGAGAGCCTCTTTCACCCTGAATAATAGCTTGAGGTGTTCACTCGAAGCAGTGACGTGAGTCTCACTCTTGTATGTTGAAAATATGTGTCTGAAGCACCAAGTGGCTGGTTATTCTCAAGTGGATATTTCCCCTCCTCTTCTGTGCATCCTGGATAACAGTTCTCCAATTCTGAATATTTTGAAATGGCAGGAGAGTCTCTAGTTCCCGCAAATGAAAGCTTTTACAAGGCGTGGGTTGATTCTGTTGTGGAAGAAGGACCCCATCTTCTTTCTTCTTTTTTTTTTTTTAATCTCAAAATGTTTTTTTGGGATGGCTAAACTGTTCTCCCACAGATCTAGTTGTAATCTTCAAAGTGATAACTTGTTTCCCAAGGGCTTTCATTAACCATAAGCATGCAAGAAGAACAAGCAGCTGGGCATGAAAGCCAGGTCTATTCAATTTAGAAGTAAGGCATATATTTTTAATACTGCCAGTGACTGGCAGAGACCTTTACCAGTAGAGATGACTTTCCGAAATCTTGGTATTGTCTGTCCCAGCCTACGTATCTAGCAGGAAGATACACTTTAGCCAATCTGATATGAGCACAATAATGCAAAAACTCTCTCTTCTGTAACACCCAGAAGACGGGCTCAGAGATGTCTGCATCCCCCAGCCTTGCCTTTGGGGAGGCAGGATTCTCCATGCATACATGGCAGGAAAAGGCAGGGATGTGCTGGATGCCCTGCACTGCTGATGCTGTGAGCGCAGGGTGTACCTGAGGCTGCGGGGACGTGTCCGCGCTGCTTCATGCGCATCAGCTGGGCTGCATGCTTGCCTGCAACGCTATCTAACAGCACAGCAGCTGCGCACCGCAGGACTAGATCATCGAACACTCACCTTAAAATCTATGCAATGATACAAGTACATGGTTCGTGCTGCCCAGGTAGATAGATGTTGAGCTCATTTTTTCCTCTCCGTGCCTTCTCCTCTCTGTGCTACCACAGGGAGCTTCTTATCTGGATGATAAGGAAACGCAAGTAGGACATAAAACCAGAAGGAAACTCTGGGGTTAGTAAGGTGATAGCTTTGTCCTCTCGTCCCATTCGTAAGCGTGCCAAGGAAAGAGTTAACCTCTCCTGAAAATACTGCCAGGGACAGGTACTCGTGGAACCTAAACCATGTTTAAGAAGGCAGGGGGTAATTAGGGCAGTTGGTTTTTAATTATCACTGAAGCTGGTCCTTGCAAGGGCCCCCAGCCATATCCAGGTTAATGGTCACCGGGGTACGCTGAGTCAGGAAACCCCTCACGCTCGCCTGCGCCAGGGGCTCCCGATCGGCTGAGGCGAGCTCTTTTCGCTGGATGTGCTGAACTTCTCTCTGAAGCCAGGATGATTAAAAGAGAAAAGCAATCTGCAGCTTTAATCAAGCTTGCAGGAACACACCTTCCAGATTTTGTCAGACGAGGTATTTGTTACCTCCTGTCCTCTGGCATGGTAGCAGTTTAATGAAAGGCTGCATATTTTTCTGTTAGCAGCTCAACCACTTAATTCTTAAGTTCCTTCAGAGCTCTCAGATGTATGCCATCTGGTCATGGTGACTTGTTGCTCTTTAATTTGTGAATTTGTTCCAGCACTTCCAGTTTTGACACCTCAATCTCTGACAGAGTCTCATCTTCATTACTTGAAAAGAATAGCTCAGAGGGTTGTCTCTCTCTCTTGCACGCATCTTCTTGTAGCTTCAATTTCATTAATACAATTTTAATTTAAAGCAGAAATTTATGGCTTTTCCCAAATATGCCATCTCTCCATCTCCTACCCATCCTGCAATATTTCATTGTGTTATATTTTTATTAAACACAAACATATCTGAAAACTACGTGCAACTTGTGCAGACAGGTAACCAGTACCTTTTCTATCTTATAAAAAGTGAGTTCAAAGAAACATCTAACACATACACTGAAGGGATAATATTGGTTGTCAGAAAATAGGGAATTGGACAGCCTATTTAAACACATCTAGAATGCCTCTTCATGGCCCAATGTTATTTATTTATGTATCATAAATAATATTTATTATTTACGCTCTATTTGCATTTCAGGTTTTCAGGGAAGTTGAGTCCCCATTGTAACGTGCACTCTACGAGCACATAGTTAGAGGCAATTCCTCTTCGGAGGAATTTACAAATAGAGATGACAAATGGCTAAGAACAGACAACATGCAAAGAAGTTGTCAAAGATGAATGTCTTTATAGTTACATTTTTAATGAATTTTCCTTTTATATACAATGTCCTTCACCCACCCCCAATCCCCCCCCGGTGTTTCTCCAGGCATCTACCCCCACCAAGCCTCACCAGGATTTCCTAATATGTTTTATTTCCATCCTTTCCCCACTGCAGGAAGATATAACAGCAAAAACCTTGGCAGTGCAGCATGCTAGCCTATGCCAGCCTTTTTTTCCTCCTCCTGGGAGACTGGTTTTCCAGAGGTATCTTTGCTTGTGGAGTTCGGGGCAGGAGGCTCACCTGGCTTGCTACCTTCTTTCTCAGCCGCAAAGCACGGGTGGCATGACGACTGCATTGCCCTAGCAGCAGAGGCCACTGCTGAAAAGCCTCCTTTGCCTTCAAACCACGGAGGTGGAGAAGGGAGGGCTGCTCCCTCGCCCCTCTCTGTACTTTGAAACGGCAGGAAACTTTTCTGCAATGGCCTTCACAAACCTCGGGAATGGGCCGGCTGGAAGGAGCGATTACGGATGGGCGCGGAAAGGGCAGAAACTCAAAGCTGCTCTTCACTTCTTTATTAAATCTAGGAGATGACAGAAGCACGCTCGCCTCCTGACAAAGTCTGAGGGTCTCTAGTGACATTTATGTCACTGGAAAGGCATATAATATGTACACTGTGGTTTAATTTTATCTTAATGAAACAATATACATATAAAACTATCCATTAAATATAAAACAGGGAAGTAATTTGCAAATTTTCCTACGGCATAATAAATTAAGCATGGAGAGCACTAAGGAATGCAATTTGCAGTCATTTATAATGCAGTGTTTTATGTTAATAATTCAAAATCACATGCTATTTGGAGACACTTCTAATTAATGTATTTATGAAATTGTGAACTGTGACTGTTTTGGTTCCATTTAGCTAAACATTTCAACAGAATGTGCTCGTTGTTGTTTTGTGTTTGCTTAATGGCACCAGCAAGCATCAAATGTACAACTGGGGAAAGTTGGAGGTGGTATCTGTTGCGGCTTTTTTTATGGGTATGTGTTTTTGTCTGTGTACTGTATACATGCATGTAATTATACTCCTGATCTCACTGAGGAGAAGAAAGTTCTGCAATAATTTGAGGAGGAAATAAGGAAAGGAAAGTTTTATGGATGAATAATTAATTGCAAGAAAAGTTCAGTACCTTCCTAAAGAATTGCTAAAATATTCAGTACTTTTCACATAGCAGATCTGTACACACTGACATTTCTCCTGACTGGTTAATTATGACTGATACAGCTCGTAAATTTGTACTCGTATTTTTATTTTGATATTATTCAGCTTTTTCATCTGACCAAATATTTGTCATGCTGCTTCTTTATCAGAACGCTATGAAGAGTGTCACGATTCCCCAGAAAGTTATTCTCCTGAGGGAAGACTTGCAGGGTTTTTGGGGTATTTCAAAATTTCAAGTATATTTTAAGAAAAAAACCATATATATCAGAATTTGTAGTGAGTTATTACATGTCAAGGTCCTGATTCTGAAAGTGGATTGAAATGAATGGGCTTCTAGGCATATGCAGAACCAGATGCTAATAGTAGTCTGTTGTAGCTCTGCACAGGAAAGCTAAGGGAAAGCTCTTGAAATAATTTTCTATGGACAATCTGTTTCACACAGGAAGGAAAAAAAAAAAGAACCCAAAGAAAAGAAAGAAACTTGAAAATCCTCAAACCCATAGTAAAGAGGTCCAAGGCAATACATGTGGCCCCTTCCACCTTCCAAAACAGTTCTGAGAAATCAGTGGGATGCTAAATCAAAACCGTCATGTCTCCTGGTAATTTCAAAGCTCACTTGCAGATCAGTAACTCCATGTTGAATGTTTTATTTCACTACTGTGTTTTCCGTATGGTTGTTGTTCTTTTTCTTTTTCAGTTGCTTGCCCTTTTTTTTTTTTTTAGCGCTTGGGACAATATGGATATGGGTGGGAAAATATTTTAAAAGTTCTCATGGCCTTTAGCTGTGGTCTTGGAAATTGACCAATGTAATCATTAGACTGAGAATTAAATCTGGATTTTGACCACTTTCTGTGATTTATATTTTAAACAATGTAGGAGCTGTTATGATTTAGGAGGCAATATGGGTGTCTAGGACTTAGCTCCCTATTACTTGCCATCATCTGAGTTGCTCTGTTCAGTACTTTCATTTCCTTGGTATCAAATAACATATTGGCAACACATCAGATCAGTTGAATGATTATCTTTAACAAACTACTTCTTCCTAAAATGAAAAACACCACCACATCATCTGCATTTCTTCAGTTTTGTCCTGTATGAATGCATTGAGAAAAAGTCCCATGTATTTATACATTTGTCTGCTTCTCTTTCTAGTCCCAGACTAAACTGGAATTGCCAGGAATTGGTGAACATAAAGATTCAGATTTGGGTCATATTTTAGGTGAGTTGCTTAATTTGAATGTCCTTTCTTGCTGGGTTTTTAACTAGAATTTGCCTTTCACTAAATGAGATGGATGTGTGGGAGATTCCATAAATGAGGCTCAAATTCTTGGGTGAAAATTTTTACCCTTATGTTCTTTAAGAATATCTCTTGTTTAAAGTTTGTTTTTTTATACCTGTCACAGGGACCTAAGGTGTTAGAAATGTCTGTGGTGCATCAGTACAGGACGTAAGGTGATGTAGTGTACCGGGAAATATACTGTGAGATAGGGGGCATATGGAATAGGTGTTCAGTGGAGTTCGCTAACAAATCAGTTATTATCGTTTTATATTGTATTTATCAGTTATTATCAGGTCAGCAACCATGGTGGTCTGAATACAACGATCCAGATTTATTTTGAGCCGTATGCTCCCAGGGCTATGTCTGAATCTGAGTTTTACGGTTTGTGCCCATCTCTAAAATTAATTTACAGTAACACAGAAGGAAAGTGCCTTTTCTGTTTTGTTTGGTGTTTTTTTCAGGTTTTTTTTCCCTTCCAGTTTTTACAGAACATTTTCACTTTATTGTGAGGCATGGTGGCTGCTTACAGCTTCTGTTTCAGCCCTGTGGTATTTCAGCATTCAAAAGATTATGGAAGGCTTGTTTTAAAAATCCTTTCTCTAGTGGTGGGGAAAAGGCAAAACTTGGGAACATGGGCACTTTTCTGTTTTCTTTTTATTGTTTTGGCATGATTTATAGGACTGGATCTACAGCTGTCTGTCGTTAAATGCTATGCATTAAAGGTACTGTAAAACAAAGAAAGCCCAAAACACAGATTCTCTCTCCTCTGCTCAAAGCGATTTTGCCATTTTTGATGGTAAGTTTGTCTGAAAATTATGGTTTACTTTTTTAACTTATACAGACATAAATAAAGAGTAACCATATCAAAATCAGTTCAGTGACAATTGCTGGGTGTGATTAGACAACTATACCTTTTACAATTTGTAAGTGATATCATGATGCTTTGTCTCACATCCTATTATCAGAGGGTAGGAATCATTGGTGTGCCTGAATGTAGCTACTTCAGCACATATCAAACAAGAGTTAAATTAACCACCACATTCTGAAAAGAATAACAAACCCAAGCAAATTTAACAAGGATGTCTTATGAAACTCCACCACGTGGCATGTGAAGATTATCTTTCAAATGATTGTTAGGGACCTTCAATGTGGATATAATTATTAAATTGTACTGGTTGATCTGAAAATTCAGCAGAGAAACTGCCATTCCTTGGCATTCTAATAATCTTACATGATTTTTATTTCATGATTTAGGTAGAATTCATTGATCTCTTTCTGGGGAGCCCTGTTGCTGTACCTACTTCTCAATTTGATGTTTTTTTTTAAATGGAAGGCTGGGTTATTTTAATCCTTCAAAGATACCAAACTAATGGGTTTTAAGGGCACCAAAGAAAGACAAGAAAACAAAGAGCTACTTATGAAGGAAGAAATGCTACATTTTTATTTCTTTTTAACAAATGTCTACTAACCTGTGTCCTGGGGATAACTATGCCTGTGTATCAAACTGTAAATGGATACTAGTTAAGGTAAATACACCATTTTTTTTTTAGATTTAAACAAAAACTTTACCTGTAAAGTCCTTGTCCTTCCTCTTCCCCCTTGGGCTATAAGAGCACACACTTGTCCTCATTTCCCATTCTACCCAGAACTGTGATTTGGATAGGCAAGATACTCTGGAGGAACAATAAACATATAGGCATACTCCAGAGATGGAGTATGTGAAAAAAGAGTAAAAAATATGGCAAATCTCATCGACTGGCACAGAGAAATCTTTGATGCAGGGTGAATGCTGGGAAAGCTAAAGCTTTGGGGCTCTGAACTGACTGGAGAAGGAGTAGGAGGTCTGGGTCTCGTCTATCACAGGAGCTCAGAAAAACCCTACATGAGGGAAGAAATTTAGAGGATTTTGGTACATCACTATCACAAAAGGATAAATTAACCAATCAGTAAAAGGAAATTCAGCACCTGCCACAGTGGCAGCAAGGTACGAGGTAGAGGATTTTGCCACAGAGCTTAATCCAGATCCCACAGATTTCCCTGGGAACTGAATTCAGCCTTTTCAAGTCAGAGCAAAGGAAGTTTTCCAAGCTGTTCGGAATATTTTTATTGCCACGAACAAAGCTACTGGGTAAGGTGTAAGCAAACAAACAAAAAACCCAGATACAGTAATTACCACCAGTGTACAAAGTTGTCTAGCAGCAGGCAACAACAGAAAAATCCACACGTCCTCTGCCGAATCGTTAAGCATTTGTCTCAGCAGTGTTTGCGACCCCGTTGCATCTGCTTGCCACATACATTGTGCGAAGGCGCACGGGGAGACCAAATGTTTCGGGAAAACGGATTTCAAGTACCACATTTCTAATATTCCTGGACAGAGAAGTCGGGAAATCTGAGAAGGTATTTTATGGGCCAAATTTTCTGAGGTGAATCCCTATGGGCCACACTGAGGATGCCGGGACCTGGCCTGTGGTTACTCCTGCCAAGGACCACACGGAGAACTTAGCAAAACCCACTTTAGGGAGGCCACACCATTTGAGGAGAAAATCTTGAGTTAAATAACATTTTCCACATACCATTTAGCCACCAGTGCACTTGAGAAAATAATATCTTTGAGACCATTAAGCAAACTGAAAAACTGGGGAAAATCACTGAATCGATGACCCGCTCTGGATGACGTCCCCAGCTCTTTCCCCCTTGCTTGCTTAAACTTAAGTACCTGTTTTTTAAAGCACGTCTCTCCCTCTCTCCCACCTGTGATTTCATTTCAGCATGAAATCTAGTCTAACTTAGGTGGGATATGCCAGGAACTAACAGCAGTGCTGCCTGACACTTCTGGAACCTGAACTCAAGGGGTCGGGGAAAAGGCTTCTGGTGGCAGCAGTTTTTTGGCAGTGCAGAGGGTTAACAGCTGCCGGAGACACAAGTGAGATAATGGAATAATCTTGGGCAATCCTAAAGTTCTGGGAGAAACCAGGCTGGACAGAAAAAAAACCCCAAAACAACCAACTTTCCTCTCCCCAGGGCATTTACACTGCCAAGCAACTTATTTTACGTCCGTCTATGATGTGAGTGCGTTGTGAAATGTAGCTCACTTGCTAAACATTGTTTTGATGTGTTGTTTGGGACACGGGGAAAGAGAAATGGACTGCATTCAATCTCTATTAAAGCAGAGAGACGTCTTCGGCAGAATTTATTTTCGGAAGCTTTGCGCTAACTTCATTTTCTTATTAGCTGAAATTGCTAGTGAGACAGTTTTAGCAATGATGCTAAATGCGTTCATGGAAAAGATGTGTCTGCCTGTTCTCAATGAATTGCCTACTGTTGTGTCAGCTCAGAGAGAACAGATCTTTACTATGGGATCTGGGGATCTGGGATTATGTCCTAGTGATAATTCACATGGGAAAAATGTTATATCATATGCAATTACAGAAAGGCAAATACATGGGAAGATAGCAAGAAAGTGTTACAGGTAGTTGCAGGAAAAAAGGAATTTATAACCTGCAAAAAATTTCTGATATTAATATTTGTGATTGTTGAAAATTGAGAACAAAAAAAATGGGAAATAGAGATTTTTGGGAATCAAAAGTGCAAAAGAATTATCTTGGAAATGTGCTTTTGGGGCATTTTTTATATCATCATGAAACAAGCTGAGAGGTAAATTAAACTGATCCAAAACACACTGGGTCATCAGAAAAGCATGTGATCCAAAACACACTGGGTCATCAGAAAAGCATGTTTTCTGATCACGGTATAGTGAAGTTGAATATGGGGAGCATTACGCTCCCACTTTTCCTACAAGAATCTAATTCCCTGTTTGGGCTACAACTCTTATAATGCACCTGTAGGAACATGGTGCCCTTGGCAAATCCTCTCCCTGACGGAGGAGGCTGTGGGGCATCACAGGAGCCATGCACGCCTGGGAGGCAATGTGCCACTAAAAGGCAGTTGGGTTTAAGGTGGAACTGCAGCAGAATGAATGGCTTAGGTCAGTCCAGCAATCTGAGGAATTCTGATACGGAACAAGTCTGAGCAACAGAAAGTCTTTAATGATGACANNGGGGGGGCGGGGAAGAAGATAAGAGAAAATTTTGTTAAAAATAATCTGGAAAAATTTCAGCATTGAGGAGACTGCATTTTTCATGTGAAATTCACTCTGGGGAAGTGGACTAGACGATTGTCACAGGTCCCTTCCAACTGAAATATTCTATTCTAAGTGTTACCAAGGCACCGCCTTGATAGTCTTCAGGATGTTAGGCCATTACTTCCAGGAATTTGGCAGTCCAGCTTGAACTCTCATGGAGATAGTCTTTTTTCCCCACTTACTCTCCAGTATTATATATTGCACAGGCTAAGGAAAGCTGCACCTTTAGAGGAGCACTTGCTTGAAAGACTTGAGGAGTACGTGCAGAGAACCTGGGCATCACAGACTGCACTATTTAGGCTGAAAGAAAGTCCAGAGTTAGATCCTATCTTATCCTGCAACCTTATCTCTTAACACCTCCACCTCAGAGGGGAAGCATGAGCTGTAACTAGCAGAGTGGGGCAAACCATTACTGGCAGGTCATACAGGTACACACTGCGGATTTCTGGTCAGCCCAGCCTTCTATGAAGCACCGCTTCAGATTGCCCTCAACTCATCCGAAGAGTCCAAGACCAGGCTAATTTGGAGGGTGGAGAAGGTTGTGTCAGCTGTAGCCTACCAGAGAAAAACCTGCCATGTCTTGTGCTCCCTTTCAGAGTGAGCCAGAGGGACAAGAACTGCACGGGATGCTGAGCTCCCGCTAAAGGAAATGTTAGCATTGATCAAGCTGTCACACTGATGGGTGTGGAAAGATGGACTTGGGGCTGCCCAGTTGAATTTCTTTAACCAAATTATTGCCTTTCAACAGCTCCACAATAATACTGGTTTATGCATGTTTCTATGTAAACAGAGTGCATAGGACCATGTTCCACCTGTGTATCGGTCTATAATAACTGTCTCCAATAACTGTCTCCAATAACCTTTGCTCATTTCAAGCCAATTTGACACAGCAGTAGAAGTTTCTAGGTATTTGCAGGTATTTACCAGTTCGCTTGTTAGATGTGACATATCAAACATGGAGCTACACAAAACATGGTAGCTGGACATGTTGCGATGGCTCATTTAAGCTGTTGCTGTTCACTCGCTATTACCCTCACTTTCCCATTCCTTACTGCTGTTAAAAGCAGGATGAAGAGTAAGAGCAGCTGCTGCCAGGAAAGGAAACTGCAGGAGCCGGAGGGACACACACAAGGGAGTGCAAAGACGCAGGCTTTCACCGCTAATGACCTTGGCTTCTAGCACATCCCATGATCAGCGTAACTACTTCTGGAGCTGGAAGGCACAGGGGCTGAATCTGTGCATCCCATTTAGGGCTTGGGGAAAGGAAAAAAATCTGCCCTGCTTAACTCAGTGGAAAATTGGTGATTTTCTACTTAGGGTTATTGCAAGCTTATGAATGAAAAATACTTTCAGAAATTATTTTATTCCTTAAAAAAAGACCTACTGCTCCATAGCTATTAGAGGGACACAGGCCAGTACTTGTTTGGTCTCCCCTTCTCCTCTCAGCTGTTTCACACACTCTTGCAAGCGTCTTGCTGTGTGTCATTACTGACGGAGTGTGGCTCTTGTTTTTACCACTCTACAGGTGCAGCCCTTTTTCTCATGAGTGATATGACAGAATGGTGTACCTTGGTGTGCTTTCCTCTCCGACCACCTGCTAGTCAAGAGTAAGACCTGTTTAGGTGAGTGGTGCTTTTTCTGTTAGCTATGTATTAACATCAGCAGCTGTGTGTAAAACTTACTGGCTTCTTTGGAAACCTTATCCGGCAGGTGGAAGATATTGCCAAAAATGGAAAGTTAAAGTAAACAAAATAATTGAAGTCCTCAAAAACTCCTGTCTGCCCTTCTGCAGTGATGACCCTCACATAAACTTGCGAAAACTGTTCATAGTCAATTTTGTTCTTTGGTGCAGCTGCATACAAACTGAGTTGGAAAACTACTAAATAAAAAGGACAGGTATTGATGCTTCCGCTAACTGTGTTATCAGGCGACCGTGGTAGCGGGGAGGCAGTGAGGAATCACACCCCAGGAACGTCCTCGGGAGCTGCTCATGTCTGAGGTTGGTACGTAAAATTCCCCCTGTCATTTCACAGGATACTCCCTCAGCATCATACTTTTTTCCTTATCTCCCTATTTATCTTTTATCTGCTTATGCTGCCTTTCCATTTTTCATTATTTCTTTTTTCTGTTTTTCTCCTGCCTATTTTTTTGTTTCCATTTTCAAAACTGGGATGAGAATTCGATAACTTCCCCTTTGAACACTTGATCTGTGATATTTGAATGCACTAGGAATTACAAAAATTAAATGTGCCCATTCTGTGATGCTTTTCATTTGGGTTCTTTCTGCAGATCCCCAAGGACAATGAACACTAAATGCTGTGCTGGCCAAACTTAAACATTTAGGTTCATTAAGAGACACTCAGAAATGGATTTTCCAGTCCTAATGGAAACATCTCTGGGGGAAGGTTGTTGGGGAATGATGTTTCTTTAATGTGGTAGACATGTAACATGTACAAAGTTAAGTACTGAATATATTGGGCCAGTTGATTTCAGTAAAGGAGAATTCCTGCATGCTATTCTACACTACTGTGTGAATTGTCCATTAATATTTAATTGGTTTAGTAGGGGAAATATGTAAAAGCACGAAAGTGATCGTCAATTGACCTCTGCTCCAAGCTGAACTGTGCAGTTTAAGAAACAATGGGGAAAAGAAAGTTCTTTTTCAACTAGTGTATGATTGCGAAATAAATAAGAGGCAAGTTTGTGAGCTAAAAGGAAAAGCAAAAACTTTACATACATGACGAAACAGCTGTATTTAAAGCTTTTAATAATGTTTTGGCCAAGACTAAGACTCTGATTCCATTTCCATGGCCTGTATAGAGTCACGATGATCCCAAATGCCTATGTTAGGTGTTTCAGTCTCAATGAAAAAATTAAGGCAAGATTATTTTTTTTTCCCCATCCTGGATTTTTTTTTTCCTAATCATTCCCAAATGACTAACCATTATGAACTTTTGTGTACTGTGTTGTTAGGATTTAACCAGCTAGAAAAATGTAGATAGCAACTGTGGTAAAGAGCAACTGTATTTCTCTTGCAGGTGCAGGTGCTCTGCAGTGTTGGCAGACGTGCTCTGGGGCACTGCCCTGCTCAGCCTCCATTTAAACCCCCCCACATTCCTTGGGAAGGAAGTTTGTGGCATAAGCAGGGAAAGAATCGAGAGATACCCTCCAAGAGGTCTGAGACCAGGTCTGTGGGGAATGTGGTGGGTCATACCTGTCCCATGGTGCAGACACAGATACTTAGGCAGAGTACGTTTAGAGTAAGTGCGTTGATGCCAGTTGATCCCAGTAGCGGATGCTGAAATAGCTACATCTTTGTGCCTGTTAAAGAGCTGAGCCAAGAGGAGCCAAGAACAAGGCATTCTCCTAGATGGAGTTCCCTCCTTCTCATCCATAAGTCTGTCTGAGGGAAAAAGTGAAAAAAGAACAGAGAAAAATTTAAAAAAATTGGCCTTTGCACAACGATGCATAGCCTGGACTATGAGGAAGGTAAGCAAATAAGAGACTGAACTGTGTTCATTATCCACAGAGTGAAACAAGCCTGGTATCTTTTGGTACTTGCTTTGGTGAAGGAAGGTTAGAGCTCATTCACTCTATCTTGTTGCACACTGTACTCATTTCAACTGTCTCCAGCTAAGGCAAGGTATTTGAGTAATATGACTAGAGGTTTTTATCCTGTGAGCAATTATACGTGGGTTTAAAGTAGCTGTAAGTCTCTAATGGCCTTACAAAAAATTTTGCTCAGTATTCTATGTTATAGCAGCTATTTTATAACAAGGCTATCCTATATGTGCACAAGGCGTTACCCCTTTTTGATATACACATAACTGTTTTCAAGAATTCTTGACAAATAATATTACATAGGCTTGTTTCAGAATAAAATCTTTGGCTTCTCTCTGACCATACATATTTTTGTAAGGGACAGGGTCTTTTCCCCCTGCTGTTCTTTTCCTTTGGCTTTAATTTAACTTGCTTTATTCAGACCTTAGGTCAAAGAATTTTTACATTTAATATAGGTATCCTGATGGGGGCTCTAAGCACATTTTTTAATCTGGGAATTTAGAAAGGCACCTCTATTTGATATGTGGAGATGTACGCCTGCAAAGTCTCAGCCTGAATCATTCAAACCTGCAGGAGTTATGCTTGTGATCACACACATTTGCTAATTTGTGTATGTACCTATTGTTGTCTTTGATTTCAGAAGCTGAGTTTAACATCTGAATATGTTGCTCAGGACTGAACTGGAGGGACCCAGACTTTGCAAATGCTGCCCTTGTTTCACACAAAGTTAGCAAATGGTGAAACCCAAGTGGCCCGTTCTTTTACTCTCTGTTGCAGGTGTCACTGCAACATAGTGATATCCCTCCCTTTTCTTGTAATAGCATCTTAACCATGCCCTTGAAAGAGCTGAAGTCTTTTAGACCAGTGAGTTGTGTCTCGTGTCCCTTGTGCCCAGGGAGCAATAGCTCCTGTTCTTCAACCAAAAGCAAAACAAATTCCCCCTTATCATTAAGGTTGAACACACAGTCATTATTTCCACCCCTTCCATGTTATAATATTATAATGCAAGTCATCACTGTGTGCTTCATAGTACTTCCCAAGCACAAATACTAGGATTGCCCAGCTTGTCTTTTCCCAGCACAGAAAGGCTAGGTTGTAGGCACCTCTCACGGGCTATAACATCGTTATGCCATGTGGTGCAAAATGGCTTCTGCCAGCAATGCTGCAAACCTGCTTTGTCTCCTAGAGAAGCATTTTTGTAAGAGGTTTGATAAATTGTCTTGTCACACGTGGATTAAACTATTGATTTACCAACATCCGTTGTATGTTGACCCAAGAAAACACAGTGGATGCTATTTAGAATATTACAAACCCTCTGCCATATGCATGTTGTCTAGCCTACACTTCAACCCTATCACCTTTCAGCAGATTGCTTTAGACAAGAGATCTCATGGGCAGGGAATCTGCAATGCATATAAGCTTACTTGCTCATTTAATACAAGAGAGTCCTAGACACTGACCTTGTCTATAGCTTCCAGCTTGGCAGGGCTCTAACACTGCAAAGACCTGCAAATCCCTTTTTAACAAGGCTACCTGAACCCAATGGCCCAGGTCCAAATAGATGAAAACTTGAAGATGTCCAACAGATCAGTTGCCTATACCCTTAAGCAGAAAATTGTCTGACGCTGCACATACTGGTGTCTGCTTACATGGTTCAGTACCAGCTCCTGGCATAATAGCATGTCTGTTGTCAGTTCCTAAAACACTGTATATATTGTTACTTCATTAGTGAACTGTGGAAGGGTATTTTACATGGTAGATATGGAAGTGCAAATGTTTAGCTAAGGCGTCTCACAGTTTGAGCAAAAAAATGTATTCCATCAAAGTAGATTTTGTTTTTAATTGCTTGAAACAGACAATGATTTGGCTTTGGGCTGGAGAGCCTAGAAAAAGTCTTCAGGTAAATGAGAATGAGTCTCTTTATCTGTGTGATCGCACCGTGACATTAAAGGACGAAAAAGTCGGTGAGTTAGGAAGGTGTTTGGGGAGCGTGTGGGGAAAGGAAGATGTGGGGGTTCCCATATTCCCCCAAGCTTGTTTCTGCAGCCCTTTCCATGAGCCTAGCAAAGAACAGAGGAGACCAGATATGGAAGTGCAGACGGTGAGGATTGTGAGCACCTGGGCGCAACGTGGCATGCTCATTTCCTGCAGGAATTTGCTGCTTCACGATAGAGACTTTCTCTTAGCTGAGAGCAACCTTTCCAGTAGCTTCAGCGGAAGCAGGGCTCGTCCCATTGTAGTTGATATTTATGGTCTTTTTAATTGTTTTCATAACCGTTGTGTGAACTGTTTCATGGAAGTGCTATTGTATGCCTCGCACCAGCAAGCAATATTAAATTGGAAAAAAAAAGATTAAAGACATGCATTTGGCCCTGGGGGGAAAATAGATAATGACTAATCCCAAACTACAGTTCAGCAAAACTGTATCAATTAGGGGTTACAGTTTGATGGAAACAAAACCAAAGATCATTCCCACTTCTGGTTTACCCAGATCAGCAAAGTTCAGTGTAGTGTCAGAGCAAAAAGGCTTCACTTTTGTCCTGCCTAGGAATAGCTTGTGTATTACAAATGATACCATGTTTTCTTTTGCCAGTGATAAAGGAGGAATGACCTGGCAAACTACAGTAGTTGCATTTTAAAGCAATAGCTGAGTAACCTGGCAAAATTGCTAGTCTATTGCCTATCATATCCATATTTAAATACTTACAGGACCAGGAATCTCTACACTGCCCAGAATTTCCCACATAATTTTTTGTGCTGGCTCATGCATGTTGCCACTCAGCTTCTATGACGTTAGGTCAAATGATGTCATTTTGTAGGACATGATATTCCCTGGTACGCTGTGCAACAAAACAACCTCTTCAGCTTTTAAACAGAAAGAGACAAGTACTCTTGAAACCTGGATATTTTGCTGCATTGTTACTTAAAGATTTGGAGTGCCTGTTGACATATCAGTTAGTTGCATATTAACACTTCACGTAAAAATAATAAAGCACAAAAACTCACCACCCACAATGGATACAGTTAAAATTGTCACCCTTTTGTTAGCTTTACATCCAGATAAATTAAAAAAACAAACAACAGAAGTCCCTGCAGAATCACCAAAAATCTAAACCAAATAAACTCTTAAATCACCCTCTGAACATCATGGAAGATGTGCATCAATAGGCATACCAAAGAACGGGTTTCCACACAAAAGTCCTTGCCTAAGGAAGCGCTGCCTTTGAGCCTGATAGCTCCGGGGACTGACAGCGAGAGCCACTCAACGGCACTTATCTGCGAAGGCTGGAGGGGGAAAGCGGCAGATGTACAGACAAAAGGTGGTGTCCTTCCTACAGCAGGCTGTGAAGAATTCAGGGTTATCCCCAACATCTTGAGCAGTGATCAGCAAAGGACAGAAAGTGAGTGCGAGAGTGGAAAATACGACACCTGTGTTTGCAGGAAGCCCCAGGCAGGCAGGCAGGAATGGTGGCCGCGTGTGGTTGCCATATCACTGCTGCTGATACAAAAACATTGCGTGTACCCCAGCCACACATAACAAAACCACCCAGATAAAAGGTATAGCAGGTGAGGTTTAGTTTGCGAATCCTGTTTCTCAGCTGTTTTGTAATATAACACTATGCCCAGCACTGTGGCCTCTAGGCACAAATGAAACTCAAGAATGAAAATCACCAACCTGTGACCATGTTAGATGAGAAACACTGCCCACAAATTACACCAAACATTACCAAAAGAAAAATAAAAGCAGTCAATCAAACTGTTGCTGGGCAACCAGCAGATAACTCCCATCCTATAGTAGGGAATTACACTGCTCTTTTGTCCGCAATTGCCAATATAATGATCTCCGAGCAGGCTCCACTCCGGCTTCAGCCTTGCAAATTCTTTTCATGCACAGATATCCTGTACACAAGGACAGATGGGGAGAGTACCAGTAATGAAAAACACTGTCTGCTAAGTTTTCTGGAAACTAATGCAAAAGGATATTCAGAAGATAAGTCTAATTAAAAGAGCTGCTTGCTGGCATGTAGCTTTCTGGGTCCTTGCTGTTCCCTATTTAGGCAGAAAATAAAATATTTCCCAGTGTAAGGAGGGGAACTATTTCTCACAGAGAGGGCTGCTTTCCGTCTGGATTTCATTCTCTGCTTTTAAGAATAGGACAGGATAAATGATTTGATCTTTGTAGGCTGACTGCCAAATAAGAAATCTCCACCAAATTCTGAATACCCATGCTGTACTCCCCAGAATCACTTGTGAAGTTTTTGGTAGTGATAATCTCTGTCTCTGACTGAATGGATTACATAAATATCCTTTGCAATCGAGAACACTATCAGAAGAAACAGGATTCCTTGTCTCAAAATATTCTTTACTCAGATGTTGAAGATATTTCCTGAAAGACCACAAACCTTTTCTTCAAGCATGCCCAAAGAGTACACTTCCACCAGCCCTGTTCCTTTCTGGTTGAGAGGTCCTTATAGGTAGTGTTGAATGTTCATCAACCTTTCCCTCCCTAAGGAACTTAAAGATTCTAGTTAGTATAAGTTCTTTTTTCTTATTTACTTCTATATAGCTTCTAGTGTTATTAAAAATAATTGCTTATTAATTAATTTCACAGACAGTCCCTTTGTCACGTCATCTTACCTTTTGTACTGGTTTGAGTATTGGTTAGGTTTATGAATCTTTTATATCACTGGGATTTTTAATGCATATATTTTGCAGGAGTGTTCTCTTCCACCTTCCTTTTAGAACTTGATGTGAGAATAAAGAAATGGTCGCTTTACTATATTTCACTTCCTGTTTCTCTATGTGAGTGACTGGAGCAACATCTGCTGCATCAATGTTATTCTGAAAGCTGTATTTCCACTATTGCTTGTCCAAGTAGGAATGAAGTCAAGGTTGGTGTGGTTTGAAGGGTACAGGCTAGACACTCGTATTCTTGCACGAGATCAATTCACATGCCCCTAGTGCAAACACTGACAGGTTTTATACAGCTCGAGCTCTGGTCCTCTAGTTTTTCCAGTTGCATTGACAAACAGGCCCCGCCACAAAGCCATTCAGGTCATGCTTGCACACCAGTTGTGACTGGTTTTGAACTCCGGCCTTTGCTGTTTGAATGCTTCAACACTAATCCAATTTTTACTTAAAAAAGAAAAGGGAGAGAGAGAGAGACAGAAAAAATGTAATTTGTTCATTATCATAATAAAAATCCAAAATTTGCTGGGTCTCTTTTGGGATGGCTTGGCTCAGGCAGATACAAAACACCAGAGAAGGTTAGCACAAATCCCACACTCCAGGCCTGCTGCTGCTGCCCTTTATGCATTCACCCACAGCTGCAGTAATTGGATCTTTAGGAACAGGTTAATGGGATAATTAGCCAAACGAGATCAAACTTGTACTCTGTGTAGAAATGGATGGTTGCTGTCTCACAGACACCTGTTGTATGCCACTAGGGCAACCTGCATTTCTTTTAAATGGGCAATAAAGTAGGAGATGAATTAGATGTGGGTGATTCTGCCTGCTTGTGGTAGTGAGGGCAGCTTCACTGGTATTGCATTTTAAAGAGCAAATAATACAATTAGCAATTGCGGCTGGAAGCATATTGGCAGGGAGGTCTTCCGCTCATTGCTCTCCTGAGGCAGGCCAAGCACTCAAGTCTCAACAGCTTCCATTCCAGGACGTTCCTAGGGAACAGCGCTGCCAAGACAAGGGCTGTCTGCTAAATTGTCCTCTGACAGACGACCCTGAAGACTCTTCATTTTTGGTAATTTTACAATAGAACTGAAACAGACAGATAGCCCATGGAGCTTGCTTATAGACCAGAATTTCCTCATAGTTCATGGCTGACATGGTTTTGACCCCTGCCTTGCTTCACTAGATTGAGAGGGAACAGGCGTATGTTCAGACCTAAGCAGTTCCAGGAATCTTTTCAGAGGAAAAGATTTTAGGTTTTAATTTGGGTTTTTAGGACTATCATGACTGTTTTTCATTCAGAGATCACTTTTTACATTGGGTCTTATTGACATGAATGAACTAATATTCTTATAAAAGTGTTGGCAGAGACTTTATTCACCCTACACTGATGGATGAGGAAGCCCACAGAGCAATTTTTAACTAATGCCAGAAACATATTTTGTGGTGGAGTTAGGAATGCCATCCCAGTCTTCAGACTTTTATTACTGACTCAAGAGGCCATCTTCTGCAAAGTCAGTGATTCATGCAGAGTGATTTGAAAGGAATGTGGTTGAATGAGCTTCCTGCATATTTGTCACAGTTTATGGCTTTTTAATAACAAATCATTATTATTGTGAATTATTAAGCCCAGAATTCTCCATAAATCTTTTCAAACTGATCTCTATTTTTAACCTGGGGAGGAACCTGTTCACTGTTTTTGTTCATTCCACTGTTGTTGATTCATGGATTATTATTAGATAGGTTTATAAAAATTTAAAATGGTGTAGGAGAGAGGACTTTATTCACAAACGCATGACTTTTTCCCTTTTTTTTTTTTTTGCTATTACAGAGGGCCTACTTGGTTTACACCACAGGCTCCTCTATGGAGCACAGAGACCTACTACAGACAGTGTAGACTTCCACCCAGGAGAACCGAGTCTGATCCAGGCAGCAGAGATGACACCAGTGCAGCACATTCAACTGGCTGTAAAACAGCCGAGGAAGGGGGTAAACTTGCTGACAAGTCCAGCACAGTTGCAGCCAGCCTGTCTCCCATACAAACTAACTTGAAAATAGATGGAATATCTCCACCCTACACTACAGCCACATTTGATATTACAGTGGAGACACAGACAAGGTCCATTTTCTTCCCCATTTTCTCCAATTAGAAGCAGTAGTTGTCAATGAAACTAGAAATAACACGACCGATGTGCAGATGAACACCCTGAAGTTTAGCAAGTCATTTTGAGCTCACAACATACATTTGTACTTTTCTTCCTTGCAAAATTCCCAGAGCATTCTGTAACAAGCTCAGGAACAACATGGATATGTGAGGGTATATAGAAAGAAGGGATGAAGTGAACCTTTATGAAAACGTAAAAAAAAAAAAGTAAATCGGAGTTGTGTTCACTTCCAGTAATAGACTGTGGTTTCTCGTCAGCTGGCACATTGGAGAGTTGGGGCTGAAAGCTGTTTTTTTCTTAACTGGTTCAGCCTTTCCTATACGTGACCAGCATGGATCCTGAACCTGCAAGATACTGATAAATCTATAGGAGGCAAAGGCATTCATCATCTCATAGAAAACGCGCATTGTCTAGTATCATGAGGCCATGATGTTTGTACAGTCTTCTAAATTGGTGAAAGCATTAATTACACTGAATAATGGTAACCCTGGTATCTTGGCAGACATCTGAAACCTTGGATAATTATAGCTTCTGCTAAACAAATTTTAGTTCTTCTCTGAATTTTGATTTTAGGCGACAGAAATAATTTTCAGATAACCCAGTGCCTGAGAAATCAGGATGTGAAGAACTGGAGTTTTACCTGTACTGACTGATAGACAGGAGTAAAAGACTTTTTCTAAACACTTCGGATGAGATCATGTATTTCTCCTAAGTCTGAGGAGATGGAAAGCATTGAAAAATCAGTGCAAAAGCAAACCAAACAAACTGACAAAACACACTTTCAGCAAAGCAACACAACATAATGCAACATGAAATTAAAAGGAAAAAATGGAATCAGTCTTGATGAGGATTGGAAAATCTACATGTCAGCAAAAATAAACTTGTTACTTAATAAGGTTAATAATAGATAAAGTCCCCTAAAGATAAATTGTTATCACAGTTGACGACCATTTTATTAAAATGTTAATGGCCTGAGGCAAAAGCAAACTATCCCCTTAATCTGCCTGAAGAACTGCTTTCTTAGGAATTATATACTCCAGAGCACTTGCGATCTGAGCTAACTGTAATAAGCATGTTTGAAAATTGGAGCATCCACAGCTTGTGAATTTGTGACTAAAAGGGAATGGAACTCACATGCCTCAAAATGGCTGTGCCCTTTTCTGCCAAACACAACTTTCGCATTTTCAAATGAAAAATCTGTTGTATTCAATTGCTGCAGTCAAAACTGTTGGGGTGTCAGTGATTGAAGGAAGGATTTTTTTCTTTTCCTTCTTCCATACTAACTGTGAAAAAGGTATAGTTTAATAAGGGCAATTGCTGTAATAGCAAACAGAATGAAAATATGTTTTCATCGGCACCTCTTAAGCATGGCAAAATTACGAAGCAACCTGGCAAGTATGCTAAGCATTCAGTGAACTGTGATAGATTGCACTATGATTTGTCTGGGATGAGAATACCAACAAAAAAGCCTCCACAAGATTTGATGAAAACTCATCCAGTACAGAGAGACTTCTTTATACAAGCAGAGTATCAGCTCAAAACACAACAGAGCTGATGAAGTTGAGTTCACATCCTGTATTTCCTTGTGACATATGAAATGCATTTCCCTCAAAGCCCTCGGACACCTGAGCAATCAGGAAGAAAAGGTAAAGCAGAAAGTGTTTGTGATGCTGAATGCTGCATTTCTTCTCAATTTATCTCTATGGCAAAGGTACAAAAAAATACATAAAAGCTATGCTAGAAATACATGCCTAACATCCAAATCTTCTCTGCCAAAGCTTTCATGAAATAAAAGGGAATGAGTAAGACTAAACTGGTTTAGCACAGCTGAGGCTGTTTCAACCTTGGAGGAGGAAGGTATATCCTGATTCCCAAGTGGCTCCTGGGCAGCGGATCCAGGAACGGGGGACAGTCTGATGTAGCTCCACCACTGAAGCTGGCTCATGTGTGCAGCAGGCACTCAGACTCCACTAGGTCTGATTTGGGGAGGAATACTACCAAACTCCCTCCCTCCCTCCCTCCCTCCCTTCCTTCCTTCCTTCCTTCCTTCCTTCCTTNTCTCTTTTTCTTTGTCTCCCTTCCTTCCTTCCTTCCTTCTTTAACCGGGGTTCATCCCAATGATGGTGTAAGTTTTGCTGTAGGCTTTTGGGCAGGGGCACTGAGAGCAGCCCCATTTTGGGCCACAGCCAAGAGGGACTCTGGGAGGAGGCATCAAAGGCCTCACCCTGACCCAGAAGGCATTGCCCATGGGTGTAGTGTTTATGTGCACACTAGGGACCCTAGTAAGATGACACAAGGGGTTATACCATCTTCTTTTCAGTAGCATTTATTCTTATTTTGACCAGTCTTCACATGCATAACCTATATGCCGTTTTTAACATGGGTTCTCCACTTTCACTCAAAGATTTCAACGGTTTAAAGTGAAGGTTCCTCCTGTCCCTTGCCTTTATAAAACAAAAGGCAAAGGTTTCATGGATGGAATCCATGAATTCAAACTTTGTGGAATTTTCTGTGCCAGACGAATTGGAGAGGGAGCACAGATATTTTGGTGAGGAGATATAAAAGAAAGTATGTAGGACAGCTGTTTTTTCTCTTTGTCACGTGTATGCGCACACTTATTCTCCTTTAGTGGCTGTTTTACGGACCAACTATTAAGCTTCCCTTAGAGAAACTGCAATTTTCTGGGGCCAATTTATATAACTACCTTGTGACACCTGCAGTTCATTTAGTCATTTCCTTCCACATCAGATATCAGTCTTCCTCAAAACTGCGAGATGGTCGAGTATTTATCACTAATAACACTCTCCTGTTCTTCCATTCAGCTTTGGTATAATACAAATGTGAGTAGCATTCTCATCTCTGAGATAGCTAGCTTTTCTTTGATGTAGAAATTACCACCTAGTTACTGTAGTTAAAAAACCCAACGGGAAAAAAAAGTCTGCAGGTATTTCTGCGTCGTGAAATGAGTGGTGCACTCAAAACATCTTTCCACCTGCAATAATGGCACTTAATCCACCTGAGGTTTGTTCTGCACTTGGGAGAGGTGAAGTGCAGGATATCTACTGATGGCCCAGCCCGTGGTACACTCAGCTGTGCCTGACTTGTCCACGCCGCATCAAGATATTTGGTTTAAGCTAAAGCCCTACACATGCTCTCTCCCACCAGAGGAGGCACCAGAGCTGGGTCCGGCTTTGTGCTTGAGAGAGCACCATGCTTTTGCAACAGGCCTGCTCTGTACTGAGGTGATTGATAGGATCAACATTTTCTGTGCATCTGCCTTCTTTCATCATTGTTTATTCTGCTTTTTTTTTCCTCAGAGCAGCCCTGAATGTGCATTACCTGTTGAGTGTGGCCCTCTTGCAGCAGTGAACGCAAGGCTGGCCTGCGTGTGGGAGGTTGGGGGACAGCAGGTAAGTGATAGCATCCTACTTGACAGAAACCACCTAAGATGCCACCTTTTCACACCAATGTAGCTATTGCTTTGAAGCAAGACACTAAGGCCAGGACACAGACTTAATCAAGCACGGCACAGATTTTAACAAATAAGTTCACATTTCTTCTGGGAGAAAAGCCTTTTACCACTTTTCCCTTCTTCTACCCTGGTGACTGATGCGTAACATTGCAAGAAATTCAGAAGTGGGACTGAAGTGGAGATGAGGAGGTAGCTAAACTACTACGTGGTTTTATTAGACTGGATCACTTCTTCATTGTAGTGTCAAGAAATACAGAGCAGCAACATGTCCCTGAGTTTGGTACATTTTGTAGACAGTTGGTCAGATAAGGCTGACACCACCCACACAAAAAGCACGCACTGTCAACAGCAGCGTCTGGAGAGACAAACTTTCGGGGGTCCTCCCCAGTGAGCTCTGCAGTGAGGCTGGTGCGTGGTGGGCTTCTCTGCCCGGGGAGCAGGGATGCAGCGAGGCGGGTGCTGTTTTTCAGGCTGGCATCGGCAGCCAGAAAAGCCCTTGGAGGGGTGGCAGGGACTGCCGTCCACACAGTCCACGGGGCTGGCCCGCCAGATCTCCCAGAAGATGACGGTCTCTTGCTGGGGATCGCCAAGCCGGGGGTGATGCAGCCAGATTTCTCGCACAGCTTGGTAGAAGCGCTGCACTCATATAGGCTACACAGCTGTCAAACTAGAGCGCTCTCACGCCCAGCCAGCTCAAGCTCTAGCGAGCAAACATGTGCTGGTCTGCGCCCGGCCCAGGGTGTCCAGAAAGGCTTAGTGACGGGAATTAATGGCTTCCATTATAGCACTCTAACTTCCCTGTGTAGGCAAGCCCTCAAAAGCCACATTAACCCGAGTTTAGACCGTAATTTGAACTCTCTGGCAAAGGTACTCCCTAACTAAATGCAGAAAATCTCTGTGATGAGCAGTAACAGTGCATATAAAATAAAATAACGGCAGGACTAGGGAATAGGAATGGCACATCTTTCCTTCCAAATTGAATTGTTCACTTCACTGTGAGAAGGAATAATTACCATGTTTATTGTGTTTGGCTCAATTAGGCTGGAATCTTAGGCCAGGAACCTTTCTTTTTACATTTCTATAAATGTTATCCATGTATGGCTCTGTCAGCATTGATTTTGCTATCATGAAGGTACCACAGCTGTCTGCCTGAATTGGAACATGTAAACCAGAACTAATTCTTAAAGTCTCTCCTTTTCTAGTTTTAATCAATCAGCTAAATTTGCTAGTAAACTGAAAGAAAAGCAAGCAAGCCTCTTGTATTTTTTCTATAGAGTATTGCCCTTGAATGCACTAGGGACAGAAGTATGGACTGAATTCCTCTTGTACGTGGTGCACATTTACTCATGGAAGCTACTGCAAGAAGATGCATTAAGACCACATACACAGGGAGATTACAAAATTACTTTTGTCAAGTGACACACATATATGACTGACACATGGCATTATGAGTAGGAAACAATGAAGCCTGTGGTAGAGTCAAGCATCTTATACTGGGGAGAGGCACGCAGAAAATAAGCACCTGACATGGAGAGCACAGATGTGTACAGTTTAGTTAGCAGAGAGTCTGTGTGGGACTACGTGTAGTAGTCTCCTACTAATTTTTGTGGCAGGGCACATGTTTTTAAGAACTACACGTTTGAACACTGAAAGCGAAGCGATCTCAAAGACATCTATCTCCAGTCTCCACTTATAGAAATGTGATCTTACAGGGGGAGAGGGACAGGATCACATATGCAAGAGGAACTCGACCACTCCTACAGGTCTATAAAGTCTTTGAGGGAGAGAGTAAGTATATTTTTGTGAAATCAGCCAAGAGTCTCTTAACTGTGACTATTTGAATGCTGGGAATGAATCAGTGGCTGGGAATATTGTGAGTGTCAGAACGACCCAGCAAATTATCTGTTCCACTTCCACATTAAAACTTTTTCAGTTGGGGAGGTATCTAATTCCAGTGACTGGTAGGGGTGAATAGAAGAAACTAAATCTACATTTCTAGAAATTGATTTAAGTCTATTTCCTCCGATTCTTTGAAATTCCTTTTCTATATGAAGAGATAGGGGAACATAGAGAACTATAGATTAAAAATTTGTAAATAATGCAAAGTGAAAAGTGCGAGAAAAATGCACTGGGAACAAATTCTGGGGAAAGGCAGACACTACCTTAGAGAGAGATCTAAGATCAGAACTTCGGTAGAGAAGTCTATCAGGGGGTAGATTAGGGATAAAATGATAGGTGCTGCCTTTCAAATTTTTCATTTAGGGTGCTTGACATTAGAAAACACTTCTATATCCAGTCAGAGATTGGACCAAAATCACAGCAGACATGTATGTGGGACAGGTTTTGGATTGGAAAAACAGTACAGAAAAAGAAAGGTTTGTCTGACTAGTGAATGCAATAAGAAAAGGCATGTACATAAAACTTTGTTACGCCATTGTGAGAAGTTGAGGTGAACCAGAATACATGACAGAGGAAGCGCATGCAAAGAAAACTGTCATCTTGCAAATTCATTTGAGTTGTGAAATAAGGTGATCATGACATCTGTCTGTTAGCTCAATTTGTCTTAATGTGTGGAAGGGGGAGAGAAGTAGCACAGGACAGAGAAGACCTGTATTAAAAAGATAGCGTTTGGGGTTTTGTTTCCTTACCTCATGCTAAAACTCACAAAATGCTTTATGATACCACAGCACGTAGCTGAGACTTAAAGTCTAGCCTGAACCATAGGAAAAGTCCAGTCCAGACCTAGTGCCATGCCCTAGGCGTCTGCAACACACAGGATGAGTACATAGAAAATATGGATGTCAGTATCTAAGTTCTTACATCTGCTCTGGTTTGCTTAAATAACACTTTCAAGAAATACACAGTCTCTTGAATCTGCTGTTTAAAAAAAAACAACCAAAAAGCAAAAACAAATCCCTTTTTTCCCTACTGATGTATAGTTTCAGTGTCCAACTTCACTTTTGATTGCCCCAGGACCTGCTGTTTTCCTCTGCGTCATCACGTGGGATTGCACACTAAACACAACTTGTGCTGCTTCTCCTATTCTGAGAGTTGCTGCTTTAAAGAAAACTGCGCTGCACATCTTTGTGCAAGTACCGAGGTAAGTCCTAAGAAGGGACTAATCACCTCAAGAAGCCATCGGAAGACTCCCCGCTGCCAGAAGTGGTGCTGCATCGTTTCAGTAGCACAGAGTTGGGTGAAGTTTAAAGGCAGGCTGATCCCATGCCATCCTCAGTGCCGGCATGTAGGGAGTTCTTGGCAGCTCAGACGGTGGGTCATAAATTCTCCTTCACTAGTTTGGGGGCTTGATTATTCTTTTGTGCGCTGCTGGAAACATTACTTATGAGAATTGGGGCATTTTAATTTGGCTGTGCTACCACTTTATTAATATTTGAACATCTCACTGTTTTCTGTCTTGGCACAACGGGATCCACAAAAGAGGCTAAAAGAGAAAATGCTCCCCTCCCTGGCACCGGATTCCTGCCCTTTTATTTTTAATTACTTTGAATTATTTCTGGAACTTTTTATGCCATTTTGAGAATACAAATTAAGTTTTGACGGTAGGAAAGAATACTATAGAATGCAAGCAAATGTGGCCTTACAGGTTCATCCAGAGACTGCATCAAACAGGCAAGGGACAGACACTTGCCAATTTATCCATTATATCCTGGCATAACAATGATCCATTAGCCTGAGCAAGGCCTATGTGAACTGTATGCACATTTGGCTAAACCCACTCAGTTTATTTAGCCTCTGGTGTGCTCTGGATTAAAGCAGGCACTCATTAGAGAATAGCATTTCTTCCACAAATGCTGTTTTCCATCATCTGAAAGAAGTGACAGAGCTTTTCAAAAGCCTTTGGTATTTAAGGACAAACGCTCCCTTCTTGTAAATGTTCATCCAAGATTCAATAGGTTTTAACCGTTAGTGTTTCTGAAAGCAAAAGTTGATCCTGAGGCTAAAAGAAGATGACCAAAATCGTGGAAAATTGTGCACCTTCAGCTGGGATTTACCACTTGTGTTTCTGTTTCCCAGCAGCTCGCCGTAAAACGCTGAACCCCCGAAGCTCAGCCCCCTAATATTTCTGAAGCATATCTTGAGATCCCCAAGTAAAAGTTACCTCCTGCAGCAGGAAATTCTGTCCTGTGGCTTTCCAGGAGGATTCAATCACCAAATTGGGGTTTAGAAGGAAAAGGCACCCCAGAATACTCGGTAATTATCTGATTGTCAAATATAGGGGACCTGATTCTTAGTGGCACTGCAGCATCTTTACACCCATTACAGAAAGAGCTTTAGAGCAGCCATTTTAGGCCTGTTTTAGTCCCCTTCATTCAGGCATTCAGACTTCAGACGACTTTCCAAGAGAAGAGAGAACCTACTGTATGTGCCAGGGCAATATAGTATTTAATTTCTTAAAATTGCATTCGTGTATTTTTAGCAGATTCACTGGGAGAACTATTACTCATTATTGTAACGGCATGTAAGTCCAACATGTATCTTTCAGTTAACAAAAAGCCCCATGGGGTTAAACCCTGAATCTAATTAAAATCAATGCGAGTCCTCACATTTTTTCCCACTAGTTCATGATCCTTGGCTGGAGAAGATGATCAGATGGACTTAGCTGCCCTATGCAGCAGTTGAACTAATAATTTTATGATGAATGTGTCAAAATGAGTCCAGATACAATTCATTTATCCTGAACTGCCAGTTCTATTGGCATCCAACATGTGTAAAGCTTCACAGATTAATTTAGAAAAGTTCAGTGTTGAGAAGATTTCTGTTTACTTTTATATTTTACTCTGAGTTTCAGTCATTTACCATCAATTGCTTTGTGGCATGTGCAAAACCTACCCACTTTTGGAATGATATACTTTGCAGATTCAGACATAAATAAGAATGTCTATTAAAAGCAGGAATGAATTTAAAGCAACTGTTCCCTAGGACGTAACTGATTTTATATTGTCTTTCCATCTTTGGAGTACAAAGTCTACAAACTGTGTACTATATATTTTACTGTGGGAGGATAAAGGCATATTAAGAGGTCCTGAAAAACATGTCTTGCCTATACACAACGTTGTCACAATTCAGTGCAATTCCTCCTTTCAGCTGGACCCCAGGACTGTGCTTTCTGATAGTAAAGAACAACCAGGTGCAGCCTCTGTCTCCATCCCTGAGGAATTGTTAGGCAATAGCATGTGAGACAGTTGAGGTAGCAGGGTCAAGGCCAGGGCTAAGTGACGGAGCTACAGACCAATTAGCAAACAGGCTGTTTAAAACTCATTGGCTCATAGTACCAGACTTTAAACTTATAACGGCAAAAGACCCGACAGATCTTATTAGGACATTATTTCATGTTGATTTGATGAAGGGTATTCATTCCATATTCTTGTCTCATGTATGAAGACATTTATTGATTTAAAAAAAAGAGAATGTATTGCTGTTAGACATACATAAAAGAGAATATATGTTGACATTAAAAAAGAGATATAACAAAAGGCACAATGTCCAGAGATTAAACGTTTCCCTATTCCTCCGCCCCCAAACCAAACGCCCAAATTTGTGCATCCTAAACTCTACCAGGCATAGGATGAAGATCTTCCACAGGCTTTCAGAAGCGCCAGACTAATAGCAAGTGACAGCACTGGGAAAGCAGACATGTAGCCCTGGTGAATCGGCACAAGGTCTCTGTCTCCTTATCTATAAAGACCCTTTGAGAAAGGTTTTGTTTCGCTTGTTTTCTTTTACAAAACAATTTGAGTGTGTGCAGAGGGGCCTGGGAGGAACAACAGGTAGGAGGGTAAGTGGGAGCTGCACCGGCAGCAGCCTCCCACCGCACACCCGTGAGAGAGCTCGGGGCAGCAAAGGGGATGCTGCTCTGGGCACCTCAGCTGCTCTCAGCCAGGGCCCTAGACAAGGTCTGTGTGAGACCTCACGTGATGAATGATAACGAAAACCTAGAATTGAATCTGGGAGCAAGGAATTCAGTGCAGAGGACAAAATACATGCATATCCCCTCAGACACACCCTGCCTAACTTCAGTCAGTTCATGGAGAGGGGGGTACTGGCAGAGGGCATCTCTTCCCATCCAACGTTTGCATAGCTATCTAGTGATGTCTGACTGTTTCCCTCTGTTCCTCCTAAGTCAGTGAAAGAGTTCAGTGCCTACAGGCAGGTGGGATGAGTTCAGGCCGCCATGCTTTCATTGCCTGCAGGGCTAAAAGGCATCCTGAAATGCTGCATCTGGTGTGGTGTATCTAAGAGAGCAGAATGGTGAATACATCTCCTGGCTGCTCCTGCTGCTTCCCATCCCTCCACATTCAGAAATGGATGGGAATCTGGCTGGAGCGAGCACTGCTAACAGATCCGCATGAACTAACAGGTTTGGTTTGAGCACATTCCCTGAGCTGAGACATCTTTTGCTCTTTCTTCCCCAGGTTACTTCCACCTATCTGCCTAACCTCACCTCTGTCTGCTCCAGACGGAAATCAGCCCTCCAGCATCCGAGCCTGGGATACAGCGAGCGTTGGCCGCAGTCAGTCCCAGCTAAGTAGGATTTGTAGGCTGTGCTGTGCTTTACTTCCTCTGCTGTGTGCTGAACAGAAAGGGAACCAGACCCCCGTTACCATCAGGAGAGACAACCCATCCGTCTTCTCAACCTGCTTAGTCCCCTCGGAGGGAAGAGGATGGGGCTGCTGAAAGGCAATGTCATCTATTCCTGCCATGTCAGCAACACTTCATGGTATCAGAGGCAGCTGACGGATCGCAAAGGAGAGTAGTAACTCTATTAACCACTTCTCCTGTGTTGAGCTGCTTTAGTAGAAATCTGAATAACTGGCTCGTCCCCTGGGCTTATTGGACGTGGTTTGTTTTGCAAGTGGGAAAAACAATTGTGAGTTTCATGCCTGGATGAGCTAACGTGTTTACACAACACTGCTGACGCAGCAGAAACAGGATACAATATGTGTCAAATATTGCTTGGGCTGCGGGCAAAATAACTGTTTGAGCTGAAAGGCAGAGCTTAGTGCAGGACTCCTTTTGCCAGAGGCAGCTGTCGGGTACGTGTGAGGGAGCAGGGAAGGGAGCGGGGCTCAGTGTTCAGATCCCTCGCTGCATTGCAGTTCCCAGAATGAGGAGAAGTTTTCCAAGGCTGCTACTGCTCTTCTCCTGAGAATGAATAATAACTATTCCCATCAATTAATTTGTTTAAAGCGTAACTTGAATGGCGCATAGACCTCGGCTTCACCCTTAGGGTCTGACTCAAAGCCATCTGAAGCCAGTGTGAGATTTTTCACTGACTTTGGTGCGAGGCTCATTACTTATTTTAGATTTTGAGGAGATAGATTTTCACAGCCTAATTCCTGTGTCGGGATGTCTGCACAGCAAAGAGAGAGGGAGCTTCTCTCTTTCTGACACACAATAACGCAGAGCGCAGAAAGATGGGCATTTCAAATGATTGGCTTAAAAGAGCTATCCTATAATGGCAGCACAATTACAAGCCTGCAGGGAAAATTTCTGGGCTTTTGTATAAAAAGGAGCAAAGAAGAACACAAAAAGGTTTTACTGAGTTACAGTGCCAGGGTTTCAGTTACCAGTTGTCGGAAAGCCAATAAGAGGGCTTAACTAAAGGTATTTCCATCGCAGAGCCCGTATACAAAATGGGTGGATGTGCAAGAGCAGGGCAGGTGGCAGAATGGGAAAGGAGAAGGGGGTGTGATACAGGGGCAACCTGCCGAGAACAAGAATTGCTACAGAAAGTGGCCAGAGCCACGAGGAGCAGGGAGACTTTCTGGACAGAGAAGGGTGGTCTGATGCTCTCCCCAAATAAATGAAGATTTAAAAAAAGGAAAAGAAAAGGAAAGAGAGAGAGAGAGAGAAATCAGCTGCCAAGGAGTGCTGGGGCCAGAAAAAGCAACAAAGCCCTATTTTTAATGTAACTTTTTTTTCTGCCAGTAAAAAATCAAATGATAAAATAGGCTAGAGAAAGGAAGCAATTGGGAATGGCTGAAGAGGATTCCCAGCTGTGCTTGCAATCAGTGCAATTCATGACTCACAACATGCTGGCCACATCACTTCCCAGGAGCAACATATTCTCATGAACAAGCAAAACAAGTTGGAGACAATCTTTAAAGGCTTTTTGGATCATTCATGGCTTAGTTGTTAAATCGCCCATGAAGCAGCCACTGGCTTTGAGGGTCAGGGTAATTTGAGGATTGGTCAGCTTTCCTTTTCTTTCCGCCTCAGCTGCCACCCCATCCACCAGCCCTTGGTGGCACAGCTGAGGACGTCCGTTCTTTTCCGTCTTCTGACTGAAAGGAAGAGCTGGAAATGGAACTGGTTTACTGGCTTTCGAGCAGTTCTTGTCCTTCCAGTTTCCCACAGGGACCTTCTGCTTCCCTGCGAAGAGTGGAAAGAAAAAAAAAAAGTATCTGAAAATAATATTTATACCTTCATGTGAAGCCAGACGTCTCAGAATTGACTGCCTGTATCTAGGTCTTCCTAGTTCTCACCTGGCTGGTACATAAATCATCTGATTCAAGTGATAACACTGCAGGTCCCTCCAAATCTCAGCTTCAATTCAACTGGGTCAGACTGCTGCTTTTACTGAGTAATATTTTTTAAAATAGAATTGTGCACTTGCTCTACCACACAGTGAAATGTTTAGCAATATATATAATTAACATGTAGCTACACTGATAAAATAAAGAAGAAACATTTAGCGCTGCTGTAACCCTGAGTTTTTCCTATGCTTGGTGTTTATTTACTTATTTTCATGGTTGATTGATTTCTTTTTTTTTCCCATTTCAGAAGTCTCATCACTGATTAAAGGTTACATGTCCCATTTATAATAGCAGTGCAGTTCACACAGTGACTGCCAGGGCTAGGGTCCAGCTAAAGGTCCAAGCTTCTGTGAAGGGCTTCTCCTGTCACCGGAGTTTTCTTACCTGCTTGTGATGTCTGCCTTACATTGGAGTTTTCTGTGGAGAGGTTACAGCTACACCCACGTGCAGCACATAAGCTCTTTTCCCCAGGGAACTGCAACCTTTTCAAATTGGTCAGTGCTCTGAATCTGAATCCCACGTCAAAATTTTGAATTTTCCAAGGGAAGGAATGTTGTGAAAATAGCAAATAGGAAACATCAAAACATTTTGTTTCTATTTAATTGAGACACTGAATCTTTTCTTTTATAAGTTTAAAATATTTTTTTTAATATTAGAACAGAATACATACTTGATATATGTATATTTTCAATGAATAAGAGAAGTAACATATATTATTCACTAACACAAAAATAAAATAATCTCAAAATGAAATATTTTCATATTCTTGGAATCATGTGTTATATCATAACTGGAAAAAAAAAAAACAGCCATAAGAATGTCAGAATGTTTTCAACACTTTTCTTTTGGAAATGTAACTGGGTTTTGTTTGGAGGTTTTTTTTAAACAACATGCATTCTCTGATGGAAGAACATGTCCTTCATGTCGTTCTGACCAGCTCAGTTATTACTGCATCTTAGAAGAAAGCACCTTAGGAGCCTTAACGAAGGGAGTGAGGACTTCTTTTAGAAAAAAAAATAATTATCTGTAAGGATATAAAGTATACAGGCAACTTACTGTGTTTTGGTAACATTATAGTAAGCCAGGTGGTAAAAGCCTCAAAGTGTTCATTATTTTATGCACTGTAGCCGAATCACATCTTTTAAATACATGCTGGAAAAATATCAAGCCAATGGGCCAGTTAAGTCCAGGGATCTCTGCTCCAGGATGGATGTGATGAGATGTGTATAAAAGAGGAGGCAAGGCCTCATATTTTCCTTATATTGCAGTGTTTAACAAGACCTCTAGAAACAATGCCATAAAGCCATTTTAACTTGCACAGGATCACTGATGTTAACTTCTGCCTAACAAGACGTCTTGGGGCCAAGAGGTGTCTGGTAGTCCTGCCCCTTTTGGGACATTGTCTCTGTGGGTTGTTCTGGACCTTGTCTCAGATTTCCAACAAGTAAAGTCTGAGCGCTGAATTTCAGAGTGAAAACAAGTGTAAAATTTGTGATTTTTTTCACTTTTCCTTTAGGATGTAATTTTTAAGGAGGCTGCACATTTCGAAGTTGCTGGGAAATTCAGACTTCAGCACCTCACTAAACAGACCATAATCTTCAGCTTTTGATCTAAAATGGAGTCCTAAAATCGTGAATCAGGGGAATACGGTAGCGCTGTTTCGCCCATGCAAAGGCCAGTTTCGCCACAAATAAGTCATGTCTTCAAGATGTTGACCTTGACAGACCCCATCCATCCATCCCAGCAAGTAAAACGCCTGACCACAATAACAAAAAAAAAAAAAAAAGTTTTTCCGTTGCTGAGAGATTTCACTAAAAAAATCCATGACGTATTGACATATCTATTGCTGCTTCTCTTTGAAATTCTTGCTAGACAAGATTTGACTGTTTTTGTTTAGTCCAGCTGGCAGAGCCTCCAGGATTGGCTACCTGAAATAACCCTCACAGCAGAGCATATCTCTGCACAGTTTGGAAATCTGGGGAAACTGTGAATTACAGTATTAAAATGCTGAGCCACAAGAGAAACAAGGAAAGAACAATTCCATTTTCAGCATGAGAAAGGGGATGTCTCAGCCTGGCAATATTTATGGGCTGGTAAAAAGCTGTTTATGTCACAGTGGTCATATGTTCCTTAAATGTCAAGTCACAATCAATAACCTCGCTGAAATTTGACCCTGTTGGGCACGGAGTAGAAGAATTGGACGCTCTCCAGGCTATCGGTTGAAAGGCAAGAAACAGCAAGCAACTGATGAGAAGCTATCAATAAAATCTCAGTATTGTTTTGAGTTCAATTTCAAGTAATTGCTAGACATCTGAGATTGAGTCTGACAGACATGAAGAGGGCTAATGTCGGTTCCTGGTAATGAAAAGTGGGTTTCTTGTTCAAAACAGCACAATGGGACCTAATAGTGAAATGGCTTCTCCCTCGAAAAACAAGTTGCTCTATGAGCGTAGGAATCAGTAAAGCCTGTGTTTTTATGGATTTGTGCCCTGTGTCCTTACAGCCTTCTCCTGTGGAAACCCCTTTGTCCTTCCCTCTTCCCCCTCTGCTTCCCCAGCAGCTCCAGTTTCTCCCTCGTATCCTCTGTTCACTGCTTAAAGCAACATGTGCCCTCTATCTTTTACTCCAGGGTTGACCAAAAATTCCAGGTCAGGAGCGGGTTTCCCTTTTATTATTTTTTTTTTGGTCTTCTCTTAGTTAATGATAGAAATTATGCTGGCACAAAATATGGTGTCTCAATTATTTTTCAAGTGAATTCTCTGTAAAAGTGCCAGGTCTCTTCACAAAATTGGGACTTACTTGCTGCCCCAAGTTAAAGCAAAGATTTAAATGGTACATTTTGCCTCTCCATTGGAGGCAGGTTAGGTCCATATGGGAAATTACAGTAGCAAGATTGAGAAACGGTTACTTGTTAAGCTGCTCTTAACATAATTATCTGTGCTCATGTGTTGGAACCCCCATTTTTATATTATTTAACACACTCTGCAAAATAATTTGTCATAACGTTCTTCAGTGATGCATAATTCAGGAAATGAATCCTTAAAAGAAATGTCTTCCCCTGTTCTCATACTGTTAGCTAGGAATTTGCCAGAACACAAACTTCTGGCAGAAATACTGTTGAGCGTATAATAGCACCAAAATCACTGAAGGAAATTACAGCCTTCGGGAGGCTTTCACTGCCCACACAGAGCTCGACATCAGTTTTTCAGCTGAGTTCTCTTGTACTTTGACTTTGTATTTCGGGAGGAGTACTCAGAGGCAGCGGCACTAGTGGGCACACAAGGTTCAGCGTAAGGCTCGATCCTGTGGCTGAATCAGGATTTAGTGTTCAGACTGGCTAAAAGAGCAGCTGAAACTACTGAGGCAGTTCCCTCACTACAGTCACATCCTGATCATCAAGTAGAAACGTGGTGACATTTTTTAATTTCCTTGGCCGAAGCCTCATGGAGGCAGGTAATCATATAAAATTAAAGATGTATTTGGAATCTGGCTTTTTCTTTTTGTTTGGTTTTTTTTTTTTTCATTTTGCCTCCTCTTTGGGAGGATTCTTCTTAGCTTCAGTCCATGGCTTGCCCTCTGCCCTGGCTGTGAGCTAGGGCTAGGCTCCTGGAGATCACACACATTGATTCTAGCAAGGGTTTGTGATTTATAAAGTGCATACTGAGTCTCTGGCATGAAATGGTTCATTTGCAGGTGAGTCGTCTTGCACTTCATCTCTCTGCTGAGATCTCCTATGTCCTGACTTCAAGCCCAGGCCTCAGTGTGAATAGGTGCAAATCTCAGTATAAGTATTGCACAACATTTTCTTTGAGCTCTCAGCCCAGAAGTCCCATCAGATGCGAGTTCTTAATGTGGCAGATGAGGATTATTCAGGATATCCTAGCACTTTTGCAACTGAAGCTGCATAACTGCTTCATTGGTGCTGTGGTTATATTTCCTTTTGTCTGTCCGCTTTGCCTGTTGGAGTTCACCTCTTCGGATGGGGGGGCAGGAATGGAGATGCTGCTATTGCTCTTGATGTTTGTTTTTTTTTTAATACTTTCATGAGCTCGACATTTGGAGATTCTAGTTCCTGTCTTTCTCTTGACATGAACATGGATAGATGTGTATATTTACCTATGGAAATCACTGTGCTAAAATTCATGGTTACTTTTAAGGTGAACTGACATGGCCTAAAATCACACCTGTTTCAATCCTTCATGATCATTCTGTGCTAAAACATATAAAATGGTACAGCCTGAAGCCTTTTTAAACTCTTTTTAATAGGAAAGAGTAGCTTGGTCAAGAGAAGATTTATGCTGTGAATATAACTCCAAACGTGACAGAAAAACATATTTCCTTTGTGAAAGATTCTCAGTGCCTGTGATTTACAGAGAAGAACTGTCTAGGAAAGGAGCTCTCAGTGCCTCCATCATAACGGCCCAATTAGCCGCACTCTTGCCTTAAGGTTTGAGTTCCTCTCTGTGCCCTGGTTACACGCTGTACTGCAGCACTGTGTAAGGTGGGGAGGATGAATTACGAAGGGAATTAGCTTAACAGAAGAACTGGAGAGGCCTACCCAGCCAGGAAGCGCTAGGTCCAGGCTGGGGCGTAGCATTTTTCAGAGATGGTTAAAATCACCCTTGCTTCTTGATAACGGCATGTGATACTACCATCATTGTCTGCCTCCACTCTATACCAACACCACCGACCTCAGTGTGTAAAGTCCAGCTCCTGGAGGAATTAGTTATGTGAATTTACTCTCAAATATCTCTTATAAGGGTAATCTAATTTGGATCCCTTTGAGTGGTGCAAGCAGAGAGTGAATTTTGCTTTTTAAATGCTTATTCAAAAGAAATCCAAGTCATTTAAACAGCTTGGGTCTGAGAAACCAGTTTCAATGTCACCTGTTGTCTATATTCCCAATATTCCCAATGTTGGTCCCTCCAGGAAGTATTCTGATTTTTAAAAGTTTTTATTTCTAAATGGAAATTGGGAGGACAAAAATGAGACACTAATGACAAGAAGAACCAACAGCCACTTTTGAACTCACATTAATGGTTTGATTTGCACTCAGTTAAGTTTCAGTCTGAGATGAGCCAGGATAAAATAAACGTCTCCGTGGTATACGATTTACTGAGGGCTGACACTCCTCCTGTGGTTTATATGATCTGCATAGATGCAAAGGGAAAGACTGCAGTGTCAGTAGTTTTCTTTCTTTCTTTCTTTCTTTCTTTCTTTCTTTCTTTCTTTCTTTCTTTCTTTCTTTCTTTCTTTCTTTCTTTCTTTCTTTCTTTCTTTCTGTCTCCATCAAAAATATTTGACGAGGAATTCTGGATACAGTCCGCCCTCAAAATCTTGTTTGTTTCTTCAGAATAGAGGAATTCTGATACATACCAAAACCAAAACAGAAATTGATCTTTGAGCTATAGAGAAATGTGATCTGTGGCAAGGGCAATTCAGCTGCTCGAGGCTCTGCTTCACAGGGTGTTTTCTAGTGGGGTCCTGCAACTCCTTACCACCATCACACCGCCAGCAGTGGGCTAGAGTACTTACAAAGGTCTGCTTCCAAGTATGTATTAGTGAGGAGTCAGTCCCATCAGCAAGGGCCAGAGCAGACCGAGTGCAAAAATAATCACTGACATAGCAGAGCTGCCTTTTTTTTCGTTTGTTTCTATTCAAACTGTGTTTCTTCTCTACGTCTCTTTTTTCACTGAGGGATCTCAAAGTGGATATAAGTAGGACTGAGGGAAAAAGTCCCTGCTCTTCTCTGTTCTACAAGCATAGTCCATATAGTAATCAAGCCCAACTTAGCTTTCTATGGGAAGAGACTATAAACAAGAAAGTAGTATTAAGGATTATGTGTATTCAGTTTTGGTCTTCAAGAATACTTATCCCAAACCTCAGAGCCCATATTGCCATGAAGGTAATCTATCCTGCTAATAGCCATGTGGAGCAACAAATTCACTTCTTGCCCAAGTGGATAGAATGCATTCAATCTAATCACCATCCGGCTAAAGGGGTTCAAATTAATCTTGCCTGCCTGCTTTGTTTATTGTTCATCTCCCCCCAACTCCCTGTCCCTGAGAACACCCATTCCACCTTGATCCTCTTCTTCTTGCACTTAAATCAAATGTGGGCATTTGCCCCGAGGATGGTGGGGAGGTTTCCATGTCTCCTTTCTGATGGAGGCAGCCAAACTGATGTTGGGGAACCTCATGAACTACCTTTTCCTGAGGATGCTCTGGCACATTTACTGTGGCATGTTTGACAGAAACTCTGGGAAGGATCACAGCCTCAAAAGACCATTTTATTTAATCCCTCATATTACCATGCAACTTCCCAGTGGGCCCAGAGATCTTTGCAGAGCTTCTGGAATAAGAAGGGACACTCCGATGTGCTTAGTTTAATAGACCAAAGTCTGTTTATTATGGGAAGTTCCTTTCCCATTTTTACTACATGTTCTAGTATCCCTGAAAGAAGGGATGAAGAAACCTTTGAACTTCCACTGGCTGTTAGCTCCTGTGGGGGGACCTCTGTTGCTTCAGGAGCAGTCCTCCCATGTCTATGGTGGCCAGCCTGAACTACCCACTGATCCAGCCAGTCCGGTCACTCGCTAAAAATATATTTCACTGACAAATACAGAGCCTTGCATCTATGATGATTTTCTTTGATCAACAGTTGTTAATCTCATTACTTTAAAGACTTGCCTTCTTGGGATTGGTGAGTCAGTAATTTGAGTCTACTTTATAATCCAATCTAATAGAAGTCAATTATGAAAAATAAGAAATGAGAAAGGAAGCAAGCTCACTAGGTTCATTCCTCTTTGGATTTGTCACGAGCTGATCTTCTAAAGAATGCAGAGAACTATTTCCTTCCAGCCAGCTTTGTGAATGCAACTCAGGTTTCAGAAATTCAGCCTCTATCAGCTTCCTCCACTTGCATGTGAATCCTGACGAGGTCTTCTTTTGTTTTTATTGTTTGTTTCCTTTTTTAAAATGCTACTTTGCTTCAGTGATTTAAAAGCTTGGGTTATAATATGAGCCTCATTGGTGAGATGCACAAGGAGTATAAACTTCAATAATCTTTTTGCTCTTTGTAAATTTTAAAAGATCTATAGCATCCACAACAAAAAACCCATTACATTTTCACAACATATAAATACTTAGCTGTGTAAGAGGACAAGTACACTGTAGCATTGACAACTGTCATTGAAGCAGCAGGTGTTCAGTAAGACTCCATTTTATTTACTTGTCTCCATGAGGGCACTTGCATTTAGAAATGGGAGAAAGAGTATGTACCATCCCTTCCTATTACATGCAACACAGAATTAAGTGACTCTCACAAATGGATATTGTCTCCAGGTCAGATCCTGGATATTACTGGGTTTTCCTTCTGTAAGATTTGATTTTGGCTTTTTCTTCCAATAGGTATTGCTGAACACAATGCTCTAGCATAAAGGTTTATGTTTAACACCAGGGCTATTTGCAAGGCTATTTGTAGAAAGACGTGTAGTGTGGAATTGGTGATCAGTTATCATACCCTCAGAGTGTCATTAAAACTCAACCTTTTTTGTAGTGCACTGTTGTGAACGTTTATGATCAGACTATAACAAGAGAAGGGAGATAATGCTAATGAAGCTGAATCCATTTAGTATGGTACCATCTACTCAGACATCATGCAAAAGAGAATTTGCTTCCAAAAGGAGACTCAAAACAGAACAGCCTAATCTTTGCAGATTCAACACTTGACCTTCAATTAAGGTGCTGGTTTAGGGTAGAGAGGGGTTGAAAAAGGAGAAACAAATTGTGGAAGCAGATAAACCCTAACCTGGGCTCAGAGCAGCTTTCCTCCTCAATGTAAATTTACTATCACGATATCCTAAGGATCTTAGTGTATTATAAAAAGAGTATTCAGATTTTCAGCTTCAGATCTCATATATGTGACTAGGAATATTAGCATAGCACAGTGAACGCTGTGCACTCTTGAGCTACTGTTGCCCTCTACATTAAGAAACATCCAGCCTTCAGTGTGTGAAATCACAGCAGGACACATTGTTTTGGGAGAAAGCTCTTACTCTCTGTGCCTGAATAATATGGGTATACTGTTACTTGCTCTGAAATCCTGTTGAATAAAGCAGTTTTACTGTTCCTTATTGTCCTACAAGTTGTTAGGCTGCAACCCAACGCACCTCCTGAGAAACAGTTTGAGAAACATCCCTTCTATTAAACCACAACTGTTTTTTTTCCATGGGTATCATTGATAGTTGAATTTTTTTCAAATAGCAAAGACTGGCTGCACGTGAGATCCACCACTTTAGTTTTACCTGAATTGTAGGTTGAAGCGATAGTATGAACTACTCCAAACATAAGAAATGTTTGAAGAGCAGCTGCAAGGAAAAGTTTAAATTAGATTCGGTCACAGCTTTGAATTATTACTAACGTAGCAAATGATTTTATATTTGTTGTAAAAAATTTAGTAAGACTATGATGACTTTTAAGCTAAAAGAGATAAGTTTTTGTCTTCACAAAAATGTAAGCGCAATGTCATTTACTTCACCTACTGGCAGGTTAAAAGAAAATTCAGCATTCAATGGGAGGAAAGACACATTCCTACCATGCCTCTAGCACATAATCATTAGTAATTCCTCTCTCCTGGCCTTCAACTTGCATATCCTGGTGCACTGCTGAGGGACTAATATGAATTGTGGTGTACGTCACCAATAAAGATATGCACATTGATTTAATTCAGTATATGAATCTGCTTTCGTTCAGATGATGAGGTGGCAGAGCAAGGTTAAGCACTTTTTTTGAATTATTTTATTAAATCCTATTGGCTGCACTGACTCCTCCCCTGTAAACTGCAGCCCATCACCCTGTTGATTGCCTCTGAGCTGGGCTCATTTGTACTGAATTACAGAACTATAATTCCCACCACTGTTTACACCATGTGGGTATGTTGTCCACATCTTACCCTTTCTAGGAGATGTTACACATTGCAAACCAGGAGATGGTGAAGTCGAATGCAGACATCGTGCTAGTCTAGCATTTATTTTGCCTTACTATTTGATAATGGGTTTTCTTTTGTTTCTAAGACCAGGCTGGGGAAGAGAGATTGTGTATTGGCCTGTGCAGGCAAAGAGAGAAAAAAATGCTACTGGTGCAGGGTCTAAAACTTGATGTCATTAACTTGCCTCTCCTGAAATTGAGGCAGATTCTCAATGTTTTATCAGCCACTGTTGACATTTGTTGTTGCTAATGAGCATTGCTATTGAGAGTGTCACCCACAGAAACCTGGTCTGAGTTCTGTCCAGTGCAAACACACTGGGCCCTAAGGGGGATGCGGTGAATCTCAGCTCTGGCTGCTCAGACCCTATCTCACCCCACCTTCATAACTCTGGAAAGCAGACACATTCCTGTGTAATATACAGTAGTAGTAACTTGCACAACAGGGCTACCACTTTGAATGAAAAGATATAAAATCTTTCTGCTCCCAGGGCCTTATGGGTCTAGCACAAAGATTGTTGAGAGTTGCATGTTGTGTTCATGGCTCCATCATGTAATCTCATGTGCCACATGTCCTGTGGTGGGTGTGCCATATGACTTCTTGATGTCATCTAGGAAGTTTTATTTAAAAAGAAGACAAAAACAGTTCAAGCCCTTGCTTAAAAAATGGGAAAATAAATGACACTGTCTATAAGCTCAATGAGCCATATTTCTTGACTTACAAGCAATGAATTAACTGCTAAATAAATGGGTTGACACAATCAGAATGTAAATTGTAGGGAGGGGAAAGGAGAAGAAGGGAAACAATTTGGAAAACTTTAATTGTTCACAGTAGGTTAAACTCTTACCCTACGGCACACTGACAATAGCCCCTTACAAACCTTTCTTGTAGCAGTCAGTGGGTGTACCACATTAGCATTCGAGTTTGGATCAGGCATGCATTTCTGCAATAAATCTCCTGACTGCCCCCACACTCCTATTATGCTTTGGTTCATGCCGTGGAGCATGCAAACTGGATTCCTTTTGGATGAAACTCAATTGCACTCCAGCAGTGCACTTAGTGTGATCCAGCTGCCAGTAGTATTCATATCCTTGGGACCAAACTAAGGCCAGTCTAAATTAACCCCCAGCCAAACACATACAGTGCAGATACGGGACTCTCAGCACCATTTATTCCCCTCTATGGATGCTCTTTTGGCCACAATACTTACCACTGCCACGCTTGCTAAAGTGCTTGCTACTACTTTTTCTCTGTTTTTGCTCCTCTCAGAAACTGCTGCTGTTCAGTCTTAGAAAGTTCAACTGAACTGAGGTGTCTGAAGGGTGTTCCAGCCAAGGTGAAGCCTGGGTTAGTCACTAGGAACATGCACACCGGCAATACAGTAGTGATGCATACAAATCAGTGGTAATGAGACAGACCTTAAAATCAGAAGGCATCAAAAAGGAGAGCTCAATTGCTGCTAAAAGAACTCAAATGTGTAAGGGGTTAATTCTGATGATGGTTTTGCACCTGAGCTTTGCAGAGTGGGTTTTCCAGGCTCACAGCAACTTTGGGTTATGGTTCCCTGAGAAGAATATAAGGGCAGAACAAGGATCCAACAAGTGCAATATCATGTCTCTGCCTGTGTCTGGTAATGGATACTTACAGAAAGAATAAGGAACGTACACCGTGGTTCTAGTGTCAGAAAATCTGAGACTCTTCCTGACCTGTAAATCGCACCTACATCATGAAGTTTAACCCATCATGAACCTTTCTTCCATTAATTTGTATAATTTCTTTTTGAACTCATTTATGATTTCAGCCTTGCAAGCATCTTGTGTAATGTGTTCTACAATTTCATTATGCAGTGTGTGAAAAAGTACTTCCTTTTGCTTAAAGCCTGTTGCCTGATAATTTCATTTGGTATCTTTACTTCTTGTGTTAGAAGAAAGAGGGAATTGTTGTTCCTTATTTACTTTTCCCAAGTAATCTTCAATTTTATAGACCTCTATTATAGCCTTTTCCAACAACCTTTCTTCTGCTTTGAACAAGAAAATCCTGTGTAATTAAAAAAACAACAACCAACAACCAAACAAAAACGCAGCTACGCTATGTCTACATCAGCATTTTTATTCAATGTGAGGTCTGTAGCAAATCTTCCACTTACCTTCATTTTTACTATTCGTTGCTTTGTTGCTTCTGGCTGTACCATGCAGGTTCCTTTCAGACCTAAACTAGAAGCTCTTCTCCAGGGTTGCTGTAAACATGATCAAAGTCCTACCAGAAACAGAAGAGTCCAAACCAATGACTGGTCTCTCAGCCAGTTTAGGACCCCATGTGTAGTAAGGACATTTGGTCCAGGTGACTGAACTAAATCTAGCCTGAAATTATTTCCCTTCAGATGTAGAGCTCTCAGCATCAATTGCTTTGATCTGTCAGTCAGATTCAGCACCCAATTACTTTCTAATGTAGATGTGACCTTATTCTTCCTGTATGAAAGCTTTATCTAACTCCCAGTCATCCTAGCCGCCTGCTCTGCACTTCATCTCAGTCTAGGAATTTCTCTTTGTGGTGGTGGGAGCAACACAAAGCATTTTTACAATACCATAATGATGTTTTCTCTTTTGCCCTCGATTTCTTTTGTACTAATTACTAACAGTTTATATGCTGCTTTAGCAGATGATAGGCCTTGAACCGATGTTTTCAAAGCCTTGTCCACATGACACAAAATCTCTTTCCCGAGTGGCAAGAGCTCAACCAGAACACACTGTGTATATTTGTACACACAAACACATAGGTGTTGTTTTTCTTAACGTATGTTATTTCACAACTGTCAGAATCAAATTTACTTTGCCCTGTTATTACCCAGTCACTCAATATCATGAGATATTTCTGAACTCTTTGCAGACAAATTGCATTTTTGCTGCCTTGAATTATTTAGTATCATCAGCATATTTCATTATTTACCCAGTTTTCCATCTTATTTTATGAATATAGTCCCAGTACACATCACTGTGTGATTCTACTAAACCTCCCTTCACTGTGAAAACTGGCCATATATTCCTTTACTTCCTACCTTTTATCAATTTACTGCTCCATGTAAGAATCTAATCTTTTGCTATAAGACTTCATCAAAAACATTTTGGATGTGCAAGTAAGCTGTATCAGTGAAATCACCTTTTTCCACCTGTTCACCCTCTGATGACCTTCATAAATTTTGGTGGTGTGACTTCCCTCCTCAATAGCTTTGTTGACCATGCCAATGTATTGGATTTATCCATGTATAAACTGATTGTTTTCTTTTTCATAGTTGCAAGTAATTTATCTGGTGTGGAAATCAGGCAAATTGTCTCTAGTTTTCCGGATCAGCTCCCCTTCAGAGCCTTTTTTAAAATAGTGGCATCACTTCTGCCACTTTCTGTACCTCTGAGATGGAGACCAGTTTCCAATACTTGAGTTTCTTCAGAACTTTTGGGTAACACCACATGAATATAGGGATTTACTATTAATGTTGATGATGTATTTTAAAATGTCTTCTACTGACATTTTGATATTAAACAGTTGCTCATACTCATTCCTTCAGGTTCCACTGTGGAAAATTCCCTAAGCTTTCCTGTAATGAAATTTGATACAGAGAATTAATTTGGGTTCTTGTGCTTCTGGCTAAACTCCCCTAGGTTTTCATTCACAAAACTGTCTTAGATTTCCATTAATAAAAAGCTCTGGTCACTCCTACTGAAGTGTTATGGATCATCAGGAGTTAAAGACGTTGCAGAGGGAAGAACCCTATTAGTTCAATTGTTTATTCTCCTTGTCTGCTCTGAGATCACTCTGGTGACTATGCCAGATAAAGTTATCTGTGGGAACTGGGCATTCTTTTATCTCTGCTACGCCCATCAGTGAAATACCAAGATATCTAGGAGACATTTGAAAGCAGAGATAAGTTAATTTTATTGTTTTTTCTGCTTCTCACTTCTTTTGCCATTTCTTTTATAGAAATCTTGTCAGAACTTCTCTTACTGACAGAATATGTGGGGTAATTAAAATAAAAATCATTATCTACACTCCCAGTCAAGAAGGATTAATTTAATTTTATAGTTCCTTTGCATTAGGACCATTGCTGTCTACTGATAGGACCTTCAAGCCTTTTGGTTTCAACTTCCTTCAATGATTCTGGGCTTTAACTTCTCATGTTGTGGATCTTTAATCATGAATTACCAGCCAACTGGAACAGCAGGAGAAGGATAGTTCATACATGCGCTGTGCTCCAGTTAGTCTCTGTGAGAAGTGCACAGAAGCTCTGATCTTTCCTGTCTAAATCCGTCAGAGAAATTACCAGCAGTTTATCACCCCAGCAAGTTTTAAGGTAGGCTTAGCAGCTAAGTGTCGATACCGGAATATTTGTCATCAGCACTCAGGGGAACCATTCACACCTCGGATTTGTATAAACTTTACATCTTAATGCGAAAAACCATATGCATCCAACACATGTAAAGCTGCATTTGAATTCAAATGAGATTAAGAAGTGGTTCCCTGACAGTCTTGCTTTTAGAAGCCTGTACTAATGCCTTGCTGCCGAGATATCTTTTTTTTTTTGGTCCCCAGTGATGCTGAATGCCATTTACTGTGAACTGCTAAACCTACAACAACAAAAGCAACAGCAAACCTTGGCTCCAATGGCAGGGTCCACTTCTGGCCATCCTGAACTGCTATTCCTATACATTTTTGCCATTGTTGTTTCTTAGGGTTAAGTCCAACAAATGGCCCTTTGTGATACTGGTGTGAATCAATGGAGACACGTGTAAATGGGAGATGACAATAATTGGAGAACCTTGATGACTAAGGAGTTGCTAGCTCAGGGACTCCCAAATAACAACCCAGCCATATGGCCAGCCATTCAGCTGCCTGCTGTGAAGGCTCTGCATTTAAAAATTGTGCTATCAACTTTACAATAAAGAAGCAGCCACTTGAGCATCAGCTTGCAGAGCAAACAGGACTAAGGGATCCATTATTTAGATGTAACCCTTCAGACAGATAGGAGTAGGAGGAAAAAACAAGAACTCTCCCTTATCACTCAACTACCCAAGCAGCAAGAAATGAACAGAGAGACAGAGTTGGAATAGTTACTTCTAGTGCTTCATGTTGCTGGAGGAAAATCAAATTGGTGGTGGTGTGTCCTTTCCATCTGTTCCACACTATCTTCTTCTGGTTCCAGAAGAACTGCAGGAAGTATTGTTTCATACCAAAACCAGAAAAGGTGAAAGGCACTGCCAAAACCTATACCTTAAAAAAAAAATAGACTACTGAGTGCTTGTGTAGGTGGTGAATTAGATGTAAATTGATGGAAGAAAATCAACCTCTAGTAGTAGCTAAATAAACAAAGGTCTATCTTCGCCTCAAGAACCACCGTAGATGATTTTGTGCAAAAATGGATGCTAAAATGGATGCCTTCCTCCTGGGTAAGCTAGTACAGCAATTAAGACAGCTTTTTTCTCTTGGTAAGTTGGAACAGTTGATGTGCAATTGCCAGAGAGAATAAACTCCTCCCAGAACCATCTTTACAAGCAAGAACTTTATTTACTGTGTAAAAGATTCACTGGACATTTGGTAAAGCTGCTGTAAGAAAGCAGCACCCTTCTGCTGTTGTGAATACATGATCTGCTCAATGAAGACAATCCAAGCTCCCTTCTTGCAGACATTTAGCCTTACTAATAATTCAGATCTTCTTGGGCAGAGATGGTAAATGTCGTCAGATTGAAGCAACTCACCAAAGTAATTTTTCCTGCTATTCTGGGAGCTAGGTACTGGTTACAGACTTCACTCATTATACGAACTAATAATTAGCTGTAAGCAATGTATTGGTAATGAAAGAATAACTAGTATACAATTATTCCAGGACTTGGCAAGTTTCAAGGAACAGTGCGATAACATGCTGCGGGGAAAAGCTGTGAGGTAGGAGATTTGCCCATGTGATTTCAGTGATTCAGAATCTATCATTACACACAGAAACATACATGTGTGTATGCACACAGCTACTATCAAATGCCATTTATACAAACAAAACATTAGCCATGAACGTGCCCTTACTGGTGTTGAGAAAAAAGATTACTTTTCAGTCTCATAACTCATTTGTATGATTTATGATTAAAACATATATACATTTACTGTGCATGTGTTATGCTCAAATGCTGTCCTACAACTGTTTTAGGGCACAGTTTAACGTCTGTTGAAATTAAAACCAAAATCTCAATGTCCTCTGTTATAGGAATGGGCTTATAGCTTTTCAGTGGGCTCTGAAGGTACTGCACAACTATTTATTGTGCAATGCATACTAAAAAGCTATATACCGGCTAAACTTAACGTCAAGGTTTAGACCCTTAGATATGCCTAACTGTAAAGTGAATAGGAAACGTGCTTTTCTTTAAGTGTACTTATTTGCTGACTGTGTGTCTGCCTCTCTGTGATACCATAAAGTAAAACAGTAGTTTGGGATTTCTGAAAGCACACAGAGAGCCTTGTTCACCACAGTTGGTTTCCTAAGGGAAGGGGACTGAAGCACCTCAAGTGCTGCCGTGGAGCCATCATTTCACACAGCAGTGGGTACAATCCAAACATCCCTGGGTGTGACAACTGTCAAAAAATGAGAAAGAAAGGTCCCAGATCAAGACTGACGGCGTGTCTTAGTTATAATTTCATCCTCATGATCTCTCAGTCAGCAGTAATTGCCAGTTATAAAAAGGTGGCACACATCTTAAGTTTGAAAAATCCACTAGAGCTCTCAGGATGGCTGCATTTTGAGCCATATAGAGTGGTTGCTCCCTCACACTTTGTTAAATCCTGTTGATTTCCTTCACCAGTCCTTGACAAAAATTCAAGGTCCCATTTTGGGTGGCCGATTTTGCGATAAGACAGGAAGAAATCTGGTTATCTTCCCTCCTCTCCAGGTGAGCTCTCTGGTGTTCTGTTTCTTTGGAAACCTATTTCTCATTAAGAGACTAGTGAAGAGAAAGAGTGGGTGAACAGACAATGGGAAGTGCAGATGATTCACAGACATCATTTCTTCTTTTCTCAGCAAGGTATCATCTGTTCCTCAAAGTACTTTATTTTCTCTTCTGCTTTCTAGGAAACATGGTCCAGACAAGGATCAGATGGTTTTTGTCAGCTCCAGGCTGGATTATTGAGTTATGTCACGTCTGAAGCTGAAAGGGAACACAGTATGCAAGGTCTGGCTGGTATGGAAATTAGTAGTGCACTTTCTGGAGGGTTCAAGCCTGTGCTCAAATCTGTCCCTAGCTGATTGCCAGAGAGCTTCCAGTTCTTCTTCATTTCCAAAAGAACAAAAGATTTAAGCCTTTGCTACTTGGGACAACCCAGTTTGGTTAGGTCTCCTGGTCAGTGCAGATTTCAAAACCCGAGATGAGGTGCAAGAGGACTAGGAGTCCCTCACTCCTGGGGCCCGGCTATGTAGGGGAGCACCCTCCAGAGGAGATCAAGCAAATCGTGAGTCTGCCTGCTTGCATGAAGCACTGAAATACCATCTTTGAGGAGCATCTTTCTTTTATGCTACCAGATCAAAAAGCCCCTTTATTCCTACGATTTCCTCAATCCCAAACCCAATTTTGACTTTCTAAATGCTAGGCTTTCTAAATGTGCTAGGTACCACAAAAACTACTGCTGTTGTGCTTTTATGCTAATGGGGCTCTGTTGATGATGGACAGTCTTATACTTAAGACTCATCTTAATGTCAAATGTTGATACCAAGTCGCCTTATGTAATCTTCTGCCTAATTTTGGTCTCCTGTGGAAACAGGCACTGCAGAGGCTCAGAAAGAGGATAGGGAATTGATATGCTTAAGGACAGGAAACCCTTTTACTCCTAGCTTCAAAGCTTATAAGAAAAACACAGAGAATAAAAGAGAGTCTTCAGAGTCTATCTTCTGGCCTAAGGCAATGGAACAACCCTATAACAGGCTCCTTTTTTTTCTCAGGCACCCTGGTAACATAAATTACTTCTGTTCTGTCACAAGATCACATTAGGGATGTGTCATGTAGGATCCCACAATCTCAAGGCACGACTCCGAATGGCAACAGAAAACCACGTGAAGCCTCACAGAGTTATTAATTCAACTCGTGTTACACGCGGACACAGCCAGATATAGAATGTGCCGTGACAAATTACAGCCATGAAGAGCTTTGGCAAAAATGCTACTTGACAAGTGAGCTTTCTGTCTCAACAGTCCCCCGAAAACCACCCATCAAAGACGAACAGGTTTGCTTTTTCATATTGCTACCAGGAGGATACCTATGAATCTCAGTGGCTGAGTGCTTTTAGGTCTTGTTAGTCAGTAGTAGCTACTAAGGGCTAGGACACCCGGCCAACACAGTCAAATTACTGTGGTTTACCAGTTATTTTACCAGGCGTATGACCTGTTTAAATACCGATACAAGCATACGCTTGATTGAAGACATAGGAACTGCTTTAGAGCTGTGCTTGGTGGGCCCGCATTGCCAGGCTGACAATTTGGGTCTCCTGCTTCTCTTCCTGCCGTGTTGTTCACAACATTTGGGATGTCTGCTTCTCTTCCAGTGCTAGCTTTTCCTTCAGAGTTGCATACGCCCTTGAAACAAGGAGTACGTGGATGTTTGTGTGTGTGAGGGGGCGGGGAGGCATTGGGGATGAAGTGGGACACCTTCCTGGAGTACTGTATGTTAAATAACAGACTGAGAGAGGGAGTGATGAGTCTCTCAAGGAAGCATAAACACTATGTACTCATTAGAAGACTCATTATAAATAAAGTACAGGGAAGGTGCTCTGAGAGCAAGCTTTTTTGTTGGTATTTATTAGGACAAAGAGCTCCTTTAATAGGGCAACTGAAAAGCACTCTGCTGCAATCATTAATAGGCATTACCACTTTTACTGACTTCTTGGGAACAGTTTTGCCCTTCTCACTGCCTCTGCATTAAAGGGACAGGCTCTTTATTCCATATTTATTCCAAAAGTACGAACCAGGCCAAGACGGGAGGGACGGAGTGGAAAACCCCAAGAACTTTTACATCTCAGCCCAGAGGCAAAGCTTCGCTGATGGAGTGAAACACAGCAGGCGGCTGATAGACTTGGATAGGCTCTTCCGGAGCCTAGATTTCCTAGGCCTGTATTTCCTCTATTTTGGGAACTCCAACTGGGTACCTCAACCCACCAGAGGAAAAAATATAGCAAAAAAGGGGAGATGGAGAGAGAGAGGAGCTCACTCTCTGAAGTTCCACTATGTATTTTATCACTTCTGCCAGGCTGGAGCAGAGTTGCCTGCTTTAACTAAGCACTGTGCTTCTGGCTTTTAAACCACGAGAATGGTTGTAATTTGGCACCTGAAAATGGTAGCCATTTTCTCTGTCAGGTTAACATACCCTTCTTGAAACTGTGGGAACAACCAGCCTGCTGGAACACAGCCGTGGTGAATGGGAAGGTTTGCTGTTTGCACTTTTTAGGCTTTTTTCCCTCTTCCCCAGTGGAATTTTAAGGTAGGAAAACATTGTTTTTTCCTGAGATTTCTTTCCTGCTCATTGTTGGATTTTACCAGACTGTACTTGATAAATGTACATGGAAGGCTGAGCGCTGTGAACAATTCGCAATTTTTGCATTTTATGATCTTGAGCCAACACATGCGATGAGCACTTGGAAAGTAAAATATTAAAAACAATTGTAAAGAGAAGTGAACTTTGTTATTTTCCTTTAAAAAACATACACATGTGACTTTGAATTGGCTGTCTCTCCCATCTGCACAGGCACATGCACGTAGCAATCCTTCTGCTTTTCAAAAGGAAAAGAAAGAGGTGAAATGTTTCTTCTCAAAGCCAGTGCCCACAATTGCAAATGTTGCATCCCCTAGAGGATATTGCCCCTGTAGGACTGCATGGTCACCACAACAAGGTGCAGTGGAGAACTAGGCTTGGAATAATCTGTCTCTACCAGCTGGATGCTGAACCCATAGCATGGTGCTGAACCCAAGCTGATGTGGCTACATCACTTCTGGGCCAGAGGCACTTGCTTCAGGGTGTCCCAAGACGTGGAAGGAGGGGACACATGGCAGCCTGTGCCCAGAGAGGTATGTGTCAGGCACTGCCTGAACAACATCAGACAAGCACTGCACAGAATGTGAACTTCTGTGCACCACAGTGTTTAGTCCTTGTTATTTCCCAACTTCTTTTCTTCCAAGGCAAGCACATCAGCTACCAATCAAACCCTTGAGAAGACCTTCTCTGCAGTCTCACTCTCTTGGTCTGCTGTGTTTCTATTTCCTCTTTGCTTACTTTCTCCTTCTGTCCTCTAGTTCTGTTTGTATGGTTCAACACTGCATGGTTCCCACAGCCCCAGACGTGTGACAGTGCTGGGTGAGATCAATGGCCTGTCCTGCTCAGTGTCTTGTTTCTGAAAGGAGCCAGAACTGGGTGCTTGGAAGAGTTTAAAAACAGTGCAAAAATGTGGATAGAAGTAATGTCTTTGCCTTTTCATGTGGTGTTAGGTTTTCTATAGTGTTCATTTTGTCTATAGAGAAGCTTACTTAGAATGAAGAAAGTAATCTAGATGAATTCTCTAGCCCATTATTTCTCATTCTTATTGCTGTCATACAAAATAAGTACTTCTTTCTAGGTTGCCTGTGTTATATATTTACTTAGGCAAAGTATTGACCATTCTGCTCCCAAAATAACTTTCCTCAGCTGTCTGTAGTGAAGGTTAATGGGAGAACTGTCAAAATTAGTATTGAGCTGTGAGTTTTGTCTTTGTAAGAAACCTGCAGCCTTTTGTTCAAAGGTTTTCTTCTAAATTCATGAACTTAAACAAGTGCATAATGCACTTCAGACAGGCTTAGTTCATTTGAAATCAGGCTTCTATCAATTTAGATTAGACAGACAAGAATCAATGCAAGCTGTCATCCATGCCAGCCAATGTTAAATTGAACTGAGAGCGACCACACAGTGGTTTACACTAGTTTAATCACTGGTTTGAAAAATAACTTGCATTGAACTGCTCCGACCACCTTGTAAAGAAAGGACTTTGCTTTACCCCCAGTCATGCTGCATATGGGCTTTAGCTGAAACAACAGGACCAACAATGTGCATTTCTTAGCTTTTTCCTTCTGCATGCATATCTCAAGATCTTTCTATTTTACAGGGTAGAGACCCCAGGAGGTTTTAGGGAAGGGCACATGCAGGTGGTACAACACAGAACTGTGTAGCAGTAGTTGCTCCAAGCAAGGTAGCACAGGGACTGCATGAAGTGTGATGCCTCCTGCAGTGATATGTCCAACACACCAGGTAAGTTGGGCTATACCTGACTTAAAAGGTACAGGTAGGTAGGACTGTCAGCAGCATGGCAGCTGAGAGGTACACGGCATAAGGAAATGTGGATGAGCATTTTACCCTGTTCTTGCTGACCTCCCATTTTCTGCTGCTGACTGCTGGGCTCTGGGTAAAAACCACAGGACACCTGCTGCCGTTCCCTGTAGCACAGGCTGAACTCAGAGCCTCCTGGAGCAAGTGGAAAATCCCCTCAGAGCTTCCTCCCTAACACAGACAGACTTCTTGGAGGAGGTCTCTTTCTTTTCAGAATGGTGTAGAGGGGGTTGAGTGTTTGGTTATTTTACAAAATCTCTTTGAATTTCAATTTGCAGAGCAGATCTAAAAAGAAAAATGAGGAGAGGTTTGACTATTAATAAATGACATTCAGGTCCCCAAAATTTGCAGTCATGGAAGAAATGGAGGAACTTGATCTGCGTCTAATGCCACAACTGCCTATGATGCTGTTACAAACAACCAACAACCCCTCCCTCAAAGAAACCAAGGCTGGGGATAAAACCAAAACCTCAACAACCTTATAGCAGGCCTGTGCTGAGTATCTAACTTCCTTGGAAATGAATCTGGACAACTTCCCAGATAACATATCTGTCCCTCTAATTCCTATCTCAAGGATGAAGTTGATCAGAGAAGAACTGTAGAGGACTGGTGAGTTATTCTCAGTGTTTATCAGGGTAGCACCTGGAGGTGATCTGATCTTCCCGCCTCCTCAAAAAAATAAATCTGTCTTCCCTTGGCTAGCTCACAAATCTGCACTCAAACCCTTCTGTGCCAAACATGTGCAGGTGTACAGTATGTGTGTTACTACTGAGCCATCTGCAGCCTCCCCTGCATGGCAGTTGTTTTACTTCGGAGTTCCTTTCCCGACCAAATGGAAGTCCGCAGAACAGTTTCAATAGCACAAATTAAGAAGCTAATGCTTTCTCACAGTGAGATCAGCTTTGCCTCAGCTCACGTTGCAGGAACAGGAGATTTTTCTTTCATCCTGCTTGTCTCACTAAAGAAAATATATGACAGGCAAAGAAAGTGATATTGTAGGGTCCACCTTTATCCCCCGCAGAGGGCATTTGTTGCACAGACAGTCCCACTGAAGGGAAACAAATTCTACGATTTATTTTCACCCTGAGGGTTTTTGGTCAGCTGGTCAAAGCATCGTGGTCTGACAGCACTGAGGAGGCGTCCACCCCCAGACCTGGCCCCTTCAGCAGAACCACCCTTGACCTCAAGATCACACTGAGCATCTGCTGTCAGATGTATGAGGCATCCCAGCATCCCAGCCCCCTCACAAAAAGCACTGTCTTCTCCCCAAACGAAGCTGTTCCCTATCTCTAGCCCCCTCATAATGTGACATGCTCAGCATTACTGTGAGCAAACAATGCAGCTCCTGTGTTTGTAAGGGAAGGAAGGCAGCAGTATGTGTGCGAAACCGGGAATGTCACCATTTCCAGTTCTTGTTCCAGTTGGTGTAACGGAAAGCATCAATGTGCCCTCCTGCTTTTCATAAACCACAAGGAGCTGCCAGCCAACACGCTGAGCTGGTGAAATTGATGGCTGACTAGATGAACAAAAGTGCACTTTGGGGACCTCCCCATAGTCTGTCATTCACTGTTGTTGTCCTCTCCTTGACTTCCGTGGGCTTCCCGGGGAGCCAGCTGTTCCCCACACGTAGGTCGGCAGCAATGTTGCATCTGCAAGCGTAGGCACAGCTGCGAGTGGTGAACCAGAAACAGGTAGAGAACTTGTCCTGGTGCCAGCAGGAGGTGGTATGGATGACACGTCATCTGGAGGCTTCCCGAAGCATCTAGGCACTTCTGCCTAATGTGGCTTCGAACTCCCAAAGCTATGCCCAGCTGACCACAGGGCGCCTACAAATAACATGTTCTTTAAAAAAAAATACAACACTACTGACAAAGTTTCAGCCCTACTGAGCTCATTCATCATGTAACATTTTCAGAGACCTCTTCCCAAGAAAAGGCAAGTAGAAACTTTCCCCTGTTTATAGTTCCTCCTATTTCTCTAGCACCACTATTTAATACAGCCTTGCTGCAGAAGCACACTCTGCTGGTGCCCACACCTGTCCAGGCCCACAAATTGGTGGAAATTGGTACTGGATGAAAAAATTAGTATCTAACTGCCTTAAAAGAAGTGTTGGCTGAACACAGCCTATTTCTGCTTCTCGTAATTTCCAGAACTTGTTTTACTTGCATGTTTTCCACTATTCTGTATGGGCCTGTATTTTAACAGGAGGGGCAAAAGGATGGATTAGACCATATCATTTGATGAAAAGGAAGAAGTCTGGGATGTGGAACACTGTGTATCAGTGGGAGAAACATGCCAGCTCAGACTTTTCTGGACTAAAGTCATAATGTTTAAAATTTAAACGTGAGACACACAGGAAAGGTGTGCTTTCCCCAAGAGTCTAAAGCTGACCCCCCAAAATTACTGAGATCCTTCCTTGTTTGTGTCACGTAAATAATCTAGAGAGCATAATATTTAATGTAAGGAGTCAAGCTGTTTACATAAGGTTGAGTTGCATCGAACCGTATACTGCGCTGGTAGAAATACTGCCCTGTGTTTGCTGAAACAAGAGAGCGAGCCTCAGCCACTGCCTCTGGTGAGCAGAGGAACGAGCCCTTCGCTTCTCCCAGTGCCTACAAAGTACTGAGTGTCTGCATCTCTCATGAAGTCACCGCTGTCTCCGATTCTGAGAAGGCACTTAAGGTTTCTTCAGTTCTAGTTGGTATTCTCTTTGCTTTTTTGCTTTTCCTCCCTCCTCTTTTTTTTTTCCTTCCTCCTCCTCCCCCAAGCTTCCTTTTGCATGCTAGTGCCAAAATAGAGCAAGAAAAGGGAGAAAAGGAGCCCCAAACTGGCATTCAATTATTATAGAAAGTTTTTGTTAATGCATTTTAGAAGTTTTGGTGTGTGTACCTTTTACTAAAAAGATTTACTAATGCCTCTGGAATTAAAATGATTCAGAAAACGTCAGTTCAAAGTTATTCAGAGAAGTAATTAGCAACCTTAGCCAGCTCTTTGAAATATCTGTTTAGGCCAAATCCTTTTGCACAAAAATTTCTAGTGACTTATTTTGTCTGCAGCTCAGACACAGCCTGACCTTGGATAGATATTCTGTTCACCGTTCATCTCTACAGGCAAGCAGCCATTAATCTAGTGTAAACATCAATATTTTTGTAAAATATCATCTCCCCCCAGCATCACCTTATGACTCTGTGATTTACAAAGTCTTAAGCTTACTTAAAATGACCACATACATTGTTTATGGCCTAATTACATAGCTCGTTTCCTGCAACAATCAGGTGTTATTCGCACAGAACTTCTCAACTGTCCTTGGCGCTGCCTCGAAAAGGAACACACCCTCTACGAGGCAGAGATGCAAGAGTAAACATTTGGCAAGGGTACGTTCCTCTCCGGCCTGCTCCCTCTGTGCCTGGTCAAGGATTTTATTTCAGCAAAGGTATTGTATTCCTTCCAGTGAACCTGAACACTCTGCTGTCTTACTGACATCAATCTGGCAGTTTCTGTGTGAATGATACCAGTGTCATTCCCACCTAGAGGAACTGTCCGTAAAAGTGAGCAGTGGCATCAGTTTCCACACAGACTGAACTTGTCTTACATATAAAGCACTTTCCAACCTGACAGTTGTCAAAGTGCCTATCTTCCAGAGTCTAGCGTGCATTTTGTTTTCATTTTTAAGTGAACTCCAGACAAAGCATTGATACGCGTGCGTATTGTATACAAAACCACCTACGAAAAGGACCCTTTGCTTCCAGCCTCCCCAGGTTTCATTGAAGCTGGTCTCAGTTGCATGTACAGAAGAAAACAGACTGGGCTCAACAATTTTATCCTTACCCCAGAAGTTTCCTGTTTTTAAGTCCCAAGGCCAGAAGATAACCATTCCTTTTTTCAGGGCTATGTTACTGTATTCTGCAAAAGGCAGGAACTGAGAGCTTAGCAACATTTGGGAAGCCAAAGCATTACTTTAATGGAAGAAGTGATCAAATTAGCCAAGGAAACCTAACTGTGACAGATGCCATCTCGACTGAGCAGTTTACAATTTACTACCACAGAAAGAGCACAGAGGAAGGTGAATACTGACAAAAGAGCATTCTTTTCCAAGCTAACTGCTTTTGAGATGAATGTCAGCTCCTTACCTTATAATGAGACATATCTATAAATCCTTTATGCGAGAGGTTAATAGGAGCTGGCAGTCTCTGACTCGTGAGGTTCGTTCAGTGCTACAAGGAAAGAACCACAGGCGGCACGTCGGCAGAAATGAGCTTAAGTGCCAGGAGTCAAAACTGGTATCCCCCACAGTGATTAGATGGCACATTTGATATATGCTAGAGCAGGACGACTGACAGATAGCTATGTGGAGGTGGTAAGATCTTATATATAGTAACTACTTCGGCTCTCCAGAACCGAGCTATCTCAATAGCTGCATATGTTTTTTAAGAAGTCATAGAAACCTACAGCCCACCATTGTAATGAATTCAGGGGGTAGTTTAATGGAAATCTCAAGAAGGAATGTAATTAGATGAAGTCAATTAGGCTGCTTGGGGATTTCTAGCTGCTGTTGTTGCTATCTGGGAACCCTAATAGGACGATTAGGATTAACTGAAATCAGCCTGATTGATTAGGGCATATAAACCTACATATGCCAAATTCCAGGGGGACAGTGTGCTGGAGCTTGAATCCATCTGGAGCTATGAGTCAGGAGGATGAGTTTACTCTGATGGCCTTGGAGAAAGCGACAGATCAAGACTAGATACGCACAATACAAGCAAAGCCAAGCGGTGACACAAAAAGGCTGCTAGGGAAAGGACTGATTTTATCTGTTATGGCACTGTGCGTGAAGGCCATCCCGTCTATCCTAAGGAAGTGAAACTAATACTAAGCAGATCTTTTCCTTTTAAAAAAAAAGTAACGCGTATATAACAAAATACATCTACATCATCTTTGTACAGCTCTTTAAGCTCAAGTCCTTACTCAGTATGGCTGTGAAATTTCCCAGGATGTCGGAATCTTGTTGTTACTGCAGTTCTGTTAGCTCAGAGCCAAATTTGCAAATGTGAATTTAAAAGTGCATGAAAAAACTGTCAGTGAGTAAATCCTGATGCTTCTGTGTCATGGGGTCAAGCACAGAAATGCGTATTTGCATACATTTAAAATCCAATCTATGCTGTGCATGGGAACCCCACCTGCAACCTGCTTAGAGGACAACTGAGTTATCTTGGCTGTGTTTGTTGAGGAGAAAGAGCCTTGTGGCCACTGAAGAGTTGCAGGAATAAAGGCTGGGGGCGGGGTGTGTGTGGGGGAAGCGAAGGGGAAGGGGAGGCGACAGACCAGCTCTCTGTTATTCAAAGAAGCTACTCTAAAGCAAGGTAAAGCAGTCAAGGCAGGAGCCTGAGGGATCTGATCCCAGTCATTACCACTGATGCGAGGGAGAGGATATGTCAAGGGTAGGGAACGTCTTGGGGGACCTGCAATATGGTAACTCACTTTCAGCTAAGTGGAGAACAACAGCTTTAGCTGTACAGTTTAATAACAGGCTAGGCCACTTTGTGTACCGGCAGGGCTGTTAATGCACAGTAGTCTGCCTTTCATTGTTAGGAGAGGAACCCCGCAGTTCCCATTTGACAGCCAGGAGTAAAATTATTTCGCCGCTAACGTTTCTCTTCGGCGTGAGACAGTGGGGTTGCGCATTGCACTCATCCTGCCTGCAGCCCCCTGCACCTGCAGCTCCCTCCTCACAGCACAGGAAGGTTCCCATGGGCTTGGAAGCACGGGATTTTGCTTTCCTCCCATGGCTCCCATGCTATTGAGCTCTATTTGGGTGGCATACCCGCCTGTGTACCACGGCTGCCAGCTGTGGAGTGCTGTGCAGCATCCTGGAGTGCCTCCAATGGTATTTTGAACAATTAGTAACCAGCCCGGCATGATCATATCCTAATGAATTACTGAACTGTTTTCTTCTGGTTGAATACTGGGCTAAATCCTGAAAGAAAGTGGACACCTGCAGATTGTATTGGCCAAGACCTGTCAGTGAGAATTTGCCTGAGTTAGGACCACAGGACTTGCCTCAACCCTTCCCAAATATGTCCTATATTGACCTTAATATTGTTAATTTCTCTTGCCGTTTTAGACAGCATGCTTCACACAAGTACCACGCAGCAATTCAAAGAAAGAGAGGCCCTATCATAACATCAAATGCCACAATCACTAAATGGCACTTTCCTTAGTTACCTGTTGACCCGTGAAAGCATTTTTCTTCCATTAACTGGGCTTTATTAGGAAATGATGGGGAGCAGAGGATTTTTCCCAGTACTGCCATTTTGCCCATATTATTAATAATCCAGCTCATGTCGTCACAAAGCCAGTGTAAATCTTCCAAGAGAAAAGCCGTTATCAAAAATAGATTTCTCAGAGAAAAAAATCTCTTAATTTATCCAATATTTTTTGCATCTCTTGCTCTACTTTGCAACATCTTTATCAATACATCAATTTGAATGCTTATAAAAATGCTACCGATCACTTTTGAAATTATTTTAATCAAAGCACTTGCATCACTGAAAAACGTAGTGTAATATTTTCAATAACAATCTTAACATAAAAATTTTGAAAATAAATTTTTGAATTCTGCTCAGTAGAAATTATTTTGCTATTCCCCCCCAACAAGTCAAGGATCTTTTTTCCCTTTCATAAATGTTTTATATCTGTGGGTCTGACTTTGTGGTAGGTGTAATCATACAGGTTATTCTCTCAGTGAAACAGATCACATCTGACAGCAGATACTAGTATGTCTTCTCTTCTATAACAAATCAGTTATAATTGACTAGGGCGTCTGCTAACAGAGATGATGTTGTTTGTGCTGATATTTTTTGTGTGCTATAATCCTTTTCATAATCTATTTTTTGTTAAATTGTTTTTTTGCACCTGGCTTGCAGGAAGATTTCATCTGTGTCAGAAATGGTTCGACCGTTCACTTTTTAATTCTAGTTTAAAAAACTAAAATCACTGTCCTTCATGTAGTTAATATTGTTTTTCTTCACAATGAATCCCAGTATCCAGACAATCCTGGATAAGCAAGAGATACTGCAGCCAGCACTTGCTTCTATCGCTAGACCATTTCACAGCTTATTTCATTTGCTGTAAGTTTTCACAAGATTCGTTAGAAAGTCTGTGAGACTTGGGGGAAAAATACAGGATTGTTTTTAACATGGTGGCATTTGACCAAATGGGAGGGAGGAGGAGGGGGAACATGAAAGTCAAAAGTGTAAAAGAGGCTGGAAATTCTTGAACAGATGTAGCAGGTGTAAACATGTTTCCTTATTTTGGTTCCTGGATTTAACATCCTCCTACAAGACTTCCATGTGCTCAGAAAAAAGGTTATATGTGCAGATGGTAAACTGCTAAAATGCCCAGAAGGTTCAAACTCATCTGTGCTTGTGAAGACAGGGAGAATTTCCCATCGTCTGACTCACAGGTGTTTGGAGCACTCTGAGTTAGAGGCAGGTTCGGCAGTGCCGCTTTGCTTGAGCAGATGCCTTAGGTCGTGCATTGGAAACATGCAGGCTCTTTTTCTCATGATGTCCAAGCGGCTAAGAACATTAGGAGAGCTCCCTGGAGCAAGGAGGTGGGGAGAGACTTTTTGGCATGTGGTCCACACAGTCATTACAAATTGAGGCTCTGGGCTGTTGCTGTCCCTGGGCTGCTGCTCTCTCTTCCTGACACATTGCGCTGCCTCGGGTCACTGCCTCGCTGCTTGCCTGCCCATTGTAGTTTTGATCATACATTCCCTTTTGGCACAGGACAATTATTTTCTGCATTCTGCTAGGTCCTCTTCCCGTTTGTCCCTATTAGTCCATGGCCAGCGCAGGAGCGAAAAGAAGCAGGTGTCTTAAACGCTTGGCTGACACGCTGGAATGGGGACGCACGGGGGACAGCTCTGACTGTGCAAGTATCACTCACAGCACGCTCTGCCCAGCCTCGCTCAGCGCTGACAAGCAGTGAGAAAGCCTCTGAAAGCCTTGCTTGTTATTGATAACAAACGTACCTGTCAGGCCTTGCGTGTAGGGAGGTATGGTGAGACCACCGCCAGGTGGGCAAAGGATGGGTGCTGCCTCCACAGGTTCACTCTCAACCCGGGACTGCCCTGCGGACTCCGCTCAGGCCACCCCATCTGCCTCCACTGCAGCCTCCAGCCGAGGCCAGCGTGCCTCCGTGTCAGACGTCCCCATCCCCGTGACAGGCTGACTAGCACTTGTGACTCCACATCTTTGGCCAGATCCTCGGCTAGCGTAAATTGGTTATGTCAGCTCAACAGCTGGCCTTACGCATGCTGGCCAGTCTTTGCCAGCATCTCTCCAGATATGCTGCAGGGTCAAAAAGAGCCTGCCAGCACCTCCCTGAGGAGCAGCTGGCTCAACCCAAATGTAGGCAAGAAGTAAGCCATGCTGATAGAAAGAACAGAAAAAGTCAAGATACCCACTACTTCCTCCTCCCAGCGCCCTCCAGTTTTGCCAGGATCTTACGCAGGTATCAAATCCATCTGCCGGACTCATACACTAGAAAGGGGATGAACAGCAAGGTGGCAAACTTGTGGGTGACACGTCATTATTTATGGTAGTAAAAACATGACACATGACAAAAACACGATCTCATGATACTGAGTAATCGGGTGATAAAGGAGGAAATGCAGCATAGATCTGTGTATTGTAATGCCAGCGGGTAAAGCTCTATGTACAGAGTGGAGGGTGCTGGTCTAGCTGTTACTGCTCAGAGATCCTGGAAGCGCTGTGAAATCTAGATATATTTATGAAAATGCCAGATTCATCCTCAGCAGCCTTCAAAAAAGCAAATAAAATTCTAGGACTTACTATGGAAGGGACAAAACTGAAAACACTGCTATGTCCTGGTGTAAACACATCTGATGTGTCCGCATCCTTAACATGGTGTCGTTCAAGCCTGCTAGCTCAAAAATGGTAACGCTGGAGCAAGAGGAAGGTCCAGGCTGTGGGACGGCTTCTGTAGTAGGATTTCAAAATAGATTAGGAGTATCTGTCTGGAAAATGAAACAGTGAGGGGGATATGAGAGATGTCTATGAAATCATGAATGGCACTGAGAAGGCAAAAGAGGAATGATTGTAATTGACTCTCATACCATGAGAACTAGGAGCATCAGATGAAATTATTGGGTGGCCTGTTCAAAACAAACAAAATAAGGGCTCTTCTTTACACCCTGCTTTCTTGGAGCGTGCCACTAATTGTCACAGGATGCTGCAATGTCAAAAATTGATACAGGTTCAAAAAGCAATTACACAAATTCATGGAAGCAAAAATCCATCAAGGGCTATTAAATTTAAAGATACCACATCTGTCTCAGGGAAGTCCCTGAGCCACAGCTTGCTGGAGTTTGGGACAGCATGCCAGGGAACTATCACCGTGTGCTTACCCCTCTCTTATGCTGTTCCCCAGGCATCAGCTGTTGTTTATGTTTGAGACAGGCTATTGGGCTGGATGGACTTGTCTCAACCAGCATGGCTGTTCTTGTGTTTGGATGCCAGGAAATTAATTTTTCCACATCCAGTCTGTCGGAAATGATGCCCTTTCTTTCATACAAGGACTTGGGTAGGAATTGGGTAGTGCTGGAGCATGTCCAGTGCTGGAGCGTGTCCAGGGGAGAGCTACCAAGCTGGTGAGGGGTCTGGAGACCAACTCGTAGGAGGAGAGGCGGAGGGAACTGGGCATGTTTAGTTTGGAGAAGAGGAGGCTGAGGGGAGAACTGATTGCCCTCTACAACTACCTGAAAGGAGGCTGTAGAGAGGCGGGAGTTGGACTCTTCTCCCAAGTGAATAATGACAGGACCAGAGGAAATGATCTGAAGTTGTGGCAGGGGAGGTTTAGACTAGATATTAGGAAGAATTACCTTACTGACAGAGTGGTCATGCACTGGAACAGCCTGCCCAGGGAGGTGGTTAAGTCACCATCCCTAGAGGTATTTAAGAAACGTGTAGATTTGGCACTTCAGGGCATGCTCTAGGGGCAGAGATTGTAGGGTTGGTTTTTTGTGTGCGTATGGTTGGACTCGATGATCTCAAAGGTCCTTTCCAACCATGAAGATTCTATAATTCTATGATTCGTGAATTTGTTATCTCCCGATTATTGCAATCACTTGTAATGGGATTTGAAGTCTGAGGCAACACAGACGTTGCTCTGAACAGAGCGTGGTAGTACATTTCCAAAGCATGAGAAAAAGCAGGGGATCTACATTTCTCCGGCTCTTAGGCTCCCGCACATGCTAATTCCAGATCTAGTGCTCAGTCTTCAAGGCCTAAGTAGATGGGGCTTCACTGACAACCAGAAATTCACCTATCAGAGTGAAACGTGCTTTCAGGTCCCACTTTTGTGGGACTGCAGCAAACTGCAGAGGCTTATGACAACCTAAACCCTCATAAACAGCCTGTGTCAGACAATTAATCTTTTCTTCTTTATTTATTTACAACATAGATATATGCTAAGATGAAGCCTACCACCCACCAGTGAGCCTAAGTGCAACCGATTCCTTCGGTCAGCAGCTTCCTGGTGTTCTTAAATACAGGAACAATAGATCACAGATACCCTTTTCTGTAAAAGCACACGTCTCCTTTGCATTGTGTGGGCTGAAGTGAGGCTCGAGAGTGGCAGCACGCTTCTAGCACTTGAGGAGTCTGGCCCTTTTCTGTGGGCCAACCAAAATGTTGGCCTTTTCTGTGAATTAACAACAGCACAGCCGCAGGACCCCGATCCTGCACTTCACAGGGGTGCAAAGTTCCCGCAAATACAAATTTGCCTTCCAGAGGACTATATTAATCAGCTTTTCAGGGGAAATAATACTTGAGCTAATGGACCCTGGGTGTTGGTAGCTATCGTCTTCTGCCTTTTAAAGGGGGATGTCCAATCATAGAATCATAAAATGGTTTAGGTTGGAAAGGACGTTAAAGATCTTCTAGTTCCAATCCCCCTGCCATGGGCAGGGACACCTCCCACTAGACCAGCCTGCTCAAAGCCCCATCCAACCTGGCCTTGAACACCTCCAGGGATGGGGCATCCGCAGCTTCTCTGGGCATCCTGTTCCAGTACTTCACCACCCACATAGTGAAAAATTTCTTCCTGATATCAAATCTAAAGCTACCCTCTTCCAGTTTGAAGCCATTACCCCTCGTCCTATTACTACATGCCCTTGTAAAAAGTCCCTCCCCATCTTTCCTTTAGCCCCCCTTTAAGTACTGAAATGCTGCTATAAGGTCTGGAGCCCTCCCTTCTCCAGGCTGAAAAACCCCAACTCTCTCAGCCTGTCTTCAAAGGAGAGGTGCTCCAGCCCGCGGATCATCTTCGTGGCCCTCCTCTGGACTTGCTCTAGCAGGTCCACGTCCTTCTTGTGTTGGGGGCTCCAGAGCTGGACTCCAGGTGGGGTCTCACAAGAGATGATGATGAGTATGATTATAATTATAATAACGGATGCTGAATCATGAAGTGACCATTCTGGCTCGAGAGAGCAGCCGTGAGGTTCATGTACCCCTGAGGGATGTGGCGATGTGGCTCACCCCTCATCCCACCACCTCCCTGGTGGGCACTAAGCCGCCATCCGTGGCTGGCCGCTGCCCGCCTTCCGCAGCCGCCTCCCCGCGGGAGGGAGGGAGCCCTCCCTGTTAGACCAGCTCCTGGAAAGACCATTAATTTACCGCGGGGATTGCAGCGGCCGCCGGGCTCCGCCACAGCGGGGCTGCCGGGCCGCGGGGA
>VYZM01020072.1:266761-328620 GCA_013398915.1 Dromas ardeola
CGGCGTGGGCAGCCGAGCGCCATTAGCGCGGGCCCGGGGAGCGGCGGGCCTTGAGAGGCAGCTGGCTGAGGGGGGCGGGCAGGGTAAGCCAGAGCCCTCCCTTCCTTTCTCTAAGGCGGGAGGTCTGCGGAGAAAGCGCCGCTTCAGCCTCCTCGTACCAAACATCCCTGCTTGCCAGCGATTTCAAGTACACAACATAACAGTTTTCTCTTGGGGTTTTTGCGGTAATCTTGTGTGGTGAGGAGCTGTTTATTGTTTGGGGGAAGCGTTGGGGGGGCTGTGTGTGACGCTAGGGAATCTGCAGAACATTTCTGTTCAGTTTTCTGAGGTTGGGTTGTTCACCTCCTCCGGTAACAGAGAGGTTACACACTCAATGGCTTCACGTCTTTAGTCAGCTCTTGCCACACCGTTAGGCAGATGAGTAAATATTATAGGGAGAGTAAATTGTTAAGTATTAGTGGCTGGACTATGCAGTAAAAGTATGAGTAAAGAACAAGTATTTCGAGGCAATGAGGTTTGCTCAGGGAGGTGGGTTAGGGTGTCCCTTTTACCACTGGGGAAGCTGGAGTGGGACGATGTGCCCAAGGTCAGGGAGGGAGCCCCGGCAGAGCCTTGCCTGGAGCCAGCCCTTTCCTGATCCTGTTTTCTTTGGGCTCAAGGGCTGAGCTTTGCTGTCATCAACGTGTATTGCCTGTGGGGTTTGTTGTGGGTAGGGCCTGGGTGGGCAAAGGAGCCCACTGGCAGCAGCTCGGAGTTTCTATAGCCAGCACAACCCCAGGACAGAAATGACAAGTGATTTAAAAGACAGGGCTTCTTTTATTCCTAGTGACTGCACACCAGTGCTTGGCTCTGGGGAGAATGGGGTAAGCGGGGTTTATTAAGGAAAAAAAGTAATCTCTCAATTTATGTTTTCCCAGAAGTTATGTAGGCACTGAACAGCTCTTAGAGCCAAATCTTGTGTTTGGCACATTCAGGGGCATGGAGCTATTCTGGAAGCGAGGAGTCGGGGGTGCAGACACAGGGTGGATACACATGAGGGCGGCAGTTCAGCTGTGGCAGAAGTGTTTCAGTCCTCCTGCTTGATTCTGGTGACTCTGCTCAGTGTCAGTATTGGGAAAGGGATTTTTTCCCATGGCTGATAGGCAGACATCCCAAAGAGCCTCAAAGGGGAACAGCACACATACAGAGCAGCTCCGGACTGGCATTATGAAAACACAGAGGCAAAGAAATCCCTCCTCCAGCTATTTCACTTCCCTGCAAGAAACTTTAGCATGCAGATGTGACAAACTCATGCAAGGGCTGTATTGGCATTTTGATCTGACTGCACTAATTCAGCCCGTTCCTGCATCTCACCGTGGCTATTTTGATCTGGCAGTGCTGCCTCCCTTGTCAAGAAGTGCATCTTGCTGACTGGAGGGCTGTGTGCAGGGAAGTGCTCGGGACATGGCATGGTGTGCGGCAGGGCGTGCATGCCATCCAGGAAGCTATGCCCCTGCGAGGAGGCTCCTTCCCCTACAGGAGCTTCTCAAGCATGCGCAACTGCTGGTGAAATAGCAAAATACAACAAGCTAGCTGAGATCGCCACTGGTGGTTTCTTGATTCAGCAGGCTGGATTATGTACTGCGGAGAGCAATATTCAGTTGAAGAGCCGTATCTTCTACCTGAAAGGTGGTATTTTCTTAAAGATGCTAATTTGATTAAGTGTATCCTTGCCTTAACCCTGAGGAAAAGTGATCTCTCCTGCAACGCTACATCCTTTCTGGCATACTTTTTCTCATTTGTCACACAGCTACAGATACGGTGACAATGGAAAGATACGAATGTTCCCTACCTTTGGCGAAGGGTGCCAATGACGATCACATTAGTGTTCTTTCAAAACAAACTCCAATCACCAGCAGACAAGTTACAATCAAGGTTTTCTTTCCATCCTCGGCCCCACTGCTGGTTTGAGTAGTGTATCATTAGAATGATTGGATAACAGATTCATGCACAATGCTGAAATTAATCTTGACCTGTCTAATCATACCATAAATAGCAATTGGAGGCTGGGGTTTTTTTCAGCTGTCAACCACAGATCCTATCTAAAATGTGTTGGCATTGGGGAAACAGTTATAGTTGGTGCAAAGAGGAAATATTAGCAGAAAAGATGTGCAGAACATCAAGATACACAAGTGGGTTACCTTGTACCTGAATGGTGTGCTTGTTTAGGAAAATACCTGGGGAAAAAATTCCAGTGCATTTGGCACCTGGTAGGCTGAATATGAGTGCTTCATACAGGACTTCTGCAGTTGGTTTGGCATAACTTTGCAAAAGGTTAACTGGTTAGGCATGCCCTTGTCAGTGTTTGTCAACAGTCACAACAGTCGCCGAGAGAGAATTCCCTCCTCTATATGCAGAATAAGATGTAGCTGTCTTGTCACATACGCTGCTCTTGAGTGGTGAGTCTCAGACAAGGTCAGAGAACCCTCTATGGAACTTTAGGAAAGAAAAGACATGAGAAAGTGCAATAATTTAATAAAGTGTCGGAACAAATAACATAAATAGCCTATACACCACATAGAAGTGTAATAGAAACCGAACCAAGAAACAACAACTCAGCTTCTTCTAAAACTTACCCAAAGCCTCTGGCATAGAGTGTGATAGAACTGATCCATCTTGGTGCTTTGCAAGGAGTTCATTAGAGGGCTGTAACAACAGATTTTATTGTTGAAGTCTTTGCCCAGTAGTTTAGGTGTGAGAAAAGTGAAAAAACAAGTGAGAGTTCATCATATTGTGGTGTTTTTAAGGTGATTTTTTTAACCTGTCATGAAAAAAATGGAAGGTAGGATGAAACAGAGATAGGAGACTGCAAAATCTGTCCCAATTTTATGACGTATAGTATCCCAAAAATTCCTGTGAGTAAACATAAGTGCACAATGCATAATAAACGCATGATTTGGCCTCATATGTTATTCCAAAAGGAAGCATTAAGAATATAAGATATTATTCCAGGTAGCACCAAGAAAAGCCCAAACAGAAAATATGGTTGGTAGCAAGATCAGCAATATGCTACTAAACGTGTTTGTTATCTTTGTAGTTGGGGAAAGTTCAGAGTTAATATTTCACTGGAAATAGTTAAAGAAAATACATTTTTTAAAATTTAGGAAAAAGAAAAAGTATAAGAATTTTGAAAGTATAATTCAGAGATAAGAAGATTTTTTATTTTTTCAGTGTTCTTTTTAAAAAATATTAAGGCTAATTTCTATTTAAGGATTACTGGTAGTGACAGATAAAAGGTAATGATATCCATTTAGGATAACTGTCTTCTCTCCTAGTACAGAGTGTCTTCCATTTATGTTGTAATGCTCAGACTGTCAATATTATTTCATTACAACACAAATAGGAGACATATGAATATTACAGTTGTTTTGGTACTGGATAGCAGGAATCCTTAGTGATATGACAGTAAAATGAAAACATTTTTCAACTGTCCTATTATCACATAGATAATAATATTCCATACACCACAAACTATATATGAACATGTGAAGACATAGTGTGAAAAGGTCTGTATAAAACTTAGCCATTAAAATAAAATTTTAAATTACCCTTTAAAATAACATTCACATTTTAAAAATGTGTGCAATATTTGCATTTAGAAATAGGAAATTTTGCGGAAAATGGATTTGTTTTTTTCCCCAGAACTGTGTCACGGGTAATCTTTGATAAAAAGAGATTGCAGTAGTTCTTGCCTTGTGTGGGTTTTAAAAGGAATGGGTGATCTGCCTGACTTCCCAGGCTCCCTTTTCAAACAGCCCCTGGGTGAACTGTGGCTGAAAGGCTGCTGCTGTCTGTCCTCACTGGTTTGCAGACCATGCGGGATGGTCTAGTTGTCCCAGCAGACTGGCTTCCGTTTCCATACTTGCAGGTGCACCTACGGAAGAAAGGAAAAGGATATATGCGTAGCACAGACTTTAAGCTTCTCCTGGGCATCAGGTAAGCCTCAGTGAGCCCTAGGAAAGAATCAGTGGGTTACCATTCCTCTGTTTGCCCAGGTTCAGGCACTGTTATGCATAACCGAAATATCAGACCCTACCTGCGCCCACCATTTTTCCGTGACTTCTAAGACTAGAGAACCATGGACACTGCTTTAAACCTGTCTGTGGTCTGGACCATTGTTGTTCGGTGCTCTCATTCACTTGTTGCTTTGGTTATTTCACAGGGTAAATAAAAAATATTTTAAAGTTTAAAATTATGACTTCCCTAAAGACAGTGTGTCCAGTCTTTCAAATAGTGGTTTTCCACCTTCTTTTTTTAAAAAAAATGTGGCTGAAGCAAGTATAAAACCTTGTGTGGCCAGTTTACACCCACATGCTGACAGTGGGTTTGCTTGTTGTGGTCATCTTTCACAGACCTCCCTTAGAAGTGAGTTGTAGAGCAGGAATCTGCAAAGCAAAGGTAGAAAAAATGCTTCACTGTAACAAGATGTTACTGGAGACAGAAGGTACGCAGGGGTTCCCGTCTTAGACCAAGCAAAACTACATTGCTGGCAAGCTGCATTCAGCAAAGAATTATTTTTTTCCCCATGAATTATTTAGAGTACATACTGCCTTTTCAGTATAGATATGTGCAGGTCCAAACTAAATAGAGCTTCAGTCACTAGGGCCTCCAAGTAATAACCACGTTGCAAATGTTAGGCAGTAATAATAAGGCCCTAACTACAACTGGTTTCCCATTTGCTAGATGCGAATGTTCAAAACCTCCTATTCCCGGTGAACACGTTGGGCACAACACGGAGCAAATGATGAGCCCAGATTTGTTAGGGGTGTAATGAAAGAAGGTAACACACTGAAGTGGATGAATTTCAAGCGCAACCAATAAAAGTAGGTTCCTTATGTAAGTATTTTGAATATATTCGATGCTAGCAAGATGAGAAATCACATAAATCAGAAGTTTGCCATTGCAGAATGAAACCTTCTGCGGACAGAGGAATTATAATTTTATAGGCAACGTTGAATTCAGCTCCAGGAAAAAAGTACACCAAACATAGCTGTCTTGACAACCCCATTCAAAGAGCTACTCAAGGTGGAAGCTGTGTGCATAAAAAGCCTTCTGAAACCATAAAAGCAGCACACTGAATCTAAGGTGAAAAAGCTCTAAATTACTGGGATGTGTCACAACCTGTCAATTTATTAGCAGATACTTCTAAATCAAGATTAGGAACAAAATATCAAAACCTTCAAAAGTGGCATAATGGAACTGTTCTGAAAAGGGAGAGAAAATATGCGCCACAGGACCGGAGTTTGTAGGACTTTTGCTAATGATCATCAGAAGGATGTAGGCAACAAAGCAGGTTGCAAGCAGCTGATGTCAGTTTTTCAAAACAGTAATTGATTTTAGGCATAGGGGACCAGAAAACCTTTCGCAGTAACTTTCGGAGGAAACTTTTTAGTCAGGAATAATAGCTAAGCAAAAGAACAAAGAGCTGATTCTGCTCTACCTTGCCTTTTGTTTAGAAAAGGTAAAATAGAATTTTCCTTTCCCACAGGGATGTGTTAATATTTTACTTCCAAGGATAGGCATGACTCTAGCTAGTGACAACAGACAGCCTCTGCAGTCTAACCTAATGTTAAGGGGTCACAGCTGTTCATTCAGAAGGCTTTTGGCCTGTGGGTAAAGTGAGATGTAGCTTTAGCTCAGCGTCGATAGTACCGCTTCTCAGGAAAAAGCTGCTGAGGACAACTGAATTACCAGATCAGCAAGAGCAAAACTGAGAATAGATCACTGAATAAAAACCTGGGACTGGATCACTCCTAGCAAAGCTGAGGGTAGGATTGCTTGTGTGGGATGATGGAAGTACTGAGGCAAGTCCCAGGTCAGTTTGTTGGGAGAAAGGATGCAAATGGTGTACCTGACAGAAGGGGAAGAGGGTGTAAGGGCAAAGGAAGGAATAAACCACCTATTTGGCCTCTTCAAACATGGTGGAACTTTAAACTAATCCTGACAGCTTGTTTGCTGATGGCGCAATGGAGATCCTGACCTGATGCATGAATTCTGTCAATCAAGTGTTACCAGTTGGGTTAGGATTGGGGGAAACTGCCTGCCAAAGTGCATGGCAGCCTTAAACCAAGTGCCGTAAACAGAGCAAACCAGTTACGGAGGAGGAATGTAGGCAGGAGGCAGGCAGGAGGGTACAGTGAGCTGTGCGGCGGCAGCAGCGCTGCAGACTGGAACCTCACTGTGGGGTTGCTGCACAAGCCCAGGGCCACAGAGCTCTTACCACTTCTGCAGGAAAAGAGCTGGATGCACATGCTGTGGCTGGGTAGGAAAGGATGGGATGAGACAGAACCTGTCTCCCGCATGGGCAGTGGTCACAGGCAGAGTGAGGGGATGGGAATATTGATTACCCCAAATGCCGTGTCTGTCCTCCTCAGGTGATGTGCGACTTTGGATAAGCAGGCCAGCGAGTCCTATGGGGTTGGAGGTGGCTTGTCACTCCTGCTGATGCTGTTCCATTTTGCTGAAGTGCTCCAGTCCATGCTGGAACCCGTGTGTTTCCCCTCTCCGGCAAGTGCCCTAAACCCTTCACTAAAGAGTTATTCTCATGCTCTCTGACTCAGTAACTGTGCAAGCATTGCAAGCAAAGTGGAACAGATCCAAAAGGAGAGATTGAGGCAAAATGGCCTCATAAGGCAATCTCCTTGCATTTAGGGCACGCTTCTGAGGCTGTGGTTCAATGATGCAGTAAGTCCAGTTCCAGTGCTCCTCCTGTGCGATCAAATACATCCCAGCTAGATTTGTATTGCAAGTGCTGACACTGGGTTCACACTGGTTCCAAAAATGTTGATGGTTTATCTTCAACACCCAGCTTTATGCTGACTGAGTCTGGCTGTTGTCTTGCAGCCAGCAAAAGGTCGGTTTAAGGATAAAGGCAGCATAAAGGCCAGTCACATGGCAGGTTCAAGAGAAATAAACTCGAGTGCTCCCCTGTGGCCTGGATCAGATTGAGACTGATAGTATATGTACCGACTTGTACAAATCTAGGATCGATCCATAAATTCAGAGATGGGAGATGTGTTCTCAAATCCTTGCTCTGAGAGTGGTGGGGACAGAGAACAATTGTCGTAGAGTGGATTATTGAAGATACTTGCTCAAGACGGGAGATGATCAAGTGACTGTCAATTTATTGAAAATGGAAGAAATTAACAACACATGAACCTGAGAATACGTAGTGCCTCTTAACGTGGTGATCTTACTAGAGCTTGTTGAACTGTTTCCTTCAAAGTTTTAGAAGGAAAATGGATTTCCCCTCCCAATCCAATCTCCTCTTGTTCAGAATGCTTGTGGTTTTCAGCAGAAAGAAGAAAACTGGCAAGCCCAAACTTCATCTTCTGCTGAGGACTCAGTGGAATCAAGCACTTTAGTTTTACATACCACGTGCCCATAACTGGATGCTCCATGCAAACAGCTGCTTACACTCTCCAGTGCTTGGAGGAAACTCACCCCTCTTAAAGGCTTAACCAAATATATATTGTTCATGTATATTGATTAAGAAATAATGGTCTCAGCAGAGGGCATTTCCTGGAGATTAATGACTGTCTGGGTGAGTGGATGGCCGGAGATTTTTAATTAAAGGTGCAAGCTTCTTCTCTTCTGGCATGGGAACTTCCATTTAAATTAGGTTCTATTGAATTCAGAGGTTTTTCATGGTATGGAGTTCACCAGTGCTGACAGGTTTGTGCCCCCCAGCTTAATGGGTGGCAATGCACTCTAGAAAGACAGTTTTCAACTATCTCATCGGTGCCAAAGTATTACTGCTGTGAATGTGCCCAAAAACATCCATTTGTTCTGCTGAGGCCTCCTGAAAATTTTAGCTGGATCATCTGTGGTAGAGAAGGAGTTGTTTCCAAAGTTGTAGGTGTGTGAGGTCATACCAGAGGATCTCTTCCATTCAGAGTCTACACTGAACCCCATCACGGCCCATCAGCTACATAAAGCTGGGAGTTGGGTGTTGCTTGTGGAAGGAATGACAAAAAGAAAGTATATGGAAACCAGAGATGTGTCTTGCCTGAGAACAACTAGAAGAAGCTTCCTTATGTGTCCAGTGTGCCATGTTGATAGCTGTGGCATAAACCCAAGATAAATTAAAACTCCTTGAGGTTGTTTGCTTAAAAGCAAAAGAAAATGTTACGAGTTTTTGCTGTTGAAAATCAAAGATCTTTGCCCAGCCTGAACAAGATTACACTATATGCAACCTTTCTTCCAGTCAAAGGCCAGATGCAGAGCTGCTGCCAAAAGCAGTGTCTGCATAGCTCAGTCAGGCCTGACGGGAGACCTGTTGGTCACAACAGAGATGAGTCGAACCCAGAGCAGGAACACTAGGGTTACCTCTGTTGGGCATGAAAGTGCCCCAACAGCTCCATCGCACACCTGCCTTTCGTTGCTGAGCTGGGCCATTATTTCTGTCTTTAGTTTGTGTGGAGCTTATGTGTTATCTCCCTCTAGTACTCATTAGCAAAACAAAAGCAGGATCAGGCCCTAAATTTATGGAAATTAAATGCTGTCAAATCTGTTTAACTCCTCTAGGACTTTTTCCACAACTTTATTACAGTTGCATCAGAGGCTGCTTTGTTAGGAAATAGTAACATATTTTCTCTCCCCCATCTCATAGCACTACTGTGCAGAAGCTGATCTGACAGGGAGCAAAAATACACCATTGGAAATAAATTCGGTGTTATGCTGAGAGTCATCACTGAAACCTCCTTGAAGATGGTGGGTGAGAAAGCTTCCCTTCCCTACGGAAAAGCCTAAGAACTACCTTCTTTGTGAGTCATGCTCACTGAGACCCCAGGAGCAGGAGCCACACCATATGTACCGCACCGTACATACTGCACCTCACATGCCTGGCAGTGCCTCACTGTGAGGGCCGAGGCATTTCTCCAGGATCTAACTGCAGACACCGGGGACAAGGTGGCATATGATGAAACGGAGCAATTCAGAAAGTGACAGCAGAAACATCAGAGGAGGAGACAGAGGAAGTTTCGAGGACACACCAGAGCCAGTGAGGAAAACCCTTGTAGCCTGACCCTGAGAGAAAGCTAAGAGCGAGCAAGCCTGAGTTGTGGCTCAAAAGAAGCTTGAAAGTGTGAAAAGAGAAAGCACTGCCTATTGTTTTGACTCCCTCTGTGCCCACAGTAACAGGACATTGTGTACATTCTTTCTAAACAAACAGAAGCGCATTAAAAAGCCCGATTCACTCCCTCATCTGTTTGTTCCCCAAACAGAAACAACCTGTAGGGACCCTGAATATTGGCTAACCACCCAGGTCAAAGAGGGTAACAAGAAGTATATTTATAAAGGGGACTTTCTCCTCAGAACTGATTTTGTCTTTTCTTGCCTCTAGTAAAAGATTTTAGTTCTTGTCTGTGATGATATTGTCATTAGCATTGTCATAGCAACTGATAAACAAGGAGAAAGAGATGTGTAGCAACTTTTTTTTTTTTTTCAAACAGGCAGACCGAATGTCTTACTAACAAGTAATTTGGTGACAGAATTTAGCAAAGCGATTGCACAGTAAATGGGTTTATCTTTAAACATAATGCTCTTTTCCATTTTAACTGAGCATAAAATTGTATCTTTAAAGGATCGGCAAAAAGCAGGGCTTCATGCCTCTTGAGCAGTTCCATGTGACATATGGTCTTTCCAAGCAATAGTTTTATCGGCTGTGCACAGTAGCAGCAGATATGAGCTAATGTTCCTGTGAAAACAAGTAAGGGTTTATCCAAAAACTGAAGAAGGGGAGGAGAAAGGCACCTTTGCCCTGCTGTACAGAAAAAACTAAATCGTATCTTACGTCAAACTTACGACATACCTCTATAGATATAGCAGCTACTGGTAGTGACTAACTTCGGCACACGCACTGAGTGGGGCTGGAGAGGACTTGGTGGCCTGTTTGATTCCCTGCCCACCAGTGATGCTCCCAGGCGTGTTTCAGCCGTGTGTCGCCCTGAAGCCTTGGATGGAGCAGGGTGGCTTTTGGGGACAGGTGGCGCGTCGCTGCCCAGAGGGGCTTTGCCCCAGCCTTATCTGTGTGACCAGCTCTCCAGTTCCCACCACAGGCGCTATAATCAGCGTCGGGCACTGGCAGAGGGCCGGTGTTGCCTGTTGCTAGATGGGTCGCGTGGGGTGCTGAAGAGCACCCTCCGTCCCTGCTCCCCAAACACCTTGCTTCATGCTGGGAAGAGGATCGGGGACTGTTTACTTAGCAGCTGGGCAGCAGTGAAGGGCAGGGTGAGCCTCGTACACAAATACACATGCCTTGTGTTTATTTTAGCACACAGCTCTGGCCAAATGTTGGCCTAAAATTATTTTCGAGCTCAGTGCTACCTCAGTTGGGCACTGCTGCCATTATTACAGAAATAACGTCTGTAAATTAATTGGTGCTGGCATTACAAATGCAGGAAGAAAGCAAAAATTAATGAATTGCAAAACATTTCTGCATCTAAAGGATTTTGCTATAGTAGTTGTACACACGCAGAACAGAAATAAACAAACATATGCTCATATGGTTATATTCCTGCATACACAGACACACATATTTATATTTACATTTATAGATGTATACGTATAATCACATTAAATAACAGGTAACGTAGCAGGGAAATTGTAAAGGAACAAAGTGGGAAAAAATTTTCCTGTGGCTCCATGGCTTCACAGAAGGCATGTTTTCAGAAAAGCTTTCAGTGTGCTTGAATGGCTGTATGATGCTTTTGTAGTAATGTGTGATTTTTCTCACATTCTTTCAACAATGCAGTAATTTGTAGGTTGAGTTCCTCAAGGCCTTCTCATCAGCAAGAATGAATTCCCTCCATTTTGAAGTCTTTCATGAGCACTTCTCTCTTCCCTGCTGTCTGTGCCTCCCTCTTATCCCCAAGCCCAGGAGTCAGTTTTACTCCAAATTCTGTCTGAAGTTCAGGGAGATTTTTTTCTGGCAGGTAGCTGAGATCTCTGTGTAACAGTCATACAAGTTTTTCAGAAATGACACGAGGTTTCACAGTTGTGTCAATGTTGCAGTTTTATACAGCTGTGATCCCCTCTGTGGGACATGGAGAAAGATTGGTTCAGGGGAACATCTGAATGAGAGCTGAGGCATTAAGCCTGTGGATGGTCCCAAGTCCTAAAATTACAGGGGAAACAGATATATATTTAATTTGAGACCTGCCACTACACTTAGGAATAGCATCTGGCTGTTGTAAAAAAACACAGTGGAGTGTAGGAAATCACTTTTGTGTTCTATACAGATACAGAAGGAGCTGACAGGGGCACAAAAGAAATATCCATCATTGGTGATAGCCAGAGATGGATGGCTGACTTTATGAAATAGGAGGAAACTGAAGCTCCTGAAAGCCTCTTTCCGTCTCTGAGTTTCTCTTGGGACAGTGGCACCATGCAGAGTTGCTAACCCCAGGGTAGTAATACCAGCCCTTAAATATTCCATGCTTACAGGTGGGAGAGGAGTATACACACTGCACACAAAAGTACTCTGCAACAAAATAAGAAAGGCTTTGTGCTGACTTGGCAGAACTAGGTAGCAAGTGCAGCTTTAAAAATAGCTCTTTCAGTAAAGGGTAATCGGTTCTTGCCTTTTCTCATTGTGTGAGATACACTATAGACTTTATTCATTAGAGAGCACTCTGCAAAGTTGAACTAAGACATAGGAAAAATAAGGATGGCAACAGAGTTGTAAATTCAGCTTGTATGTCAAGGAAATGACAATAAACTGATATACTTTCTGGAAAAATCACTGGTTATATATGCCATTCCTAGAATAAAAGTAACAGACGTTCAGTATAGCAGTATCTGCAAGGTGTAGAAGAGACATGGCTGTCACGGAATCACAGAATGGCTGAGGTGGGAGAGGACCTCTGGAGATCATCTACTCCAGCCCCCCCCTCCTCAAAGCAGCAGAAACTCTAGCTCAGTCCTCAGGGCTGTGTCCATTGAGGTTTTGAGTATTTCCAAGGAGGGAAACTCCACATCCTCTTTGGGCAGCTTATTCCAGTGTTCAGTCATTCTCACAGTAAAAAAGGGTTGTCTTATGTTTAAAAGGAATTTCCTCCATTTTAATTTGGGCCCATTATCTGTTGTCCTATCACTGGGCACCACTGAGAAGAGTCTGGCTCCAGCTTCTGTGCTATTTCCCGTCAGGTGTTTATACATGTTGATAAGATCCCTCAGAGCCTTCTCTTCTCCAGACTGAACAGTCCCAGCTCTCGGTCTTTCCTTGTATGTCAGTTGCTCCAAACCCTTAATTATCTTTGTGGTCCTTCACTGGACCTGCTCCAGTAAGTCCATGTCTCATTTGTACTGGGTAGCCCAGAACTGGACCCAGCACTCCAGGATGTGTCTCACCAGTGCTGAGCAGATGGGAAGGATCACCTCCCTCTACCTGCCGGTGATGTTCTCCTTCATGCAGCCCAGAAGGTTGTTGGTCGTCTTTGCCGTGAGGGTGAATCACTGACTTCTGGTCAACTTGTCATTCACCAGGACCCCCAGGGAGTTTTCTACAATGCTACTTTCCACATGGTCAGCCCCAGCCTGTCCTGGTGCATGGGGCTGTTCCTCCCCAGGGGCAGGACTTGGCATTTCCCTTTATTTCTTTGAATGGAGGCATGATCATCTGGTCTAGCAACTATTCTTCCCAGTTTTATAGCATCTGCAAACTTGCTGAGGATGCAGTCTGTCCTACCGTTCAGGTCGTTAATGAAGATGACAAATAGTACTGGTCCCAGTGTCTTCTCCTGGGATACATCACTAGCGACTGTCCTCCAGATGGATATGCCAGTGATCACAAGTGTTTGAGCCCAACAGTTCCGCTAGTTTACAGTCCACCTCACTGTCCATTTATCTACTCTGTAATTCATCAATTTTTTGGATATTATGCGAGTGGTGTTACGGGAGACAGTGCTGAAAGTCCTGCCAAAGTTGAGAGAAATCACATCCACTGATCTCCCCTAATACACCAAGCCTGTCGTCTCATCATTGAAGTCTACTAGGTTGACTAAGCATGTAACAACTTCAGTGTAGACCTTGCTGACTTGATAGGAGAGAGCCGAGTAACTTCTAACGAATCATTTATTTAATGATATCTGACTTCCTGACCAAAAAATGCCCCTGAGCAGACTATGCAGAGTGTTCCTGTGTCCCTTCGTTCCCCCCTCCCCCGCAATGTATTTCACATCCTGAGACTGGAGTCATTCTTGGTCTATGTGTCATTCATATGCTTTGTTATAATGTTAATCTAATGTTCAAAACTTTAGCTGCACTGTGTGGCCATTTATTCTTGTAACATGCTTTGATTTCCTGGTTCCTGGCTACTGCTCTTCCTGCTTTTCCAACCTTTTCTTGAGTGGAATATCAACTTCTTTAGGCTGAATTCGACAGGGAGGAGTAGAAACATCTTCTGTATCTCCTTTAATTCTCGATGTCTTTGCAACGGCTGTCAGTTTTAGTTTGTTCATCGATCATTCAGTTGAGCAAGAGCAAGAAGATGAAGGACCATTCACCCCTTGATGTTGCTAACAAGCCTGTCAGGCTTTGACAGCTTGAATGAGAGACATTTCATAAAATTATGAGTGAAACTTTAAATGTCTCGTTGAGGCATACCACAAAATCCTTTGCTGTCAAATGAGCACTTGCAGTAACATTTTTTTTTTGCCTGACTCAGCACTCTGCTCACATCAGACCCATCCGGTTTTTGGAAACATCTCTTTTTTATAGTGGGCGTGCTCAGCAACATTAACACAAGCACTAACACTCAATTTACCTCCTGACATTACTGTTGCACATCAGTACTGTCATTTGTATGCACACAGCAAAAGGGCAAGATAGTTTAATGAAGACTCTTTAAAATGGACTAACCACCTCTGTTTCCCTATCAGCATCACCACCTGATTCAAACTTACAATATTTCACAACCAAGTCAATGTACTTTTTCTCCCCTTCCCCTTACTGAGTGGTCCATGTAGATTTGAGGTGATGCTTTAGTCCCACAACTACAAATACCCTGTGTGCGTGAGTTTTAATGACTTTTTACCACAGCCATATCCTGACCTCACGCATTTTGCAAAGGGTATCAATTTGGCCCTTGGCCCAAACAAGAGGGCTGTGCAGGGGACGATGCCACCAGGGCTCTGAAGCATAGCTGTGGCGCAGCACTGCTGCCCACCAGCGCGGCACAGTAGCTGCAGCAGCCCTTACACCTGCCACGCTTGACGAAGTCCATCACTCAAAGCACGGGCCTGGAGGTTCGTCTGCCTTTCACTGGGACAGACGTCTCCCAGCAGCCTCTGTGAGGGCTTCACAGATTTTGCTCTTCAAGGTACATCAAAGTGCAGTAATTTCTTTCCCTACAGGTTTCTGCTGAGGAGAGCATAAGCGGCCTTTGCTCAGTTGACTGCAAACCCCATTTGAAGAGAAAATTTTGTTTTCACAATGTACACGTGTGTGCTGCCAGAAGGTTCTATTGTATTACATGAATAACAGTGATTATAAACTTGCTTCAAACAGAATAGGTATCTGTTTCTGAGCCAGTAGCCAAAACCAGATGTAACCATGCAATTTATAACTAACTAGGTAATCCATCAGCACATAGGCTTCAGCTTGGAAAAACATTTGGAGTACCAGCTTCACTTTAAGTGTATGTTTATATACATATATTTCAGTGGGGCAAACACATGTCCTTAGAGCTATATATGACTAGAGCTATGTGTGATTAAGTGCATCACTGAAAGAGTGGCATTAGAAAAAACCCTAAATTTTAGCTGTCTGAATTTGTCTAGGGATAAATATAACAGCTCTGCCTTGCCTGGCTCTGTTTCTTTTTGGTGTAGTGTGATGTGAGGAAGATCCTATTACGCTGCAATATTGATGGCATACCTTCATGCATATGTGATAGCACTTTCCTAGCATATTATATATTTTAAAACTGATATTTTCCACCACTGTGATGGTGGTTTTCTCCCGTTTTATTCCTCAGAATCTTCTAGAAACAATAGTATCGACCCTGTGTGTTCAGACTATTTAAGGAAGAGGCACCTACGTGATTTCCTAATTTCTTATTCCGTTCTTCTCTGCTGCCCTTTGTTGCCTGTACTCTTTTCCATGCTCAGGAGCGAGCGTGCTTTCTGTCAGAGTTTCAGCATATTCCTCTGTCACACATTCTCCTGCTTGGAGCTCTTTTGTTCTAATACTCTTGACATTTAAGCTTGGGCACTTTAAAGGTTCTTTCTCTTTACTTTATTCTATGATTTATTGATTACTTCCATCTTCTGTTTCCCTAAGCCTATTTCCTTTCATGTTTTCTCACCCTTCCCACTTCTTGTTATTTCATCTCTTGATACAAATAATGCTTCACAATTCCGGTTTTAAAGCCACCACCACCAGCACAAGTTTTTCTCCCATTGGCTTGGCGTAGCAGCACTTTTTTTTTTACACAGGGAGGCCCAAAGGCATTGTAAATGATTACAGGAGTCATTGTTGCTGGTGAATGAGCTGCGGCCACACATTTACAAAGAGCCCGCTGAGCCGCATTGTCCTTCGCAAGTAGTCCCCCTAGAAGTCATAGGCACTGCTCAGGGATCAAGGGACCACTCCGTGTGGGAAAGTGACACTCCTCACTGGGACTCAAGTCAGCATTGTACGGGGAGAAGCCTCCTTCCCAAAGGCTGAGCTACACTGGGTGTGCGAGCCTGACTGACCAGCACAAGAGCTATGATGCCAAATCAGGGGGTTTCCCAGCAGTTTAGGATTATTGCGCCTACACATTGTGGGTCGAATTCTCTGCTAATTGCTACCTGGTGGGAGCCGCACGGCCGGGGACAGAGCGTGGCTGCGTGCGCTCTCATCCACGCTTCTGCGAGGTACCATTTTGTGCTGGTTTTGCTCACCATGCAGGAGCCAGCTGTCAAAGGAGGCTTCCATTCACCAGAAAAATCAGTTCTAGCGTAAGAAACCAGCGTGCAGCAGGAGCTGTATTAGGTGTGGGTCTCAGTGTGAGTCTTGGACTGAAGTTACCTAACGTGACTGCATCCCTGCTTTCTTGCCATAGCATGGGCATAATATTTGCATCCACTGTGGCCTCTTGTGATGACTCAAACTGTACCAATAATTTTGAAATCATCAGATGGGAGAGCCTAGAATGGAGCAAAGCATTACTCCTGTGTGGCCAAACCCTATGCAAGGCTTTGAATAGCCTTTTTTCTCTGTCTCCTGCTTTGTTACGGGAAAGGATGTCTTCTATGTCTTTCTCATAGAGATGGTTTTGTTCCCATCCTGGCCTGAGCGACACATTGGGCCCTTTTACTTCCCCTCCGTGCCCAAGGTAGTGCAGGGATTTGCTGCTGTACATATGCTACAGCAAAGCACAGTAATTCAGCTAGATTCGACTAGAAGTTTGTGTATTAGGCATTAAGGGGTAAATTGCCCCAAGGTAACAGCTTGATTCAGTGCTGTGTTTGGACGGGCACTTTTGCCCACTTCCAACTCAGACACAAGGGGGATGAGAAGCAGATTGTAACCAATACTTGCATATAAAGCATGCTCTAGTCAATTAGCTAGTGATTTTTCTGTCAGCCAGGATTCTGTGCAAATGAAGAGATATCAAGGATGTAGAAAATGATCGAACTCAGCTGAAAATGTACCTCCTGCTTGTGTTCCAAAGTAAATAAAGACTTTTTACTAGCAAAAAAAGAGCATTGTTCTTTACTTTTTACCATTTCAATACAGGTGAAAAATTAAATTGCCAATAAAATTTTATGAGAAAGGAAATTCTTGTTAGAAATTTTATCTCTGAGTATTGATTTTGCTACTGTGAAGAAAATTGCTCTCTAAAAGTTAATAAATAAGAGTGAGCAAGGATAGACTTTTAATTGTCTGATTTAATTTAAAATCTTCTAACATATAAAATATTGTTAAGATTATGCTTTAAAAGAAAGAGGTAACTTGCTGGTTTCCCTACATTTAAATGTCAGTTAGAAGATTTTAAATGGTGAAAAGTTGGTCTTAGGTGGATGTTTGTCTATGAGCACAGCTCCCTATTAATCTGTGATTAGAGGTGACTAAATCATTGGCCTCTGGTTGGTCTATCGGAATATCTGATGCACATACCGGAAGGATGTTACTCTGGTTCATTTTACATACAGCTTAAACCAGGTTTTACTTTACATTAAAAACTCAGCCAAAAATGATGCAGCCTAAGACTGAGAGATTTCTAAATAGTAATAACTGCGCTTTCACTAACACCAAAAATTTGACAGTTATGTTTCTGGTAAGAAAATGGATTTTACCGATAACAAATACTATTAAGAAATACTGTAACTGTGTTTATGCATGTATGTATGTATGTATGTTTGCACGTATGTACAGGTATATTATGCACATGTACTTGCCTTTCTTTCAGGCAACCACACAGTGACATCTTCCAATGAATAAGAAACTGAATGAGGAAGTAAGAGAATGCTGCGGGTTTTTTCTTTTTCAGCACAGGGAATAATATTAGTCAACTGTGTGGCTAGGAATATTTTGGAGAGCACCTTCAGCAAGTTCCCATCTCCTTTCAGAATCTCCACCAAACACATAACAAAAAAATAGTCAAGATAGTTCAAGATGACCTGTTCTCTTCGTGTCAGAGGAATTTTAGTGTCTTTATAGAAGCTGTTGGTTTGCTTCTTCCAGGTTGCCTGGAGAATTATCCCAAAGCAACCAGAGACATGTTCCCCTTCCCTGGGACTCCGATATGATCCACAGAACCCCGGTGCTCTGCCAACTCCAGGGGTGCCGCACAAGCGAGGGATTCTGCCTTGGACCCCCACGTGGCAGAGTGATGCTCTTACATGGGTTTTAACAGTGTTATCCTCAGATGAATTCAAGTGAGGCAAGATCAGGAACTGAGAAGCACAAATAAATCTCCAAGTGAATGACCTGGTAGTTTGTGTACGTATACGTGTGTGTCCTTCTTTCCTTTTTAATTTTGTTTCAGGAGTGGCTACCGTCTTGTGCTGTTGTGGCTTTGTTTTCTAATCTCCTCACGGATGCCTGCCAGCTGCTGGATACTCAGAAGACGACAGTCACTTGGGCTCTTTCCCATAAGCCATGTCCCCAAGTAAGTTCTCACACGCAGAAAAGAAATTCAGGACAACAAAAAGATATCAGTGAAAAGGTTCTTTTAGAGTAAAAATTTGGTGGAGATTAAAATAGGGGAAAAGTTCAAACGAGAACGAGCCACTGCCAAGCAAGCAAGAATCTTGGCAAAAAGGAAGGAAAAGAAACATTGGTTTAAAAGGCAAGTAACCATGGCAAGGCAATAGCTCAATGCTAGAATCTGGTTAAGAAGTAATATCACACAGAGCTGTGATTGTTTATTCAGGGCTAGCCCATGAGAGAACAGTTGTCTCCAATGAGTGTTCTCACAGCTTGGATCCAAAATTATAACTGCGTTTTTTTTAAAGAATCCAGCACTTCTTCGCAAGCCATTTGCTGATAGACAAAAGAAAAAGAAAGTACAAACTTTATTCTTAGTGTCCCTTGTGTGTTTAAGGCACAGCTTTACATATGGAAAGGCATTTCATGTCAGCTGTTGAACTGGTATCATGCTATTCTGCAGCAGTTGCCAATGGAAACTGTTGATGCATTTTCAGTACCTTTCCCAAGTTTCAGAAACTGGAAGCAGCGTGTGGTTTAGGGATGTTTTGTTTGTGGGGGTTTTTGGGGGGCCAGAGAAGAGGTCTTGCACCTATGAGTTGCATTACTGCCGTTGCAATACAAAGCAGATAATGGACTGTGGGAGCTAACAGCTGTGGAATTAAGTTTAGGCATGAAATAAAAATAATGGCAGCTTTGATACAAGTAATAATTTACTAAAGAGGTTTTGTGGCTATCAGCAAACTCGCAACATATGCACACATCCATACACCTGCTTAAGTTGTGCACCTGTTGTCCTACAAATAAATCAAAAGGGAAAAATGGAAGCTTCCAATGTTCCGCTATAAATAAAAGATGATTAATACCATTATAGTGACAAACAGGTATTGGCAGCACACAGAAAGAATGGAAGATTGTCATCTAATTTGTGCTTTTGTTTCGACATCTAGATGAGCTTGGAATACATATACAGTGCTAGAGGGCACAGCTGCAGCCCAACAGATGAGAAAGAGAGAGCAGGTCAAATTCATCTCTCCCTGTAAGTCAAAAGTAGCTCAACCAAAGCAGGGATTTTCATGGAAATGAACACAGCCTGATTTTTCTACAAACTGGATGATTTTATTGCTTACACAATTTTATTGCTCAGACCATCTTGGGCTAAACTTAAGACACAATGGTCTGTACTGGGTCTGCAGATCTCAGCATTTTTGGGAACCTGACTTTGCAGCTATTCTTTGGAGACTGTGTGGAAGGTCTCTGTTTGGAATTAGCATGCACGTCCTTAAAAAGATCTTTCAGGCTAAGACCTAAGTCACCACATTTGCACTTTGTGGAATCATTTACGCATGTGCAGAGGGCAGCTTTGAATGTTGCTGGAGTCTTTGGTCTCTTCAAGTCAACAGGGCATATGAAAATTGCTGTGTAGACAACTTCAAAGTTCCCCATTTACCCACAGACTAATTAAAATTTAGGCAATAGAAGTGCAATATCTTTGAACTTTCCTACTTCAGAGCTGGCTACACTGGCTGTCAAGGTGATTTTGAAAAAAAATTTTTTTAAAGGAGAGGATTGGATTCTAGAGGGTAAAGCTGAAGTATTTCCTTTGCTCCTGTCCTTCTCCTCCTCCCTCCTCCCACAACAAATGCACGCCATTCCCCTCCACCAAAGCATCTAGCTGCCAGCGGAATTGCCTCACCTGGAATCAAACTCTCTGGTAGGCTCAGAATGACAGTCAGGCAAATCAACTTTGTATCAGTGCCATTCCTTGTTTTACGGGGCAACGCTACTATTCCAAGGTGCAATTTATTTTGGTGTTTGTGGAATCTGAAATGTGTTTTGCCCACTCTTGAGTAGATGTAGCATATATTAGGGGCAGATAGCTCCAGTGCTGAGAGATGGAGGGCTCTGTGTCTGATATAACTGCATTTTCCCTATGCTTTTACAGTTCCAAGGAGTATCTCCCCAAACTCCCAGCTGCCATTGTATCAAGCCAAACTGCTACAGCATGTTAGAGAGATACACAGAGTCTTCTATTCCATTTGTTTCTTTGTCTGTCATCTAAAGTGACAGGAGTCGTCCCTCATCAGTCTTTCTATATGGAAAAATCATAACCTTTTCTTTTTGTGGTGCTCTGAATCCCACCTGCACTGTGATAATCTCCTAATGTCAGACTTTATATCCCTGGCACGTCAATGGAGCTGCACAGGAAGAACAGAATTTGGCACATTGTTTTTAGGTATTTTTTGTTTAGGCACTCGGAGGTCTTCAGGAGCACAGAGGCTTTACATGTATTTTTATTATTACATATACTTTGCAGGGAGCAAAGCAGGAATGACCACATTTGATCCCATGCTCTTATACAGGGCAAAATCTACTCTCAGATTCTTTCTGCATATCTGATCTGTCACGAAGATCACTGTGGTGTCTTTTGTATTCACAGCCTGATCCAAAGGGCACTGAGTCCCTCTCTGCCCAAATATATCACTGCTATAAACAGGCACTTGTACAGAAATCAAGAGGCAATCCAAAGCATATGTGAAAGCAGAACTCGGCCCACTGTTAGTGCATATCTTAAGTCTGCTAAAGAGGAATACATGTTCCACTTTTGTGTTATTGTCTTTTCCGTGGTTGTCAGTGAGAACCTCTGGGTTCTGCAGTATGAAGTGGGGACATGTTGTCACTCTTCCTTGACAACTTTACCCTTCTTCAGCATTGTCAGGAATTCACAATCCAAATGACTCATGTTGTGTGAGCAAATATTGCCTTAGTTTGAATTATTTTATTTTGCGTGCAACCACCTTTGAATGTTACTATAGTAATATCTCTGTTTTTCCTTGTCAAGGCACTGTCACAGACAATTTCATAAACCTTTTATGCAGCTACAGTACAAAGAAAATTATGCATTTATTTTACTCTTATGCTTGCCTGTAAATAAAAAGGATATTTTAAATGGATAGCGTATAATTGCATCATAAGGAAAGAATACAAAGATGCCAGAATCAAACAGGTTAAAAAATAAGCAAATACTGGAATTAAGGTTGAGATTATCTACCTTGCTTAGCCTTTTCCCAAAACTCTACCTCATCCCATTCACTCCTTTTTCTGGGCATGAGCAGATGGAGAACAGGGAATTGAAAGAGATAAATCCCTGGCTTTGTGCTTCGGTGACAGTAACACACTATCCTTCAGCAACTGCAAGGAAGGACTAGGTTGTACTGCTGGCTGGAACATGCAACTTTACTCGATAGCAGGACCATATAATTTGGTATCTAGGAATGAGAGGACGAAATGTCCTCACTGGAAAGGTCTGAAAGTGGGACGCTTCTGATACTTCAGTTGCTAAGCTTCAAAAAGTCTTCTCCAGACATGAGCATATGGTGATTTTTCATTTTATATATATATATAATTTGCCACATTTGAGAAAAATGTCCACTAAAATGGCAAACAAGCATATGCACAGTAACATCCTTAAAGTAGATACCAAGTTTCAAGTAGCACAGTGTTAGAGCATCTTAACAAAGGTTTTATGCTTTCTTTTTTCCTAAACAAATAATTTTCCTTGATTTCAATCTCAACTTAAGAAAAAAAAAAAAGCTGAAGTATTTTGGTTGACCTTCTCCCAAATCCTTAGCTTTGGATGGATAATAGGAAAAAAAAATATTCAGTTCGATAATTTAGTTCAAACAATTAAGCTTGGTAAAGTTCTGAGAACGTGAAAGCAGGGTATTGCAATGGGAAGGTCTTCGTGGTAGTAAGTGTGACCTGTTGTCCTCTAAAGCAGAGTTATCTATCAGGTGAGCCAGTTCAGTCTGGCCTGCAGACTTCGTCCACTGCAGAGCAATATGACACCTTAGATCTGAATGCCACCGGAGTGTGTGAAGACACCTAGACTGATGAGACATTCATCAAGGATGGAAGAGAGACTGGAGTTGGGTTATCTCATCCACATGGTCTTTGAGCAGGCCTGATAGCAACACCTAGTCACCCCACAGTCGACACCACTGTTGTCACAGTAGACGCTGTGAGACACTGCTACATACAGAGAGATGTTTACGTACATCCCTCTCCTGTCACCAGTAGCATTCCTTCCAGGTCTGCCTGTCACTCCCATGTGTGTGGCTTGGTGCATGTTGTATGGGTTGGCTGCCTCATCTTACATTGGTTATCCAAGCATGGCTTTTCCTGAAATTCAAGAATTTACTCAAAGCACCTGAGAACGTGTTCATTTGTGAACCTTGCTGCACAGATTGACATGTGTGCAGCTGAGACCCAAAGGGGCAATTCGACATCCCTGCAGAGTCTGGCAGGAATTCCTCTTTCTTCTCCTCTCTGCCCGCCTTGAGCCTTCTGCTGCCAGTTCACCCCCTCAGAAGAATGGGAGCACCAATAATAGAGATGTCAGAGGCTGCAGGAGAAGACAGTGGCTACTGCTGTATGAGCAAAACCAGCCAAGTGCCTGAGTTTGTGTTTACGCAACACGATCTGTCAAAAAGTGAACACAGGTTTTTCTCTCAGCCTCAGATGAACTGGAGAACCACCCACAGTCCTGTAAGAGCACAGCCTCAGCAGAGCCTCAGCAGGCATCCTTAAGTCTAGTCTAGCTCTGAGAAAGTGAACTCTCTTTGCAATGAGTAGGATTTTTATGGGGGCATTAGGATTTCTTCACTGAAGCCATTTGTCCTGATTTCAGCTGGGATAGAGTTAATTTTCTGTCTGGTGGTTGCTGTGTTTCACATTTGGTATGAAAGGGATGTCAATAATGCGTATTGTTCGATTGTTGCTAGGTGATTTTTAGACTATTCAAGGACTTTTTTTTCAGCTTCCCATAGAAGCTGAGAAGGAGCATAGACAGAACAATGGAATGCCCAAAGGAATATTCCGTACGATAAACGTCATGCTCAGTATATAAGTGGGGGTTGCCTGGGGGATGGCAATCCACGATTGCTGCTCAGGACAGTCTGGGCAACCAATTCACCAGGGGGTGAAGGTGACTTGTGTTATATTACTTTATCTTCTATATTCTTTTACCATTATTATTATTATTATTACTGTTGCTGTTATTTTCCTTTTTCTGTTATTGTTCCATTAAACTGTCTTTATCTCAACCCATAAGGTATTTTTTCCCCTTTCCTTTCCTTTCCCTTCCTTTTCTCCCTCTTCTCCCTACCCTTCTGTGGGGTAAAGGAGGAGAACTGCATGAGCGGCTGCGTGGTCCTGTCAGCTGGCTGGGGTTAAACCACAACACCATTCTTGAGTATATTGTCTCTTTAAAGGAAGTCGAAAGTGGAGACCAACTAGGAGAAGATACAGTATTCCCCACGTTAAGTGAGCCTGTTACTTAAGTTTCCTTATATATCTCTCAGACCTTAAATATCTCTCAGAAAAGGATGCTGTTAGGTAATAAAAATCTGCCAATTTCTTTATGTTTAGATCAGTGGTAGACCAAAGACAAGGATTATCGCATGGATAAATGCTTTGTCAGGGTCATGAACCAGCCCACACAGATTAATTCTATAATTTAGTCTTCTCGTGGTTGTCATTTTATCAGTCACTGTAAGCAGCCAGCAGGCTCTCATTTCATCTATGAAGAATGCAGCATTTTAGATGATGCAAATGGTGTTAGGAACTTGACATAGCTGCGGGATAAGATCTCTAAAAAAGAATGTGCCTGTGCCTTATGCAAACACAAACAAATGCCCATAATTGGCTAGGGGCAAAGGATGAAGAAGTGCTAGTATGGAAACACTGCTGCAGGAAAACTGCCAGGGGAGCTTACAAGTACTAGCTGGACTCTATAGAGTAGAGAGAGGATAAAACATGATGGTACATAACAGGATGTTGCACAAAGTGTCCGAGAGGAAAACAAATGAGAGAAGGCAATAGTGAAAAGAGAAACTGGAAGAACAGAGAACCATTGGAGAAGGGAGAAGGGAGCAGCAGGCAGCAGAGGCATGGCATTTAATCAAAAATAAAGAGATGAAAAAGTGCAGGACGGAAATATTGTAGCACTGTAGGAGGATAAGCTTGCAGACAAATTCTGTTTACTTCCTCAGCCAGAAGTAGGCCCTCATGCCTTGTACAACAAACAAAGCTCTGGTGGCATCCCTTATGCCAGCTCACTGAGCTTTCTCCTTCAGATAAAACCATTCTTTATTTGCCTGCCCATGGCTGCCCTCCCTGCGGTGCAGGAGGAGGGTGCTTGGGAGCATTTGGTCAAAGTCACTTTCAATGGGACAGAATTCCAATATCTGGGGGCAGGGGCCCAACTTGAAGCACTTGGTACTCTTGAACAGTTTAACTTCAGTTTTTTGTTTTTTTTTTAAATTTATTTGCAAAGAGGAAACCACTGTTCAGTATTTCACTTAGCAGCTCTGAAATGAGGCCATATTCAAGCTATCTGCAGGGATGTGTTTGCAGAGATTTCATCACTAGCAAACAATTCTTGGTAAGCTCACAGTGTAAAATAAAGACTTATTATTTCCCATCTGTTTTGCCATTTAGCATTTGTCCATCTTACACTGACACTTTGAGCTGGCTTGTTGTGATTAGCTCAGTGTGGCAGAGAGGTTGCTCACATCATCAGTCAGAGCTCAGGCTCACAGTCCTGGGCTGAAGCTGTAGGTTAAATCCACACTAAATGCTCGTACTATTGAAACAGCGCTGGTGGCTATGGGGAAATTCTTTCCTTCTTTCCTTCTTTCTTTCTTTCATAGAAAGTTTTGGTGAATAAGGTCTAGAAACAAGAATGAGGTGTGGGGGTGAGGAAGCAGCTGTAGCAGGGGGAGGGCAGAAGAGACAACTTATTTCATGCATATGTGCTGTGCATATGTCGTGACTCACCAGGACGTGAATCTGCAATAGGAATTAAAGAGCAAAAGGAAAAGACAGGGTAGGTTTTTCATTTGGAATCACAGTGACTTTTCTTACAAAGTCTTCTTGGTCTTGGCTTCCTACAGTAATGGGACTGGTCAAGGCATTTTTAATTAAGTAACGGTTCCAGCTAAAGCTGTTAGTAATAAGAGGGCTGGCTCACTTATGTGAGCAGTGATCAGTTAGCCGGGTCACCAGATGAAATGTGCTCAGCTTTGTATGGTAGCAGTTCCAATCGGATGTTGCTTGCGGTGGTGGCCTGTGTGAGTTTGGAGATCTTGGCCCAGTTTTCCTTGGCCACAGGTCCACATCATAAAAAGGACGGACAAGATCTAATTTAAGTGTTTCCGTGGAAGTCTCTGCAGAGACCGTGAAAGCACAGATATAAAGGAGAAGATCCTACAAAGTGGACAGTTTGCCATTCAGAAGGCGGCAAGCCCATCACAGACCTGTCACACAGGAGAGAATCTCCTGTGCAGGATCGTTGGGCACCTGCATCTGGGGAAGGGGTGGAAGATGCCTGACATTCACTTTCTTACTGCCTGGCTGCCATGGGAATCCCTTCGTGCTGTAAGAAATCATTATAACAAAGGACGGTGATCATATCACTTTAATTTATGTAACTAGCAAGGATGCAGAATTTTGAGGCAAATATGTAGAAAAACCCCCACCCATCTCCCTCAGGGAAGGCTGCATATTGAGACCTATAGCAAGGTGAGGGTTTACAGAATGACAACAACTCACCTTAATAAGAAAATGAAAATATTTAGGTTGGGGTTTACCCCCGCCCTGCCCTCCATCACTAAATACTGCTTGTATTTAGCCTGAAGCTCCTTTAACCAGGGTCTAGTCTTGGTCCCACAGAGTACAAAAGGAATATGCCCATTCAGTTGACAGATGCCGAATCAAACCCTGAATTTCCCTGGATCCTTTAAGATCCTTAAGATGCTTTAGGAATTTTTAATTTAGTAGTTTCCACTGAATTAAGAATTGATGACATTTTTTTCCACGGCAGTAAATGGAAGGTACTGTTGCCAAAATTCCTGCTACTGCGTGAGCGTGGAAAACCTGATGGTTTCTCAAGTCATATTATCTGAATAGCTCCTATTGGCTTGCTGTGGTTTCCTCCCACTGAAGAGCTACAGTCCTTTGAAATGTGAGTCGCAGGAAAACTAATTAATATATAAGGCACATGCCATGTTAAAACCAAGGGAGGTGTTACGAGGTGGATAAGAAACTTGTTCTCTTGGACTAAGATGCCTCAATAGGTAATCAAGGCCACTTCAGGTACTCTCATAGATGAGATAGGGCTGTCTCTTCCCTTACTTTGACCACAAGTGCCAAAGGCCAGATGACAAGCTCTAGCTGCGTGTTTAAAGGAACAAGGCTGCACATTAAGTCATCTTGTTAGGACTTCTCAGCACAGCAACCAGTCCACTGTATACCTAGATACATGACTACATGCCTCAGTTCCCTGTTGTAACAACACACTTAATAAAACAGGGTCTCAGAGGCTTCATTTATTCACCTTTTGCAACATCTTTGAGATCATAGAATCACAGAAGGGTTGAGGTGGGAAGGGACCTCTGGATGTCATCTTGTCCAACTCCCCCTGCTCAAGCAGGGCCACCTAGAGCAGGCTGCCCAGGACTATGTACAGATGGCTTTTGAATATCTCCAGGGAGGGAGACTCCACCAACTCTCTGGACTACATGTGGCAGTGCTTGGTCACTCTTACAGTGTAAACTTTTTCCTGATGTTCAGAGGGACCCTCCTGTGTTTCAGTTTGTGCCTGAAGGCAACAGCCTCTGGTCCTGTCACCAGGGCAACACTGAAAAGAACCCGTCTGTCTTCTTTGCACCCTCCCATCAGGTATTTATATACTTTGATGAGATCCCTCCTGAGCCTTCTCTCTTTCCTCCTCCCAACTCTCTCAGCCTCTCCTCATAGGAGAGATGCTCCAGTCCCTTAATCATCTTTGTGGCCCTTCAGTGGACTCTCACCAATATGTCTATGTCTCTCTTCTACTGAGGAGCCCAGAACTGGACACAGGACTCCAGGTGTGGCCTTACTAGTGCTGAGTAGAGGGGAAGAATCACCTCCCTCGACCTGTTGGCAATACTCCTCCTAATGTAGCCCAGGATGCCATTTGCCTTCTTTGCCACATGGGCACATTGCTGGCTTATGTTCAACTTGGTGTTCACCAGGACCCCTCAGGTCCTTTTCAGCTTTCCAGCTGGGTAGCCCCCAGCCTGTCCTGGTGCAGGCATTTGTTTCTCCCCAGGTGCAGGACTTGGCCTGGTTCCTTGTTGAACTTCATCATCTTCTTGTCAGGCCATTTCTCCAGCCTGTTGAGTTCCTGTTGAATGCCAGCATGACCCTCTGGCATATCAGCCACTCCCAGTTTTGTGTCATCTGCAGACTTGGTTAGGATACACTCTGCCCCATCATCCAGATCATTAGTGAAGATGTTAAACAGGACTGGACCCAGTGATGTCCTCTGGGGTACACCACTAGTTACTGGCCTCCAACTAGACTTCATGCCACTGACCACCAGACTCTGGGCCCAGCCGTTCAGCCAGTTTTCAATCCACCTCACTGTCTGCTCATCCAGCCCATACATCGACAACTTGTCTATGAGGATCTTATTGGAGACAGTGTCAAAGGCCATACTGAAGTCCCAATATGTGCTAACCACTGCATTGACCATATCCACAATATCTACTGTGATGAGATCATCACAAAAGTGCCAGGGATTGTACAGCTGAAAAAGTGAGGACATCTGCCCTGCTTCCTCGATGAGAAGCTTTTGTGATAGGGAGCAGGAAGCAACCACAGGAACTCCCCATGGCAAAGCCTGCAATGAGTCCTCAGGGCTTCAGGAAGAGCTCCCCATCTTGTCATCACTAACCCAATGAGGTCAGGTAAGGTCTTGACTTGCCTCTCTGAATTATCACACGTTATTCACTCTGGACTCCTCAAACAGAACTAGCATTTGTGAACATTAAATCAAGGTTTATCATCTTGTTTATTTTCAAGGCAAATGTTTTCTGGCAGGCTTGTGTGCCGTTGGTTGTACGGACAGATCCTGAAGGGGAAACAACGTCATGGACCTGAGAGCCACTTTACTGACTTCTGAAGAAGAATTTCCTCTCCTCACTCATAGACTTTGTTTGTGTTGAGCCCAGACCAGACAACTGAGAGTTGAAATTGAGGCCGGCTCACTCATGAGAACGAATAGTAAAAGAGATAATGCACACTGTGAGTTGGCCATAGTGGTCAGATTGCTAAAACCATATATTTTACCCACAGAGGATAAAAGTAATGTGTAGTCAGACCTACAGGCAAACATTTCCTTTTATGGAGGGAGGATACAGACCCAGTACAAGCCCTAGTGCTGTCACAATCTTCAGTGACAGGAATAGTTTATAAAAAATCCAGAATATCAAATCACGTCTGAAGTAATTCTCACCTAATACTGTTCACAGTGGGGAGGATAAGTGTCTGGTTCATGTTGTCTCTTGTGATTTGTGAATACACATGTGAGCATGTGTATGTGGATGTGTTGATCTATGTAGCCTTTGCTATCTAAATGCTAGATAGATACAAAGACAGATTTGTATGGTTTCAGGTTTTAAAGCCCTTCTCCCACTTTTTCTGCAAGTTTTCAGTCCCTGAGTCTCTCTCTCTTCCCCTCACTTTTTCTCAGATATTTCTCCAGCTACCTGGTGATCAGCTTCAGTTAAACCTGAAATACAGTTTTCACTGCTATGCAAATGGTGGAGAAGAGGAGAAGCTTGCAGGTGATTTACAAGAGCTGGGTGATTTACAGTGAGCTAAATTGGCTCTGTCAATAAAAATCTATCTAAGCATTATTTTCAAATAGGAAATAATTTCAGGTTTGAGGTACATTGTTCCTGAAACGCAGATGAACGCGTGCCATTCTCTCCCCCTCCCGCCTCCTCTCAGACCCAAAACTGGTATCAAAGCTGACAGCTGTCTTTAAGTTTGTTTTTTTTTTGTTCTTCATTCATGGACAAGATGGCTAACATTGACTCTAGGAGACAAAAGACGTGAAGACAGCAAATATCACATTTTGTCAAATGAGCCCTTTCTACCTTCACATTTTAAAGTACTTTGAACCAGTTTCATTAGAAAGGGTGAACCCCTGAGCCCAGAGACCAAAAGGTAACTCATGCCCTCTCTCACCCTCTCCCCATCCACGGAGGAGTGAGACTGCAGATGTCAAGGGTGCCCAGGAGGACTTCTCCGTGGTCTGGTGCCCATCCCAAACAGTGCCCATCTGCTGTGGCATCTGGCGCTCCTGAGTGCTCTTGGTTCTCGTGGTACCATCAAAGACACGCGACTGCTACAAACCCAACCCTGCTTTCCGTGGGAGCTCAATGAGGTGGGGCACCACATTGCCTTCTGACAGAAACCTGCCCCAGCCTCTGACAGACTCTCTTGGCCCACGAGCTGCATGATGGAGGCCAGGCTGGTGGCACCATCCTGCCCCTGTGCCTTGTCCTCATGCTGGCAGCAGGGGTGCCTTGGCTGGGTTTGGCCGCTGCACAGGGACACGGAGCAAGCAGCCATCTCAGATCACCCACATCCTAGATCATTCAGGGATGGTTCTCTCCCTCTCACACAGTAACTAGATTGATAGATTGAGATTTAATTAAAAATGATCAGCTACTGCAAGGACAGGCTTTTTTCTTTTTTTTCCCTTTCCCCAGGCACTTGGTTTGCATGTTTACTGTGCTAAAAACAGTTACGAGCAATCTGGATAGCCCTCTGTTAGCTGTGATGAAAACATTCTCGAGTGTATCCAATGGTGCCTGCCACTGAAGAGGCCCGAAAAACACTGCAGCTAGATGGGGAATGAGCCTTGATTTCTATAAATCGTACCCTGAAGACTTGATGCTGACTTTCACCCGGGGTCAGTGCTGTGGCATTGTCCCTGGTAGGGACTCTGGTGTGTTCACGGTGAGGTCCCTTTGGCGATTCCCACAGCTACGACTGTGGGTGGTGCCCGTGGGCTGCGCTGGGATACACCGTGTGCCCATCTTCCCTCCACCACTCCACTCCGCTCACAGAGCTGTGGGAGACATGGATGTGGCTGGCACAGAGCTCGCCCTCAGGGCCTGGTGTTCTTGGAGGTGATTGCCACATTCAGCAGGGGGAATAACATAACTCCTTATGATCACTGGCCTTCGGTGGGCTCAGGCACATGAAAACAAGCTTATACCCAAAATCTTTGCAGAAATATTACCCTGACAAGAAAGTGGGTCAGTGTGACAGTGTGCCCCCCCCTCCCCCCAGGCACCAACCTGACCTTTATCACCTGTAACCCTGCCAAAGCGATAACCACCCATGGTGGTCATAACGGGTGCATCTAGTCACGATGGCTCCAACTGGCTCAACGTGGTTTTAGGGAGACAGATAACAACACAGTAGCCATGGCTAACTTGAGCAATGCTGGTACTGTGGTGACTATGCAAATATGACTATAGGTCAATCATCTTACCCCCATAAATAGTGCACAGCTCAAGAGCCCTTTGAGCTCTCCTGCACGGCAGTGGGCTGCACACCAGGATCTTCCTTTGAGTAGGGACTCAAGGTTACTTCTCGAGATTCAGAGATTCCTCTGTAAGTGACTAATACCATGTTAACTTTGAAATCTTAGCTAATATATATAGCTAAGATATAAAGGATTGATTGCGTGTATATAATCCTTTGGACATAAACTGTTCACCAAGTCTGGGACTAGGATTGGATCCAGCCTCACCCAGACTCCTCTCTGAGAAGGAGTTTAGAAAGTAAGGGGGTCTTTTCTGAACCTTGGCTCAATGGGAGGATCTCACTGACAGTTCTGTCTGACCCTGTCCTCTATGCAGCAAATAACCAAGTGTGCCTTGCCAGCGAATCTTATTAAAACACTTTTGCATTTACTATCAAATTTTGTTAAATCCCTTTTTTGTATCAATAAATACATTGCTGCTTCTGTCTTATGAGTGAAGTGCATCACTCCACCTGTGACAGTCAGGACACAGTAGCAGCTCAGAGCTCTCAAGCCAGATGTGTGTCTGCCTCAGAAATGACTGACCATTGCATCCCCTCGTGGGACACAGCTGGGCATCGCTGCCCGCTCTGCAGCAACATGGTGCTACGGCCACAACCCTTTCCCTGCCTGCAAAGCTGTTTTCTGCTCCTGTGTGCCACTGCTTATTCCTACACCCACCCTGCAGTTCACCACCCTTCTTCTTCTGCCAGTCTGGGGCCATCTGCATGCTGAGTCAGTGTTAAAAAATCCTCAGTGCAGAGTTGCAAGCCCCGCAAGCAGGGCTGGCAAAAAGAAAAGGAAGTTCCTCTCTCCTTTTTGGTGATAAATCATCCATGCATTACCAGCTCACTACTCCTTAAAGTCCTTCTGGTTTGCTCACAGGCGTCTACTGATAATGCCAAAATTGTCCTTCCCACCCGACACACCATACGAACATACATGCACATATGCCCATACAAATATAAACATTCAATTAATCTCATGGTTAGGATTTTTTTTTTTTTTGAGGTGCTAGTGGGCTGTAGAGAGTCAGAACATTCCCAAAGCAAAGCTGCTTTATTACCAATTTTGAAAATGCCCTTGTCCGTCATTACCGAATATCCTAAATACCCGTGTTCAGCAGCATTCTGCTGGTACTTAGATTATGAGTCACTGGGTAATTTAGCCCTGCGAGGTGGATTGTAAGCTCTTCTCCCCCTGTCTTTTCCAGAGCGGAGATGCCAGTGGGGGACCTTCATTAATATTCACCGTAATGTACATCTGTTTGCCCCCTCAGCCACTGCATGAAAATACACAGGGAGAGGGGGAAGGGCAGAGGGAGAGCTTCAAAATGCTGGTAGCTAAAGCAGGAGCCAGGGATGCACCCCGAGCGGTTTCTGTCAGTCTGACAGGGACGGCAAACATTTACCATCTCTACGAGCCATTTTTTTTGTGGCTTTATAAGCACTGAAGCATTTGAAATAAGAAAGGCACTAGCTCTGGCTGAGGAATAATGACGGAGCTCAGGTTGATAATGCTCCTCAACAGCTCGGTGTTAGGGCTGGATCTTGGGTGTGATGCGAGTGACCCACTTAAGATTTTTTTGTTGCTGTTGTTCAGAAAACCTCACCGTCTACCTTCTGTCCCATTGAGACTCAGCTACGACAGAGTCATACTTCATATTCATCTATAGGAACATCTGGCCCATGTCTAACATTTAATTTCCACACCATTAGAGTCAAACAATACGTGTACATCAGTAGATAATGTAATGCATTATCACGCAAGGCAGAGAGCAGCAATTTATTAGCCTAATTTAAAATAGCCTTCAGCAAAAAATAGTGCATCTTAATTCATGGATCTGAAAGGAATGACATATTTTCCTGTAAAATGCAAAGGTATGAAGAGAGACATGCTTTTCCACAGTGGTGCATATATTATTTCTTTTTCTTGTAAATCTTTTAAAAGATGAAATATCTGTTCTCTGTACACAAAAAAAAAAAAAAAAAAAGAAAAGAAAAAAGGAAAAGTTCAAAACCAAGGTACATCCATAATAATACAAAAGGAGAGATCTTACCAAGGGGACAAAAGAGAAAAAGCTGCCCCAGAACCCAAGCAAAAATGACCTTTCCTTTACAGTGAAGTTGTGATCTGAATGTGAAGATCAGTCAGACTTTCCATGTTTGTATTTGAACAAATCTGGGCTCTTCAAGTGCACATCAAGCATTTCCTCCTCTTTTTTATCTATTTTTTTTAATCTGTCTTTTCCAATAAAGGACACTCCCTAGATAGGACCAAAAATATCAAAACAAATTAGAAGCCTTTGCCACCCTAGCAAAATGAGTCACTTTTCACAAGCCTTTGATTAAAGACCACAACTTCCTTCTAGGGGGAAATTAACTTCCCAAACGGCAGAGTAATACCAGGCTTACGTGCCACCCAAAGTTCACTTCAGTTCTCTGAAGCAGGATGAATTTTCTCACTTTTGGTTAATAAGTACGTCATGGGCTCTGGTCATACTGCTCAGCTCCTGTCTGTAATGTACCCAAAGTTTACAGCTGTCTGAAGCAGAGATTTGTATTCGGCATCATTTCTGTATATTCTTTTTATTTGACTTCAAACTGCCATTAAAAAAAATACATAGGTAGGGGCCTTGGAGCAAAGTCTAACCTAATAAATCCTGAATTGTTTTTCCCACAGTGGAATAACTGTGCTAGGAAAACTGGGGGGGCTGCCCTGCCCAGCCTGGGATACAGCCTGGAGGTGGGAGAGTGCCCACTCCCTTAACAACGCTTTAGAAGAAAGCAGTATTATGTGGGCAGCTCAATCCTGTCGGCATGTGTCAGGTGCTTTGTGAGCTTCTTGGGAGACTTAGGTAGGAGAACCCACAGTTCTGGATCTGATCAGTTTGAGCCCTGCCAAAACTGAAACCATGCAATATTCGAAGCAGAGCTTTTCGATGACCAGGAAACCTTTAAGGTAAAAAAAAAAAAAGCATGCTTATCTCAAAAATCTGTGTCAGTGGCACCCTTATTTGGCAGCATCTGAATGGGGATTCCCAAGATCTCAGCTGTGGACTTTGCCCCAGCTGACATATAAACGAAAATCCCAAACAAAAGTGGCCTTACAGTTAGTTATTCTTTCAGCATCAAACCCAGTTATCTCCATCATGATGAAGTGCTCCATTCAGTGGGTTTACACAGAATAGCGCGGGGATGATTGGTCATGGGGAATTACAAACATAAAAAAGTGACACAACACTGCAGAGAGAGAGATAAGTCAGTAGTCCCTGGTTGACAGGGGAGCTCTTCTGGTCAGCCAGAAGCACCACCTAAAACATCACAGCTGTGCCGAGGCCGAGGGGAAGGCTGAGGGAAGTGGTGGCTGTTCCCCTTCCACTGCTGGCAGCTTTCTCAATAGGTGTACGAGCATACGTCGGCCAGGTCGAGTACAGTCTGGCGGTGACTCCAGGAGAGAGCTGCAAGTGCCAAGGCCAAGGAAACGGGAGATACAGCCCCGTGCAGAGCATCCCACAGCAAAACTGTGACAGGGCATGCATGCCAGCAGTGGCAAGGGGAATTCTGGAGCTGAAGCTGAAAAATTGATGTGTTTGCCCAAATTAAACGAGCCTTACTTCAACCAGGGAGACAGTCTCCTTGCTCAGAGGAGGGCTGGTACTCTTGTACTTATAAAAATACTGTGCTACTGACTTAAAAACATGAATGGCAGCAAGGACAGGCAGGATCCAAGATCCAGGCGGGTGATCCAGCTCAGCAGTCAAATAGACCACTGCTCTTCTGAAAAGGACTATGAAAGGGGTAGGTCCTGGAGATTTAGAAAGAGTTACACTTGACGTGCATCCACTTGACGCATGTCAAGAGAAAGAGAAAAACAATAAATCTTACACCAAACAAAAGTCATCTCATCCAACTGGCTGGTGTACCGGAAGGCGTCATTTGGATGGTTTATTAATTGGCTGCAATACAGCACCATGGCTTGGGGCGAGTGGTGGTGGGGGGGGGCAGTCTAAGTTTGTGTGTGAAAGAAGTGAAAGATGGCACATTAGCAAAAGATTTTCGCTACCCATCTCAGCTGCAAAAGAAAGGGAGAGTCTTCTGTCTACCTGACGCTGTGGTATACAAAGTGGCCTGGAATAAAGCCGGTATATCATACCTGGCCTTCTGTTTATCATCCCTTTACTAAGAGGCAGCTGGACATATTCTCCTGGCACAGTTACTACCCTTGCAAGGATGTAGCTTATGCTGAGATACCTGCATCTCTCTAGGAAGGAAATAAGACAAAGAAAAGGTGCTTGCATTAATGCTGCCTCAGGGCACCAGCAAGTTATGGGTTGGTGGGTTTTACAAGACTACTTACTATGCTATTCAATTAAAAAAAAGAGCAGTTACCATAGCAACACCCACATCTAATGGCTCTTATGCTACCTCTGAGATACAAAGCACCTTCTTACAGAGATACATTGACCAATACAGCATGTCGTGGGAAGTTTTATGCTTCTAGCAATGGTTTAAGGGGGAGAATGTGTGTTCCAATAACCAGACATATTTATATCCCCAGGTTGTAATATTAATTTATAACAAATTATTTTGGTTCCTTGATATCTCTTTTCTTCTCATTACCATTTCCTTTCTAATAGCGCCTTCATTTTTTCTTTTCTTCCCCCCTGGATGGATGATATTTGATTAAGTACAGGATGAGATTTGCATATGGGAGCTCAGGGATATGTCCAGCAGTTAGGTGGGTCATATCTGTCTGGAGATCTCATATCTAGGAGATGCTACCACTTTATCACAGTTGAGCAGTCACGGCTGAGTGGAAGCCAGGGGCTAGAAGGTGATTGTGGAATACAGTCTGACAATATCGGTGGTAAAGGATGGCTTTGCTGTCCTGAAAAGGGATGGAAGGCAATATTTTTTATTTCTCTTGCCCAGGAGGGAAAAGTGGGAAGGTGAGGGGGTGGTGCATCTCCCCCAGGGGTGGGGAAGAGGGTGTGGAAGTTTCTTTCTTGTCCGTCATTACAGGCATGGTCGAGTGGGAGAGAAGTTACATGACCCAATGAATACGGCAGGGGCCAAGCTAACATCCCCACAGGCACACCAGAACTGGAGGCTACTGTCAGAAATATAAGGAAGAGAGAAGGGACAGCTGGGCCTCAGGGTGTCCTGCTCACCCCCTGTCCCTCTCTGTGGACATTTTATTTCTTCGTGACAAGTCATAGAGGGCACGTGCACTGCTCGTGGAAGACCAAGATACTGCAGGATGCTGTCCACTACTGCAGTTTTAAGTATATCCCTACGAAGTGGACCATCATCACTTGGGCAGGCAGAATTGGCTCCTGCCCCATGGGGAGCTTGGAGGGGTGAGGGGCAATGCAAGAGTCACAGAACTTCTTACCCTTCCCTGAGGGAAGCCCATGGTTTGGGTTCTCTGGGTCTATCAGCTCATCTGCCACTTGAACTCCCACCGTGCTTCTGAAAAATGGGGTCAAAGCTGACAATTAGTTTCCAGAAACAAAAAAAAGAAAGCAAATCTTCAATAACCTCTGATTTTCAGTCTTCTAATTATCTAGCCAGACCAGTAGGAGAGGAATAACATGTTTGTCCTTCCTACACCAAATATTCTTTCTAAATCTAAAAAAAATTCCAGAAAAAAATGGTAATGATTTAAAGAAAGAGATAGATCCAGATTAATCACATTAATTACTATTTAAATATAGATTGTCTGCATAATCACAGGACACTGCTATTTTGTTACTGCAGCATCGCTGAAAAACCTCCTTCATTCAAAGTGCAAGACTGAGTATCAGTTCCATGTTATTTTTCCATGAACGTGGGGCTACATGTATTATTTGTGATGCTCCTAATTTTTAATTACCGCAAATTAAAACAATGAGATGATATATGATGAGTGAAACCAAGCATATGTTAAAAATGTCTAAACAGTTTTACCTGGGAAAATGAACAGAAACATAAATTGCTTGTATTGCATATTTAAAAATTCAATAGCAAGCTAAAATTATCATTTGCATTAATGTATTCTGAAATATGAATTATTAAGTGATTCACATTGGCGCAACAAAAGCCAGTTTGGAGAACCTAGCTTTAGCCTGAAGCATTCCTCAGCAGCCTTATCTTCCCAGTCCCCTCTAAATAGTGCTAAATATATAAAGGGGATTCTTCTAATTGGAAAAATGTATACACAACACCTGTATGAAAAAAAAAAACCTCCACGTTTCTAAGCAGCTTTAAGAAAAAAAACCTTCTCAAACAAAAGAAATTCAAATATTCAGTGGTATTCAAGTCTCCTGTCTCTTCTTCTCTTTCCTTTTTTAACTCCCTTTGTACTTTGCACTCCTGTAATTTTTTTTTCCTGTAATTTTTTTGCTTTAATCCCAGACATCACTTGGTTTCTTTTTTTTTTTTTTTTTATCCCTTCATTCTTTAAATATAGTTCCATTGTTCAGAGGTCAAGGCAACGACCTGCCAGAGGGAAGCGAGACAAGCGTCTGTGCCCGGGGATGCTGGGGGAGCATCCGGGGGGTGCAGAGGCGGGTGTGTGGAGCTGGGTCCCGGGCCTGCGGCAGCAGCAGCATCCCAGAGGAGCCCTGGGCAGTGGGGCGAAGAGGTTTCTCTGCCTGTGGGGCAGGAGCGCTCTCTTTCTTCCCTACACAGCGGCAGGGGGGGGCAGGAGGGAGCGTGCGGGATGGAGAGGTGGGAGGGGATGACTGCAAGCAGAAACATTATTCAGTGCTTCATCCAGCAAAATCTTAGTTCACAGCATAATACTTCCTCCTCTGCATTGTGTAAGAAAGGAGAAACCTGTCAGTGAGGTTTTCTGGGACTGGGACTTGGACTTCGTAACTCAGGATCCCTTTATAGGGGATTTTTCCCCTCCCCACCTTTTTGTTTTGGTCTGAGAAAATGAGATCCTGAGGGATAGCAAGGCAAACAAGTGCTAGTTAAAGAGGGACAGCCCGATGATGGAAAAGCAGTCCCCAAATCACTCTTGGACTCCTGTCCTTCTTCTGATGCGCTGAAGGTCAAGCGATAAGTTTGTGGAAGAGCCAAAGTTAGCAGCCCTTATTCCCAGCGCTCTGCTTTCACTGCACGGGCTTGATTTCCCAGAACACTGTCTTAGCTCCAGTTAACTTGAGTGAGAAGACAGTTGCAAAATATCTTTGACTAATCAGGGCTGAGATGCTGCTGCTTCTCAAAACAGTTTATCAGTCATAAATGCCAGATCTGTGATGTGTGTTGTAGAGCCCAAGTTCGCAGACTTCCTCCTGCACTGAGACACGAAGCTCAGCATTTCTGAAATTGAATTTCTCTTCATGCCATGTGATTACCGATATATTCTGACTCACTATTTCTATTTCTCTTATGTATTAGTAAAAAGGAAGAAAATGGTTGGAAAAAATTATCTCTGTAGCATTATTTCTGTAAAAATTCATTTCATATGCGAAGTGTTAACACTGCTCTGGGAAAAGTGACACCAAAGGACTTATGTGTAATTATGTCTATGTGTTGTGCATATACAAACACACACACACACACACGGCGCGCCTGATGAGCTATGCTAATAAAGAGACAAAAAGTGGACGTGACATTTACCCAATACAATAAATACAGGTCAAAAAATAAGTTGCCATGGCATCATTCAGATCACAGCTATGCACGAATAGCTTTACATGGCCAGAAGTATTGTTTGTCCAGTATCTTGTCACCACACAAGCATCCGTAGGAACCCTGGTTCCCAGGAATATTTTAATCCTAGTCTCCACTCATTAAAAATGGGTATAAACCTTGAAGATGAAGAGTTTCTTTTGCTTTTGTCAAATTTGTTAACTTGGCTGGATATTTTTGTTATCTTGTTAGGTATGAGGTCCTTTAAAAAAAAAATCTGCAAATGTTCTTGGCCCCTGAGATCTCCTGGAGTAGTGAATAAATTAGTTACATGCATGCAGGCATCAGAAATCATCTGTCTTTCGTTAGCTTTGAATTTTCCACTTTCCTATGTCTTTCACTTTCCCCATGTTCTGATACCAGAGTCCTATAACGCTCAGCAGGAGAGGAGCAGGGAGGGCAGGAGCTGCAGAACCTGCTCATACAAAGCTCCCATGTTTCTGCCTAGGAGATCCCAGCCCAAAGTGCAGCTCTCAAGCTTGCCCAATGAGGCCATGCTTTGTGCATGCCCTGTGTTGGTTGACGCAGGGAGACTGAATATCACTCAAAGTATGTGGAGATCAAAGTATGTGGAGGTACTACTCCATGTGAACTTCCAGGTGGCCAGGAAATGCTGACAGATGAACTGCAAGAGGAGTGTCTACTCTGGCCCACTTTGCCCACACTTCCTTCAGATATCCATTTCACACTTTGCTGCTTTTCATGAGGTGTGGACCCGAGTCTGAAGTAAACATGGGTAAGGTGACCTGGCTCCACCTACCCCTGAAGAGGTATTCCCAGGTAAACGCACGGGACCCTGAAGGGATGCTCCCGGTCCCTGGTGGTCTACAGCAGACAGATCCCCCAGCTTCTGCACATGGGACAGAACTGAGGCTAACAGTTCCCCCAAGCCATCCCACGCCTCATCTTTTCCCGTATCAAACCATGGCTGGGGAAAGGGGTACCTCACCAGGAAACCCTGGGGGCTGAGCACCCTTCTTCACATTCCTTTTTGGCAAGATTACCAAGCTCCTACTGGCGCAGGGTGGAAAGAGCCCCTTTTGGGCATCCCATAGCTGGGTCCCAGGACCTCTCCCCTTGCATCTATCTGCTGAGCCTCGTGAACTGGTGCAGTGATTGCAGCTCGGGCCCCTTCTTGGAGACGGCTCGCTCCCACCTGCCGAGCTCAGCCGGGCAGTGGTGAGTCAGGGGCCACGCTTGCCCATTTCTCCACATTGTTTCACGTTCAGTTAAAAACAAAGCTGTCAGTAATTAACAAAACATGAGATATTTGAGAAACCAGATTTGCCAAGCTGCTATTTTAGCAAATCATAACGGTGTGGCTGCCAAAATCATCACTTCTCTTCTCCCCTCTGCCCCCCACCTCCGGAATCAGTGCTGCGCTGTGAAATCAAAAAACTCTGTGTGCAGGAAGAAAGTGAGGTTCAGAGAGAGCTGTGGTTTTCCAGTTTGTTACACTACCATTGCAAAGCGTGCCATAAAAAAATTAATGGCACCGTCTAAAAAATTCTCGCTTCTTTGAATTTTTCTTGCTGTCTGCATAATAATAAGCAAGCTGGTCCTAATCAAACAAAGCAAGCACCTACCAAAGAGTTTTGAGAAAAACATTATCATTCTCTTCCTTTAAACGGAGGGAAGTTGAGGCTGGCAGAGTTGTGGTAATTCATACAATGCGGTTTGTAGGCCAGGATTAAAGAACACAGCTCCAAGGGCCCAGTCCAGCACATTAACTGCTGGATGGCAATGTTGTCCCCTCCGGTGGATGAGCTTGGTTGCAGGACAGGCTCCCAACATCAGGAGTTACTACAGGCATCATTCTGCACCATGCTTATTTAGTGTTTTAAGCTGTGCATAACTCTTGTATCTCACAAACTGGAACTGGAACTGAGAGCTCTCACTCTCTCACCAGTTGCTTAGTATTAGCCAAAAAACAATGGATCCTATACTCTAGAAAACCTTATTGTCTAAATGCGTGTGTGTTTAAAGAAGCTACGTATTCACTAGCCTTTAGGCATTGTTCTGAGTTCAATTGTGCTAGCAAACGACCTTGCTATTTCTAAGAAATTAGGCAGAAGTCAGGTACTGGACAGAATGAGATTCCCTAGGAGTTTGGTTACAGGAACAGAGCTGTATGAGGTCAGACATTAAATAGGGTGGAAGAATCCATATTAAAAGTGTGAGTCAAGACCTGTTGGAGTCGTCAGAAATTTTCTGTCTGACTTCTGTGGACACTGGATCAGGCTGTGAAAGAACATTATAAGTTCACATGTCAGTATTCAAAGTTCAGGATGTCAAAGTTAGACTATTTACATTGCCCCAAAGCACTAAGGTTACTACTATTTTTCATATAACCCAGTCTAATAGGAGACAGCTTCTTTTAGAAGCCAAATAATAAACCTTGAGGAATTAATTTAATACTGGGATGCTAATGTTAAACTCACTGATATAATCGATTAGCACATCTTTGTTGACTCATGGTGACATTTTCTAAAGTGCTTAAACAGCTGAAGAACATAAAACAATTAAACTTAATTTATGTCCCTTTGAAAAAAAGGAGGCATTTTCAAAGGTACCCAATTTGGATACCTTTTTCCCACTAGAAATGAGAGAGAACTGAGTGTCAACTTTCCAAAAGTAGTTTTGAAAAATCTCACCGCTAGTTCTTTCTATGGACAATATTTTAGTATTTTTCCATCCCAGTAGATTTATGCGAGCACTGTCACTCCGTCTTGCTCTCCTAGCGGGTACTTTCACCAAACACCGCAATACTGCAATACTCACATAACCAAGACAACTCCTCCAGGGCTGCAGCATCACACTTCTCAACATGTGAGACGACGTCTATCCAGGGATTTGGTGGAATTTCCTGGAGTGCTTTAGCTTCTCTCCAGTTTCTCACTCTCCTCTTGCTGGTTATTTCTTATCACTGACAGTCCCTTAAAGTTAAAATAGTCTGCCACCGTCTGTGAGTGCATCTGTAGACACAAAGTTACCTTATTATTCCTAACAGTGACCCATCTCGGCTGAGATCTTCGCTGAGGATTTTTATTCCATTGTGCTCCTTCATGGGAGCTGTAGACACTCGGTGTACCTGATGTGCTGCTAATATGGGCATTAGCTTTTACGATTTCTCTGACCTCTTCCTAGAGGCATTTGCATAATTATTTCATGCTAAGTAGAACAGCTTCATGTCTTGAGGAAGCTCCTTTGCACCATTTCCAACAGTGCACATGGGAGCACTAGATTTCCTTCTAGTGTTCCTTCAAAATTGGGTCTCTCGTGTCTGAAGTTACGGGATACACAGTCACTTCTCTCCTTCCCTCCTCCCAGCACTAGCCCTCAAGTGCAAGTCAGGTATGCTCTGGGAGCACCTGTTTGTGGTTGGGCATACCAGGTACTAAAGGCAGGGGAAACCCAGAGCTTGAGAAGCCCACCAGACCTGTGGTGTGAGGTAGGTCTCTGAGCAGCTCAACAGTTACATGGCTTAAATGGTTTTGCAGGTCAGCTACAAGCAGAAAGGTGGCCGTTGGAGGGCTTTGAGTACCTCCACAGTTAGCAAGCAATTAGGGGTTGTAAGGAGAAAGTTCATGATGTTGAAACACTGAAGTTACACTGTGCTCAGAGATGCTGCTTAGGCTGCAGCTGGTCCACACCAAGATATTGCCTTGGCTAGCCCAGCCCCAGGCATGAGTGGTTGGCCACCATGTCCATACCACATCTCCAGGCTTATACTCCAACCCAGTTAAGGCAAAACAAGCTTGTTTAGCTTCAACATTTTTGATAGGATTAATTTTTTTTTTTAATACTTAAACCATTTTGGCCAGGCACAGAGTGACAATGATGCTGGTAGATCTGAACTTGAAGGGGAAAGGGAGGCAAATGCCTATAAGGAAGATAACGGGTGAACAGCTGAGGAAAGGCTGTGTTTGGTAATCTCTTAGTCCCTGTTAGCTTCAGCCAAAAGTGCTGTTTTACATCTGATTACAACCTTTGTCTGCTCAAGAGCTCTGAGTCCCTTGGTGGATCTTAGCAGTTTCAAGAAATTATCTGCTATCTGCATGTCCTACATGGCTTAGGTATACAAGTAAGATACTCCTTACTGCTCCTCCCTCAGACACTCTGGAGACATGAGACAGACGATTCCAGTCTGGATCCATTCCACTCCAATTATCCACTGTTTTTTTGTAACATATTTTTTATTTAAATAAATCAAGAGGTTCCATTTAGCACGTTGCGTTTGTCTTGGCATATACTTCACACATGCAGAAACTCTATATTAAGGCTTTCATACAGCCGTTAGCAAAAGAATCAGCCAAATGCATCCCTGGTGTAACTCTACTGACTTCAGTGAAGTTTCACCAGGGTATCCCTGTTCTGTTGATTTGTCCCGTTCATTCTCATTCCAAAAGACAAAACCCAAGAAAAATGTATGTTTGTATTTAGTTAATACAGCGTATTCCCTGTATGATACACATTTAATCTCCTGCACTTTCCTTCATTGTATGCTATACTGCTTGCTGGTTTATAGGAATGATTTTCACATTTATATATCGTTCTGGTTTTACTACAGATGTAGCAAAATAGATATTGCAAGAACAAGCAGTGGGAAGTCAGGAAACATTAAACTTTAAGTCACCAATTGCCCCATGAACATAGGCCGGCAACCTTGAAGGGAGTCTGTTGGCACCAGCAAACGTTAAGAGCAGCAGGAGTCACTTAGGTGATGAGTTATGAGTGCTAGTCTCCAAGGATCAGTTCTTGGCCCTGTTTCAATCTAACGGTTAGAGCAACAGCATCAAAGAGGTGAGAAGAAGCAGATCCAATAACAGCATGTTGTTCTGGCGTGAGAGGTGGGCAGGACTTCAGCTGGCTTACAAGGTGGTGCATTGCATTGCCTACACGATGGCTCCGTGTTTGCCACAGCAGGTGTCAAGAGGTGTACCTCTTCGTGCTGTATAAAAACCAGGTAAGCAGAGCACTGCCTACTGTGAGAGCCAGTTCAGAAGAATTAAAGCAGAGTGACGTCGGTCAAGGAGGTGAGACTTGGGCAAGAGATTCAGATTAGATATTAGGAAGAAATTCTTTACTGTGAGGGTGGTGAGGCACTGGAATAGGTTGCCCAGGGAAGCTGTGGATGCCCCATCCCTGGAAGTGTTCAAGGCCAGGCTGGATGGGGCTTTGAGCAACGCAGGCTAGTGGGAGGTGTCCCTGCCCAGGGCAGGGGGCTTGGAACTAGATAATCTTTAAGGTCCCTTCTAACCCCAACCATTCTATGATTCTGTAAGCTCCGCTACAAGTTAATTTTTGCCACTCTGCTATCAAACACTTGTATCTATTGAGGCCAGTACTGCAGTCTGTGCAATACAGGAGACCACATTAAATGTAACCCTCCATGTTTTGTGGATCTTTTACTGGCATCGAGGCCCAAAAGCAGGACTGTACATATTTAAAAATAGTCTTATTTATTGCTAACACACAGAGCAGTGGGCCCGGACTAGCATTATTAGGCTAAGCATTCATATGCTCAGTATCCACGGGGCAGTCACCTTGCGAGTCTCTGCGGGCCAAGGTGCTGTCAATCAAGCAGAGACATGTCAACCTCTTTTTCTCCTTAGAACATGCTGATCCTCAGTCCTCTTGATACACTGCCTTCCTCCTTTCTACCTCTTCTCATAGGGTTTTTAGGTCCTGTCAAGTCAATGATAGTTTTCTGCTATTTTCCCCTGCTGAACAGCTGATGATTTTACTTCTCTGCTTCAGCCTGTTACTAACCGGTACTGACTCAACAAGCTCACCTCTGTAGTCCCTCTTTGTTTCTGCCTTCTTGCTTTTCACGGCTTATTTGCTTACAAAAATCTCTCCCCTCCAGATGAAAGCGGGAGTGACCGCTACAGCTCATCTCCATGAAAACTGAATCCTGAGTCACATGAATGGTTCCAGTGGTAACTTTTGATTTTACAGTCAACAAACATATATGACCCTAGCTGCTACAAGACCTCACAGGTCGCCTCCCATATGAACAAAAGCGTGTGCTCAGCCTGCTTATGCATGAAGGTTGCAAGCATACCCAAAGAGATAGAAGAAATGGTTCCCGTCTTACCTAACTTCATGTAATGTGAACCATGACTATGGAAAGCTGGAAAATCAGTAATTAAAAACAAATTCTGCTTCTGTACACAAATACTGAAGGGTATGTAGGAGGCATTTGCTTAAGACCTCATAGAGGCCAATGAAACTGTTAGATAAATAGCCTGTACTAGGTACTGCTGTGCTCTTACGTTTCACATTTCATATCTTGATAACTTTAACTACTCAGAAAACCCAAAGGCACGGCTGTGGTTGGGGACAACATATGTGCCAAAGTTCAAACATCTACACCAATTCTCTAAGGTGTTAGAATTGCCTAAAAAAATAACCGAAAGCGTGCATTTTTTTTCCCCATTGTCTGTAGTTCACAACTTAATTACAAACCAAAATCCAGTAACTTCACTCTGGGTACCATAGTCAGTCCTAATGTCCTGCTTCATAAGCCTCTGTAGCATGTCACTGTCCTGTGAGCTACGCAGAACCTGTGCCTGCATCCCACTTAGCACTGCTATTGCAAGCACAGGGAAAAAAAACTTCCTTCAGCTTTAGTGCAAGCCTTTTTTGGTGGATGGGCAAGTATTGTTTGTTCTGGCTGTAGTATCTCTTTTAAATGTTATATATTGCCGTGCCTGGAAACTCCCCTAATGGCTGTGTGTGAAACTGTGACAGATGGATTACAGAGATAGATAACACTGGACATTTTTATGTACTTGTAACCTGATCAAAAATATTTCATTTTTATGTCCATGGATAACTTCAAAGAGTAAAACAACAACAAAAAAAACCCAAAACACTAGCAGAGATGAAAAAGAATCTGAGAGGACAATGAAATTAATTATGCACGCATCTACATTACCTTGAAATAAGACTCAAGTGACGTTTCAGCAAGAATCATGCGTGGGGCTTGAGTGCTAGTCACGCCACTGTGTACTGCTAGTATGTAGAACTAAGAAGTAAGTTTCCTTTTTTTACGTGAAGCTCGAGGGAGATGAGATAAAGCAAATTCACCCCTTCTGCATTGCCTTGAGTTTGACCACTTTGGTGGAACCGCTGCGGATCTGCAACCCACAAGGCTGCACCCTGCCATTGTTAAGACATTGCTCCCTGCAGGACTGCCCGTACTCTTGAAGAAAGTTAGGGCACACCACCAAAAGCTCTCCAAAAGCTCCTCATGGGAACCTTCTTCAGTGGGATGTGACGTGCTTTCAGTCTGGCTCACAAGGGAGAGCCCACCTGATGAATTTGGCTAAAGTTGGAACTCACTGATCTGAATGCCACTTCACATCTTCGTGCTTATGAGAACCTCCTCTTCCTTCAGTTTGTGGAACAGAAATGCATCTCACCTCTTCTTCCCTGTCTCCTCACCCAAAGAGCATCAGCACCAGCGTAATTCTCAGAAATTTGTAAACATTGTTTATTTTTTTTCCTTTTTCAAAGAGTCAGGAAGCTTACAGGGTAACTGCTCTCCAAGCAGCATGCTACTTCTGCTTCTAACAGAAAAAACCACAGGGCGGATCTGTGCAAACAATTTGTTGGTTTTGCTTTAATTAAAGCACTTCCATTCTCAGAGACTGTTTCGATCTGGATGTTGAGACAATGTTTGGGTTGCTTCTTCTTTAAAAGTGCTACTCCGTTCTCACTCACAGCAGAGGCTCCGAGTACAGCATTGCTTAGGTATCCGCCTGGGGTGTATATGTGTGTGTATGTATGTGTCCTATTTTTGAGCTGTTTTAACTTACACTTTATATTCTAGGGCTTTCTGATAAGTAGAGTTTATGTCAGAATAATTGGCCTGAGGATTTTTCTTTCCAGTCCAGTACATTTCTGAGGTACAGCTACATGGGGGATAATGGAAATGCCTCTAGAGTATCTGTCTGACAAGGGAAACAGCAAGAGTAAGGAGTGAACAAAAACAGGGACCTTGTCAAAGAGTGTGCTAGTGAATCAGCCCAATCAGTCACTGTGGGTGACGTATCTGAACAAATTGAAGCTGACACAATGGTCAATTTGACTGGGGAAGGTATAATTTTGGATTAGGGTGAACACCTTTAATCTGTCAATTGTGGCAGTCTTAAACCTGTAATTGAAAGAGCACAACGCTGCTTTACTCCAGATGTCAGTCAAACCCATTCACCCTCTTCTGATCACTGATCACTTTGCAGTCTCTTCTGCATTTACTCATTAGACTCCTATTTATTTCCTCTTTTAGATAAAATTCTTTGCTCCATTTTAAGAAAATCTCAATCTAATGAGGACGGCCCTTCAGAATAACACTTGGATTCACCTGATTTTCAAGCAGATGGTATTTGGGGCACAGGAAACAACAAAACAGAGTATCACCATGTGTTTAATTTTAGCGCTCACTCCCTGAATTGCTGTTTCAACCATAAAACACTATTTTATTTTTAGTCTTCTTGTGTGTCTGAATAGTGTCAGCCCAGCCACTCCAGAACTGCAGTCGTACCTCTCTAGTGTAATTCAGAATGGGATAATTCTGCCCTGGGAGCATGACTCCCAGAAGATGGGTGAGTTTCCAGCCCAGCTTATTTATCCCTCCTGTCCCACTCTGGGACAGGTAAGTGAATGATTTCTGTAAACATCTTACCCACAGACCTATCTGTGAAATTAAAGACCAAGGATACTGACTCATGGGATGCGAGGATCTCTTAACAGCTTCGGGAGAAGAATTACTCCATCCCTGCCCACTTGCAGAGGATGGTTCTATGACTTATCAAGAGAAATGGTCCATATGCTGCTAACAATCTCCTGAGACTTTTACCCCAACATCACCTCTCCCACTGTTTAGATTAAAGCAAGTTGAAATGGAGAATAAAATTAGCCTGACCTTGCAATAAACAAACAGATAACATAATGACTTGCTGTGTGAGAGGCCCTCCAGTTCTATTCAGCATCTCAGTCAAATCCAAGATGAGAGTTTCCTTATCTTTGCTTATGCTGCAGGTGAGCCCTGCCCCACGCTAACATCCTTCTCTGAATACTGAACCTGACATTCTCCACAGCATTTTGAATTCTAGCCTTGTTTATTTTATGGTCATCACAGATACAGCTGTTTTGAATGTTTGCTGAGCCCCTTCAACAACAGCAGCTCTAGAGGCAAAAGGAGAGAGATACCCCTCGTTACTCTTAACAGCAATCTTGTCTTTGGGAGGCAGGCCACAGGGAAGCACTGAAGAGAGAAGGAGATTCCCATCCCCTGGTAGGAGAAAATGCAGCAAAGGATTAAAGCAGCTAAGCAAACTTGTTTCTTCAGCATGTGAGGTTGAAATAAACAGGCAAAGAAGCATCCCACCCTCCAGAGCTTCACGAGAGTAAATCATCCAAACTATTAGTTATCCATCCTCTACTCTGTCATTATTCTCTGCCTGTCAGCTCCTTGTAGGGGCTGTCTGTTCCATCCCTCTTGTGTTATTACGGCTGCCATGCCCTCCTCTCAGTAGCTCCTATCAGTTATAATGGAACAGTGAGGGGGAAAAAAAAATACTTGGGCTTCCAAAGCACCAGGAATTAAAGGAACAACAACAAAATTATTGAAAAAAAACCCCAAACCAACAAACAGAATAAAAGGAAAAACAAAAAGAGAGAGTGAGAGAATTTTGCAATCTGTAGATGATTTCTGCTTCTGGGATTGCATTCGTCATTAAGATTTATAGGTCAGTCCAGAGCTTAAATAGCAGATGTTTTCTTATTATTTATCTTCCTGGCTAAGGCACAAGATTCCTTTTTAAGGAAATCTGCGTAACACATGCAATGAAAATAGACCAGGTCCTATGATCAGCCCTTCTAACCAGCTCATAAAGGCTGAGCTGAAACACCCATCAAAAAGAAGTTTCGTTTCATTCTTCCATGACAGGAAGGAAGGTGCTCACTAGGGTCTGATCCTGAAAATTTCAAATAAAAGAACTGAATTTTACCTCTTATCTGGCTGTCCTCTGACTATAGTTATGAACATTTGATGAGTTTCTTGTATGTATAGTTAACTGGCTAGCAGGCTTCAGCTTCTGCACCCCATCCCAAGACCTGTGTTTTTGAGCTTTAATCAAAAGCTAGCATAGCAAGTACTACCCTGAATAACATCACTGCTATAAATGTTCTTTATAAAGCACAACCTGTTAGTACTAGGCTGCAGTCGCCCAAACTGATCAAAGTTGCATCACTTCCACAGGCATCTCACCCCATAAGCGCCCTTCTGGGCTTTTTACATATGTAGCCGCTTTCAAGGATCCACTTTTCTCACTACTGCACCCCTTTGTGTGAAAATCAGCGGCCACTTTGTTTCAAGCTGTTTGCAAGCTATTTGCACATGCCATCCTTTGTTGTGGAGGTGGAAGGGAAAAATCAAACCAAACATCCCAACAACTTGAATTCTGAACTTTCTTCTTGTGTTCCTTACAGAAGAAACACCTTCTGATTCAGATCTACAGAGTATCCTTTCCATCCTATATCATACTTCCAAAACATAAGAATTGTACACATGTACAACCTCCACAACTTTTGCATATACTGTTGGCTTTCTCATGTCGGATGCCAAGAAGCAGCTGTTGTACATTAAGGATGTCACAGCGGATGACAGAAAAGCCCTTCCTGCTGTCCAGCTCAAGGACTCTTTAGTCCCTGTTGCCAACTAACCATTCATGTGCATTGTTTTACAAACAGTAGGATAACACCCCTTAACATTGCGTGACTGCTCAGTAGAGTTCACACAGTATTATCCTATGACTGTAGAGGCTCTGACACTGTAAGGAAGCAGCAAGAGCAGGGCTGCTCCCCAAAAGAAGGTGATCCAGGTGCTGAGAGCAGCCCCAGTGCAGCCAGTACCCTCACCAACAAGGTGCCATCCCACAGGACCTGAGCATGGTGCGTAGAGCCGGGGAATGGTAACATGGTCCATCAACAGCTTCAGACACAGCAAGCGTTGGATCAGGTCAGGGACCCTCCAGGGCTCCAGTAAGGTTCAAAAGAGACAGGACCAAAGACAGGAATGGAAAAAAACCTACAACAAACATCCGAGAGCGCCATCCAGAAAGCAAGACACCTACCACATAGGTCCAAGGTCCACCTAGGACACAGTGCCAGGGACGGCACTAGAGACAGGCGCACCTGATTCCCACTGTATTTAGTGTTGGTGCAGCCTCGCCTGGAGTACTGTGGGCAGTTCTGGGCCCCACAATTTCAAAAGGATGTTCAGGGCCTTAAATGTGTCCAGAGGAGGGCACCAAAGCTGCTGAAGGGTCTGGAAGGCATGTCCTCTGAGGAGCATCTGAGGACACTGGGTTTGTCTATTTTGGAGAGAAGACGACTAGGGGGTGACCTCATTTCTCTCTCCAGCTTCCTGAGGAAGGAAAGTGGAGAGGGAGGTGCAGGTCTCTTCTTCCTGGGATCCAGTACCAGGACTCATGGGAATGGCCCAAAGCTGTGTCCCTCAGAGGACGTTTGCACTTGACATGAGGAAACTTTTCTTTACCAAGTGAGTGCTCAGATCCTGGAATGGGCTTCCTAGAGAGGTGGTTAATGCCCTATGCTGGTCAGTATTGAAGAGGCATTTGGACAATGCCCTTAATAACATGCTTTTACTTTTGGTCAGCCCTGAAATGGTCAGGCAGTTGGACTCAATGATCATTGTAGGTCCCTTTCAGCTTTTCTCCTCTCCTCCCATCCCATCTCACCATCTCTTCCTACCTCGTTCTTTCCCTACCAGTACATGCTGAGGAAAACTTTGATGACATTTCTCCCCAGTCCTGCACTAGCAGAAGGGATTGAATGAGTAATCATGTCTCATCCTAGGCATTAGCTCTGTCACTTTGTAGGAAAGAGGTATCTACCTTCTGATGGGGGTGAGAACTGTGGATCGTCTTAAGATCATTTGACTGCCTGAACAGATTTGCAAAAGGCATGTGGAAACTGTGATTTTTTTGAAAGTCTTCTATGTTCATCCAGTTTAGCTGGGTTTCCACAGGATGGCAAAAAACCCACATCTCTGACACTAGTGAGGCTCAAAGATCAAGCCCTCAGTTTGAAGCAGGAAGTGCTCCATCACTAAATCATTGCAAACCTCCTTCAATTAAAAAATACCTGTTCATTTTGTGTTTTTTTTTTTCTCCTTGTACTCATTTTGAGAAATGCCTGAGCTGTTTCCCTTGGAAAAAACATGCTAAATCAAAAGAGCCAGAGAACAACAGTACTCCATCAGAGCAAAGGTCCATCTAGCCCAATACTCTGTCTCCGAAGCTGCCAACCATAAATGTCTGAAGGAGAGGATATGGGCAATGCAGGTCTACTTCTGCCAGGCTCCTTGGGGTGCTCATGAGCCTCAATGGCTGGCACCATCCTCCCCTTGGACCCCCACCATCTCCTGCCAAGGGCCCAGGGGATGTGGTGTCTCAGCTCAGCCTGGGGCCTTCAGTCTCTTCCTGAGTGATGTTGTAGATGTGCCCATCTCTGACCCTCAGGAAGGCAAAAAACCCCCGGGGACCAGGGCCAACCTGCCCTGGGGGAAAATTCCTTCCTGAACCCAGAGCTGATGATTGGCTATTCCCTAAGCATGTGAGCAAGACCTGCCTCCTCATCCCACAAGCTGGTCATGCCTCCCAGGAGATGCCCAACCCCTACACTTCCTCAACCTGGATCCAGCTCAGCGGCTTCCAAGAGTGGCCGAGCCTGACCAACCTTGAGGGCAAGAATCCTTCCCTCACCTGGTGGGACACCAGTGGGTGCTCCAAAGCACTGGGAACCCTGGCAACATCTCTGCATCTCATTTCTTATGACTGCTGCCACTGGTTCTGCAGGGGATGAGGATGGCAAGCTCTCCAGTGCTCCTCAAGAAGGCATTCCCTTGGTCTGGCCACTGCTCTCCCACTGAAAAGGCCCAATAGCATCGCGCACCTCCAGCTGTTGCTGATTCTTCTCATCTCCAGCAGCCTCATCCAGCCTCTGGTCTTCTTCCCTCAACCCTCTCCAAGTAAGTCCACCTGCTCCTGAAGGGCCTCCTCTCGGATGTCTCTGGGCTGCCCCCGGGCCAGCTCTGTCCTGATGGTAGGATGCCCCCTTTATCCTCCTCGGGGCATTGTGACTGCTGCATTGCCAGGTGGTGGCAGTGTGATATGGGGATTACCAGGCCCCTCCATGCGCAGTCCTGTTTGCCGCCCCTCCACCCAGCATCCTTTGGAGGAAGAAGGCCTTTGGGGTGCTGTCCCTGAGGCAGTCCCTGTGCCCAGGAGGCCCACGGGGCTGTCCCTGCCTTTGGTGGCCATGCATTGTGCACAGCTGCTGGGTGTTCCTGTCAAATCACCTGTACATTCAGACTATTTAAATAAGGGCATTTCTACCATATATATTCATTTGGTTGTGGTGATGCCAGAGGTGAAAGACAGGGTTTGCTTCCTTCTGCATGAACTGTCTAGAGACGTAGAGAGCATGCTTGCATGCTTTTCTCACCATTCCTTATCAATGCACCAAAGGACATTTGCTACTACACTGTCGATGGTGGGGTCTTCCTCTTGGTAGTACTGAAGTGGTTTGTGTTCTTGACCATCCTTTTCCTTGCACTTCAAGAGCTCTTTTACCCCCTTGGCCTTCACCCTTGATATCTTTCTTGAAAGGGATGACAGCCCTCTCAGCCTTTGGCTTGCTTCTAGTCATCGTCTTCTTCCATAGGCCCTCCACGCCCCTAATCAACTGCTTACTCTTTGTCTGCCTTCACCCCAGATAGAATTTCTCTTTCTTGAACCTTGAAATACCCATAGTGGTACAGGTGAGTCCTCACGAGGTCTTTGCACAATGCTTGCCTTTCCCGTGGAAGTATCTTGCCTGACACAGAAGAATGGATTTGCTTGTATCACATTGGTGGTTCATAGTCACCCTGTGATCTACTCATACCTCCAGGAACATTTGTCTACTCTCATGTTTCCAAACTGGAGCAGAAAGTCATGGCGCCCCACCTGATGTTGTGTTACCTATTTCTACTCTGCAGTTCTTCACACATGGTTTATTGATGTAGGGGCTATCTCTTCTGTCAGAGCTTCAGATAGTGTGGTGTATGGAGGCCATTGAAATATACCATGAGATACAGCTTTTTCTGGTTCATGGATGCCATGATATCCAGAATATAATGTGGACAATGACTGTATCTTTTGGAGAAGGAAGCTGACATATCTTTAACAATGGTTTTCTGGAATCTAAATTCAAAAGACCTGACCATGCACTTCATCATTTCATACATTTGATGACATCAAAGCATGAAGGGTGGAGCCTGAGAGATGTGTTAAGGAGGCTTTCACCCATCAGAAGCCTGCTGGAGTCCAGCTCTAAACAGTCGCAACCAGCAGATCCAGCCTCCCATGGGCCAGGAGAACAACAGACACACTGTGCGGGTGGGCTTGGAGCATGAAGATGGTGGTATCAGTCTAGTCACTTTAGAAATGAATGTTTGTCTCCTAGGAAAGGTAGCAACCACAGCTGACAGTAACTGAGCTGAGCTTCCATTTTGGAAGTTTCATTGGAGAAAGGGCCAAATGACCACAGACACTGCAAAAGCTCCAGGAGACAAAACACTGGTGGGGTGACGTGATGCAGTTCGTGGCACTGCTTTCAGTGGGGATAAGCTTTACTCTCCAGGAGTGTGAAGACAGGTCACTGAGTTTTTAAACGAATTCTGCAGTCATTTAGTGAAGAGGAAGGTTGCTGCTGATCATGCTGATGTGGGTAAGGAGTTGGCTGACCAGGTGGCCATCTGACATGAAAAGGCATCTGCCTCACCTGAAAGAGAGCTGCCAAGAAGGACTGAGGATTTTGCTTTTTATACACCCACCTGAAACCACCTGAGAATATCAGTTTGATGAAATTACTGATGACGTTATTCAGATACAAAGGAACTCCATTGTTTGTTTTTTTAAATTGATAAAAGAAACCATGCAAAACGCTCTTCTAGCACATACTTGGTAATTTGTTTGCAAAACTGGTGCCATTAGTGCAGAAAGCTGACAGCGTATGTCTATTCAGTTAAAGAATCTCATCATTTTGATGCAAGCTCAGTGGGAAGCGACAACAGGCCCTTGCGTGTGCCCAAATGTGTATCTGGTGTATCAGCAGGCAGAGTGAGGCTAGAGCCAAATTCCCTTGCCAGGAGTGCCCCCTGTCCAGAGGGCTTTTAGGAAGAAGACAGTCTTTTAGGAGCAAGAATTTCAAATGACATGGAGTTTGTAAGCTAAAACCTGTGTTTTGAGTTATGCTTTGAGTTACAAACCGGTAGCCAGTGTTTTTTCAGACCATGCTTTCCTCTTTGCAAAGGGCCCCACAAGCCAAATGCATGCTGAAGTAGCACATCCTGAAATAAGTTGCTATAACTGTATTAATTGCGTTCCTGAACTGGGGGGGGACACGGTACAGAAATTCAGTCCCATCAATTAGGCCCCACAATTTCAAAAGGATGTTAAGGCCCTTGAATGTGTCCAGAGGAGGGCACCAAAGCTGCTGAAGGGTCTGGAAGGCATGTCCTCTGAGGAGCATCTGAGGACACTGGGTTTGCCTAGTTTGGAGAGGAGGCTCGGGGGGCAACCTCATTTCTCTCTCCAGCTTCCTGAGGAGGGGAAGTGGAGAGGGAGGTGCTGATTTCTTCTCCCTGGGATCCAGTGTAAGTACATGTGGGAATAGTATAAAGCTGTGACCCTCAGAGGAGGTTTGGACTTGACATGAGGAAACATTTCATTACTGAGAGGGTGCTCAAGCGCTCGAACAGGCTTCCTAGAGAGGTGGTTAATGCCCCATGCCTGTCAGTGTTGAAAAGGCATTTGGACAACGCTCTTAAAAACATGCTTTAACTTTTGGTCAGCTTTGAAGTGGTCAGGCAGTTGGACTCCGTGATCATTGTAGGTCCCTTCCAACTCAACTTTTCCATACCATTCCATTCCACCGAAAACACAGCTCAAACAGAGATGGAGGGCCGGGCTTTATCTGAAATGGGGCTCTTGTGTCCCTGGAAAGAGGTGTGAGCAGAGGCCCCAGGTTAGGCTGGTCATGTCCATGAAGGCCTATTAGTATCCTCAGGACTCTGACATCCATCATGGGGCACTGACCTGTCTACTTTTAGGTGTCCCAGTCAGGCACCTCAGCTAGGCTTACCTCTCTATATCACCCATAGCAGATATTCAGATTTACTTAGACATTATACACATTATAGCCCTCCTGTTCTTGGGGCCCTCATGCTCTGCAGGGTTTTGCTTTAGGTAGACTGTGCTCTTGTTTCAGTCCTGTGATTCCCAAAGTTTACTCAGTCATTCTCAGAGCAAGTCACCCTCTGATTCTTGCTTTTAACCTCTTTCCCATGTATCTGCATAGTAGCTCAATGAACTGTCTGTAGTGTCAGTCTATCGAAGCTCTGTTCCACTATGTCTGTGAGGAGGTAAAGAAAATGCATTTAAAAACTGTAGAGTCAGTGCTGTGTGCTAACGGCCCTTGTCCCTTGGAAAATATTTGCACTGTTTGTTATTGACATGAAAGTTCTCTTGGTAATTTATATGCTGCTTTTAGCTCTTCAGGATTCCTTCCCACTTTGGCTTCCCTAAAGAAATGTGCTGTACAGGCTAATATGAGCGTACAGCTGAGCTCCAGTCCAGTACTTTTCTGTATTAGGCAAAAATGTTGTTTTCATTACCAATATTTAATCCTCAAAAAAAAAAAAAAAAAAAAATCCCTGCGACTGAAACTGTTTCTCATAAAGTCCACATTGCATAAACTGTCGCCCCAGGTCCCGGGAACGACAGCCAGTCCACACATGGACTGCACCACAAAAGCAACAGCTCACAGTGGTCATACCAGGGCAGAAGAAGGACGTGCTCGCTTTAAGGGACAGATGGTATCTATTTAGCTAAACATTCTTCCACTAAGGCTGTTTTAACGCCCAGATCATTTTTATCAGCTTCTTATCACATTTGGGAGCCCAGCATGCTTCTGATGGAGGCTGTGTAAGTGCTTCCCAGAGAGTGCTGTAGTTTCAGGGTTCAAGGCAACGTGGCAGCGTGAAGAGGAGGTGTGTGGATGTGGAGAGGGGGAATAAAAACAACCCCATGCCATGTTTGCTGATTTTGAAATGTTCTTGGATGGATTTCCAGGTAGAATATAGATACAAGAATGTGGGAGGCCTCCTTCATCCATACTCAGTTTTGCTATACATTCAGGGCCAGACTGTGAGCCTGTAACTCATCTATGTCTGCGTGCTGTTTTGTAGGCTGACATGAAGGAGGTCTGCCAGCGCTCTGAACAACTCAGAGATGCCTCACTGGCATCTGTAGCATGGTATTAAGCCCAAGCTATCCTGGCTCACATCTGACTGCAAAATTCAGTGTAGACACGCAACTTAGCCTGGCACCCACTCCTAGGAGTGCTTGCCTTCCCAGATACTTCTGTTGTGAGGACAAGGTGTTACTCATCCTCACTATGCATATCACTGGGTGCCTTGCTGTTATACTGTCAGGCAGAGCTGTCATCCAAAACCTCCAGTGCGGTGAGGCGATACAGCCCTGCGTCAGTCCTCTTGAACTGTGAAAGTACCACACGCGAAACTATCAGCATGACATCTGCACAGTGTAGCATGCACCAAAGCACGTTAATGTAAAGAACGGGAGAGCAGAGAGGAAAGTGTGGGACACCTATGAAAGGTAAAGAAAAGTCTCTTTCTCTCTCTCTCTCTCTTTTTCTTTCTTCACCAGGGAACTGGCTCACACAGAACCACAATAACAAGCGCTGGCAGGCTGCCCAGCATCGCTGTACTCTGGTTGTAAGCGAACTATGAGGCTCAAGCAATCTTCTGGGAAAAGTTCACACCAAATGTAGTGTATGTTATGTTTTCCCCTCATTGTACTTTTATTTTTTTCCAAACCAGTCCATTATATTCCTTCCCTGCTCCATTATGGATTCCTTTAAGATGCCCAGGAGCTGCCCTCTTTCAAAACCAAACATTGAGTAATCAAACAGATCTGGTTTTTAAAGTAACAAAGATAAACTAGTAATCCTCCTCTCAGAGACAGCTCTCAAAAAAAACCAGAGCACAAGTCTTTAAATGGTGGGGTTTTCTGTTGTTGGGAATCTGTTTGTTTGGTCTCATTCTCAGATAAAACCAAGAAGTTGAGTGAGAGAAAAAAGTGCATTATTAAAACATTATCATTATCTATATGATGTACATCTTCCACGGGCTGGAAGCCAAAGCAGACCACACTTCACAATAGCAGTGCAGTAAAAGGAAAAACGTTCCAAAGAGCATGTTGTGTGTTTGATCTGAACCTTTCAAAACAAGTCTGATGTGATTTTACATGGTAGTCCTGGTCACCTCAAAGATGCCAACTGTAACTTCCACTGTAAATTTAATGGGTACACAAAGATTTTATTAGAAGTATATGAATTTGTAGTGCTTGAAGAGTGAAGGGAAGAGTCACTCATTCTGTGCTGAAGGCAATAATAAGACGCATTCATTTATTTTTGACCGTTTCTCAATGTGGCTTTTACAGAGTCATAAAAAGACAAATTTTCTAAGTTCACAAAAACTGTGAACACATTGGACGTAATTTATCTGACAAATCGGACCATGGACAGTCAGTTGGAAACAGGGTAAGAAAAGTAGGCCCATCTATACATAACTAGCCCAAATATGTATTCCCCATTGCCCTGCAAATACAGATACTGTCAATATATAATTTACTGTTGGTTTTACTAATTAATTTTATTGTATTAGTGCCTGGAGGCCTTTGTTAAGCTTTGTATTGCATTGTGTGAGGTGTTATACAGGAAGTTTCTGCCTCAAAAGGCTTAGGAGGCTAACTTAGTGTCATCTTGCAGATGTGATGGCACTGTACAGAAAGCAAAGTCACAGCAAACATGAAACAGTTCATTCAGCTTTAATTTGCAGTGGTATTGAGTACCTGTAATTCCTGGAGACCTCAGTAGGAGTTTTGGGCATTCAGTACTTTTGCAAGCCAGACTGAAGTTCCTTGCTATGCTTCTGACAAAAGGTCCTTGGAAAGGAGAGACAGAAAAGACTTACTAGGTTATCAGGCCAAATTCATCCCAGAAGAAAACCCATTGAAGTCAATGGAATTTCATTGGAGATGGATTTGCCTTAGAAAGATTGTGCCCTATAGTATATTTAGAAATGCTTTGTCCTATACAGTTTTAATTAGCTCTACATTAGTCAAGGTACTGTACCATTGTTTCTATCAGCTACCCTTGCAGAGAACTGTCTCTAGCTATCCTTGTCCATGTTTCCCCTCCCGCCCCCATCCCTTTCTGCCTCCTACTCACCCCCTCATTATTTTATGTCTAATTTAGCTAATGAATTTCTCAGACAGAGTCTGCTTTCATGTTTGAGACGGACCTAGCCTGTATTGAGGTTAAAAGAAAAGAACAAAAAACACAAACCAAAACAAGACCACGAAGCGAGAACAAATTATTTTATTGAGAAAAGCAAAGGTGTTTATGAAGCCTTAACCTTTTCTTTGCAACTCCATCAATCCATATATAGCTAGGGTACAGTTTTTCACCACATATTCCGCATTAAGATGGACATGGATACTTTAGTCTTGACTTTCCAGTTTCATCGCCGGCTCACTGCATTGTTAGAGCAAGTGGCTTCACTTTTCAAACCTCTGCTTTACCACTATTGCAATAGCCATAGACACACACACGTAAAGAATTTCTCAAATTGCTTCACAGAAATACGGAAAGCATTTTAAGTTCTGTAGTGGAAAAGCACAGTACTACAAGGCAAAGAACTGTTGCCATCAGCAGTACTGTCTTTTTTTTTTAATAATAATTCTGATAAAACATTAATCTTTTCTCTGAGCTATGCCCATTTTTTCTTACCTTCTCTAAAGAAAGTTCTAACAAGATTACAGGGAATTTGTAGTCTATGTGTGCTTTCAGTCATATAATTACAAATGAAACAACTGTTTCGAGAATAACTGCAGAAACTGTGGGTTCAGTGCTGCCTTATGCCAAAGAAAAAAATGTCCACAACTATGAAACAAACTCTAAAACCACATTGGACAAGTTACTAAATCCCATCTACGTAAAGATGTGTGTGTTCACTTCTGAGTCACTGTATCATTTGACCACGCAAGAAGCAAGACAGTTTGCCTGAAGAATGTCAGGAAGACCAGGATATAATTAAAAAATAGCCATGTTTTCAGTTTTCTGAAACAGGTACACACTCACTTTAAAATTAACCACAGAGCTTATTTAAGCTTCTTCTGATCCTGCCGGGAGGGTTCCATGTTGTCTTCCTGTGGTCATTTCATCAGCCAGGGCTTTTCATGTAAGACTGTGCTGCACGCATGTCCCAGCATGGGATCTTATCACAGACACCTGCTCTCAGCCTGTGAACACAGATTTTAATCCCCCTCCCTGCAAAAATGGTGACAGAAGGGCATATTATTTAATTACTCATACATGCTCTCCAAGACAGGGTCCACAGCTCCACTTGTTTCATATGGCTTGTGCTATTTTTGGGGGGTGATCAAATAGGATGGTTGTTAAAAAGAAGAAAGCTTCACCATAGACTTCTCATTGCTATTTGATGAGAACAATATATGAAAAGATTGGCAAGATAAGAGCAGTTAGAGCAGGAACTGAAGAAAATCTAGGTATGGTAAATATAGTCATAAAATTATTTGTGATTTCTTTAGCTCTGACTGTGAAGATACGAAAGCTAAGCTGTACTGTGTAACTTGGCTCTCCTCCACTACAAGATCATGGATCCAGCAAAAATTAACTGTGATAACCACCTCTAATGTACTGAAGAAGGTGAAACCAACTTAAACTTACTAAAGCCTCCATCTAAGTTAGATCTGCAGTAGTGGTTATGTTTCCCTTAGGTGCTAGGAGGGGGTTAAAACAGGAGGAAGATGAAAGAAGTATAAACTTTTAGCCCTGCCGAAACAATGCATTTATTAAATCACTTCAGTCAAAATCATTCAGCAATACCTACAAAATCCTATCATGAACCAAAGCAAAGCGCAGCTAAATGAAACGTTATATATTGTATCCGGCAAGCAATCACCATACTTGCATTCTCATTGCCCTCAGCAGCACCTGCATTCTTTGATCACAGTGCTTTTATGTGCTACGCTGTGTACAAAAGACCAAGCCAGCAATTAGCCATTCTAGCACTGGGTCCTGAAATCTCTGCAAATGCTTCAGCCCTTTAATGAATTCCTAAATAGAAGGAAGTTGCAAACAAAGTTCAGCCTGTGTATTTTATGCCAGGTTCCCACAGCACTGTAGGTTCTTAGAGCTTAATTAATGACACTTGCATCCTGTATGCCTTCCAGAGTTTTAGTGGAAATTTTACTGGTCACTTCAAACTCTGACATCTTTTGGACGATTGTCCTCAGAATATTGGGCAACCTCCCCAGTCTTTGGAAGGAAAAGACAAGACTTTGCTGTTAATTATGACTCATCTGTATCAATGGGATGGACAAAAACTGGAGGAACAAAACGTGCATCATGTAAAGTAAACTACTCATCAGAAATCCTATGCATTGTATAGGAACCAAAACGGGGACAAAAATGAAAACCACAGCCTAATATACCAGCATTTGGGAACTCTGCCAATGCCCCTAATTAAAATTTTGTGCTAATCTCTTCAGGGAATCCAAGAAATTCTTTCAGAAAATGGAACATTCTTCTATGCACATCCAACTACTTATACTGTAAGAGGGAATATAAAGGAGATTGTACACGATCAGACAGAGGTCAGTGGAGTGGAAAGGACAGTGTGAAAGCTACAGGAAATGAGCCATCTATGAATGAAAATACTGGAATTCTTTCTTGAACCCTGACTCACATAATGTATGATTTTGCTGGTCCTGGTCTAAGGATCATTACATCAATGGAAAGACTTCATTAATTTTAGTAGGGTTTTAATCAGTTCCCAAACCAGGAGAATACAAAATAGTTATTTAAAATTACAAGGTACGGCAACGTGTCCTTTCCCTTCTTTTCCTTTTGTCCTACCATCATTAGAGAGCTTGGTAAGAGTGGTTTGAGATGAATGGGAAGTGTAGAGGCTGGACTGGAGACAGTCTAAGACAGCACCTCTGACATTGGCTTATAGGCAATAAACAACACATTCAGTGCTGTTAGGGATGCAATTAGAGATGAAAGGAAGGAAAGAGTTCATAATTGGTAACTGGAGAGGAAAGAGATGCTGATAGATAAGTATTTTTAAGAAGGGAAAGACCAAACCTGCTTTATTGTTAATAAAGAAGAGCCAGAGTGAGATTTTAAGGAGAAAAATAGGGTGATACGCAGGTGTGAAGGAGAGTGGAATAAGGTAACTAGAGCAAGTGTACAAGGCTACGTTAGAATCTCATTCATCTGGATGGAAAAAGAGACAAGACAGGTAGGAGGCATAAGGAAAGTCACAGACAGCAGGGAAACTGCATCATACTTCATCAGTTTTCTCTTTGAAGAAACCAGCAGGGTCCTATAAAGAAAAATAAGTGAAGGCAGTAGGAGAGAACTATCAAAGATGAATCTAGGCTGGCTGTGCAATGAGTAAATCTTCTGTTTAGCTATGCAGCTGAGCTTCATAAGTCAAGCAATCCTATCCTGAGCTCAAGTTATTAAAATCTAAGGCTTTTGTTTGGCCAATGTGGAGCTACAGGGTTTAATCATTGATTGTCTTACGCTTTCCATAGCCCCTGACACTCATGCAGGACTTAGCTGGACCTAGCTAAAGGGAAATGGAGGCACAAGCACATACGGCATCCACCCTTTGCGTGGCTGTAAATGACTTCATGCAAATCCAGACAGTGGGGACTCAGTTCCCTCAGCTAATTCTCCCAAGGGAGCAAGATCTGCAGTGAACCCAAACAGGATTTAGCTCCGATCCACTTGTCATTTGCAGAGCTTTCCCTCTTCTCCCCGGCTTAGAAACAAACAAAACTTCCTCTCTGTTACCTTTTTCTAAAGGATCTTTCTGTGACTAAGCCATTTATGTGTCTATATTACATGTAATTCTCTGATGTCAGATGAGATAACAGAGATAATCCTCCTAAAGGATTTGTGGCATTATAGATTACAGCTTTCATTTGTATGTTGTATGCATCGCCTTCAAGAGGCCTTGAGTGATGCTATAAGATCTCTGTATTCAGATTATAAGATATTTGCATTCAGCACTGCCTTATTATAGGTTTAAAAATACCAACAACCCAAGCTAAGTGACCAGCTGTTCAGATCCTGCTGTTCTTTTAATCCATGCGAAGGTAAAATACCATTGCGGTCAGTGGGATCCTTGCCAGGGTAACAAGATTTAAACCATTTTCCTTGTATTTCTTCACCTGCCATTTCACTATAAAATAAAGTGATCGTTTAGCAGACAGAACAATTTATTCCAGAAAGATGTCTTCTTTGTTTCAAACATAGTTTGTCCAAGCCAGAAAGGTACTTAATTATTGTGCCTTTTTTTTTTTTTT
>VYZM01020072.1:328642-398305 GCA_013398915.1 Dromas ardeola
TTTTTGGGGGGGATATCTAAACTCCTGTTGACACAACCAGCAGGAATCTTGACATTGGGTTTTACTTATAGCTCTGGGGTCTATCTAGGGCTTAAATGCTTTTGTGGATCTGCCTGAAGGTGCCCTCTCTGGGCATTTCTTCAGGAAAAAGATGAATAGTTACAGCTGAACTGCTGCTCCAGAACTCAGTTTCTCTATCAGAATGAATATGGCATTAATACTTCCAGGAGGCGATAATCACTAGGAAGATCTTTAGTTGCGTTTCCTGCTGTGCAATGCACGCTCTTCTGGTGAAGAAATGAATAATTTTGTGAAACACAGAGGAGCTATGCTCAGCAACTTCACAATATGACTGTTCTGATACAAGGCTGACTCTGGCTCCCAAGCCTGGAGAACAATATAGCCAGTCTCTGTGATACCGGATGGTGCGAAACACTATTCACACAAAAGTCTATCCTGCGTGGCACATGTGGGACATTCCTAGAAGGAGCATGGCTGATGATAAATTCAGGTGACATTAACACAGATGTCATGTACAATGCTCTTCTGCCTAATTATTAGTGTATTTATGTTTCTTGAATCTCGCGGTGATCATTTTTAATTTCCTCTCCTGTGAGAGCATTTAGTAGAGTGCGGGAATTTACGTTTGCTCTCCAATGATGGTACGTCAATCTCTACAGCAAAATTCTGCATTTTCTAGCCTCATCCGCACTGACATTTTGCCTGCTGCATTGAGCTCCTGAATGGATCAGCAACGTTCAACCAACAACAGCCGTTTCCAGTGGGGAACAATGATCTACATCTTCAGAGAAGTCTAGGCACCTCCTGATTTCAGCTACCTGGAAAGAGAGAATGAAGTATGCAGCATAATTCTGCTACCTACAAGCAGGCAAACATCTAATGGAAATACACCTTTAGCAGCTTGTGTCTACGTGATTTAGGATGTCACAGATTTCAGCTGTTTGTTGTCTTTCTGACTCCCCTGGCTGTGTTGAAATCACCACTGTGACAGCCAAGATGAAGTAGCTGGATGTGTGAGCACTCCTCGTCCTTTCCAATACGCAGCAAAACTACTTAGCTTAAATCACCACTGACGGGAACTAACTTCTTAAACAGGTTTGAACTTGATCCTTGTTGAGGGCATCTGACTGTGCCCCAGACTGCCTAGTTCAGCTCAAAGCCAGCACATGTACCCTATTATCAGCAGCAGCAGCTCTACATCAGTCAGCAGCTGGCAGACGGGCCCTTGGGGACTCTTCTAGTCAAGGCTAGTGCAGCCCAATGGCTGCTTCAATATATTCTCCATGTGCAAAACAGGACGTATCTCTGTGCAAATGCTGTTATTGCACAATGGGTGTCATTGATAGCAGGAAAGAGACAATGCCTGGGAGCTGGACATGTTGTTCAAACATCATTCCAGTCTTTTTATATACTCTGATTAAGGCCCTTTACTTAGAACTGCCATCATGCTGTTGCTGGCTACTTTGAGACAGAGAATATCTTGGCACAGAGAATATCCAAAATCCCTTTTTACCCTTCTTTATAGGGCGAACTGAACTGTATTTCAGTACCTGAATTTCTAGAGTTTGTGACATTCTCTTAATGTAGATTCTGGCTTATCTATATCCAAATACATACAGACCTACCTACACAAACAGATACATCCATAGTACCCATCTTTTCAAGCACTACATACATTTTCACTATTAGTCCATTCAGTTTCTCCACTACATTTCCAGGTCATAACCCCACTGTTGTCAGCAATACTTAGCCCTTGACTCCCTAGCAGTATTTCTTCGGCAGTGGCAGACAGGGCTGTTAGGCAACCAGGAAATCTAAAACAAAGGAAAAACTGTTACAAGGAGAATGAAGGCAGAGGAGCGAGCGGACTAAAGGCCCAGGGAAAGAAATTAAGAGAGGCTGGGAACAAGGACAGCAACATTCGGGAAGATTTGCTCCCAGTGCAGGGAGCAGCAGCAGCTGCCGATACCACTAGGGACAGTGTAAAATCAAGGGGTTCACCTGACATGACAGCACAGCACCAGCATGGGGCTAAAGCTCTTAGCATCCCATGTTCAAAACAATTCACAACTAAGCACAAAGACAGAACATATGACTAACTGAAGGGATTAATTTCCTAAACCTGGATGTCTCTTTTAGATGCCCGAAGTCTCTCACACAGGACCCGTGGTGCATCTAACAGCCCCATGCCAATGTCTCAGATACCTCAGATCTCTACATTTCGGCTACTAAACACTAACCACTGCGTCCTCTTTGAGGCTTTGACACCTCTGCTCCTTATCCTCAAAGCAGGACAATGAACGGGGACCAACTCCAACCAACTTGAGGCAGAACAGCTCTGTGATGACCCAGGTTGTACCTGTAGCTTGCTGATGGATCCAACCCAGGGCAGCTTCAGCTCCCTGCCTGGCTCAACCATGTGGCCACCTCTACCCGTTTACAGAAACCCCTGCTTCCTCTCACACGTGTCGAATGCAAACCGTGTGCAGCTGGGCACTGTCATTCCCCACAATCACAGCTGTAGAACTCAGAAGAAACAGCATAATCAAGTGCCGGGCATCCCCCATTACCATAACCACGCGATCGAAGCCTCACCACAGCACAGCCTTTTTCCCCCCCTTCCCGGGCCATCTGCTTTTACCCGGTCTCTTTCAGTCACCGCCATTCCTCACCGAAGCCCTCAAATGGCCATGACAGGAATGTCTGAGGAAATGAGATAGAAGCACCTACAGCAAATAAATAAACCAATAAAGCAATAAAAAGACAAAGTGAGAGAACAAGGGGGACATGAGCTGTTTGGAGGCTTGAAGGCCAGCCCATAGAGTCACTCAGTCTAGACTCCAGATGTGAACGCAGAGCCTCAGTGAGTGCAATACGGGACTGCGTAAATATCTCAGCCAGATGTCTCAGGGCCCAAGCTACAAATCCTCACAAATGGTGACAGAGTTGGCTGTTGCTGTTCACATAGCTCTGCTTCCAAGAGAATCAGTGGTCATTCAGTCAGCAGCAGTTCATTTTTGCTGCCAGATGGGAGGGAAAACCAGGCTCAGAGTTGCAGTTAGTCTCGTAGCAAACTCAGCAGTCAGTGGATGGGTCACGGAGCCCTCTGTGGGTACTGAGGTTAGCTCAAAATAGCAATCTGGGGAAAGAGCTGAAAAGATTATAGTAAACATAAAAGCACATGATCCTAAACTTCTAAACAGACTAAAGTAGCGGGCTGCCATGTTAGGCACCTGAATTCAAATTTAGATCTTCAAGACTCCTCCCATTTGTTACAGATGCTTAATGTTACACGACAAAATTACCTTATATTTCAGTCGCTGGAGACGTGCATTACCTTGGCTCTAAGGAGCTTGATGCTTGTATCTGCACATTCACAAACTAAGCATTCCTCTGCCTGAATTTTCCCACAACTTGTTTCCTAGGTGGGTGCCTCACAGAAAGCACCTGGAAGGAACGTGACCACCTTCCCATCCATTGGCACCTGGATCTGACCCTTGGGAGGCCGGAGATTAGTTTCAGCTTCCTCTCCTGCCCGAGTTCGAGCAGAGAACCAAGCCTGTCTCTCCCAGGTAGCACTTCTAACCACTAGGCTATAGTATGTTTTAAACCAAAGCTTTCCCAGTCTCTTGGATGTATCCCATGCTCCATTAAAAAAAAATAAGTTTTATTGCAGCAGGGGATAGGACCTGGGGCTCTGCAGTGAAAGTCCTTATATAATCCATCCTGTCAGCGGCCCAATTTAGGATATATCAATTTATGACCCAGATTCTCTTCAGCAAGTCACCCAAAATTGGAACTGGCTGAATAATTTATGAGATGATTTGTAAGCAAAAGCCCTGAGTTGGGTTACTCTGATTCACAGGGATAACATTATTTCTGATTTTTTGTTCAAACATAAGGCATGAGCATGTTTTAGGATGGCCAATAAGTGTCCCAAGATTTGCAGAGTGATTGTTTCATTCTCCTGTTTTAGTGTGCCAATAGCAAAGTGACTCATACAGTATAAAAGACAAGCTTTTAATGATACTGCCCAGAAAAACTTGACGAAGAGACACGTGCTACCAAATCACTCTTCTATTCCTGTAGGTGCAGTTACAGCCTGAGGTTGGGCCCACCGGAGAAGTATCTTAAAAGGCCATTGTTCAGAGCTAGGCTGACAGAGATAACTTGGAGTCAAAAAAGATTAGGATAAATTATATTACTTCATATTCGCTAAGAGCTAATAGAGCTAAGAGCTAAGAGCTCATATATAAGCAGTAGCTGATGCAGGGTGACTAGTTAAGCTGCCATAGCAAACCACTTGGGACTGTGAGCACCAAATCCCAAGGTCCTAAGAGAGGTCAGATCTGCTAAAAGGTCTTCTGAACAACAAGGGGCTCCCACAGTGGTACGTTTCCTGTAAAGGTTGCAGGGACTTACTCTGATTTATATCTATACCACATCTGACCCTCAAACTATTGCTGGGATCCACTTAGATTCTAAACAAGATGTTTCCTGAACTGCCACATTCAACCCTGAGTCTAAGTCAGATTTATCTGAACTGACAGGTGTATGGTTTTAAGGTTTAATTCATTTCCCTCCCTATCCTGAACAACATGACCCCCAAAACCACAGTACCAAGACACCCGTGCTGGACATGTACATCCTTTTCCTTATTATTCTGCACTTTCTCAGGAGAAAAGGCATTGAATATAATGGTCTAAATAAGAGTTAACTCCAAGATCTAAACAAGTATATTGAACAATTTATTCAGAGCACATCGTGCTGTTCTTCCACCTCTTTGGTAATGAATGCACAGCATCACCGTGGCTGAAACTTAAAGGGGATATTTCTTCTGGCATTGCCCTCCAGGTCCCTTAGGCTGGCTTATCCAGCAATTGTGTTGGCAGTTTGGAGTTTTTCCCAGGATCTTCTATGGCCAGGGATGCTACAGGCCATTTTATTAAATGTCAATGCCCATTGCTGATTAATTTTTAACAAAAAAATCAGCCTTAGAATATTTTTTTCCTTCTGTTCCACATCAAAAGCGCATCTATTTAAAGGTCTTTTCAGAGGAGGTCCTTTCTTCTGGAATGAAATAGCATGAAAGAGTTGTACTTGTAACCCTACTGTGCACCACTGACTTTCCCATAACAGGGGATAGCAGATTTTCCTTGTCTTGCCCTCGAATCTGCAGCAGTGTTGCAACCCCTCTTCCAGCACAGGCTCAGAACTCACCTCTGACTCATAAACGCCAGCTTCTGTGGGTAAACACTTAATCAGCCAGTAGACAGAAACACGAGACCAGTGAAACTTTTCTTCTTACTGTACAGATCTCAGAGAGGTGGAACTCATGTAGATCAGTAAAAAAGTAGGTGTTGAGATACAATGGCGGAGGGAGGGTGCAGAAATTCCAGAATCCTTATCTCCATCCTTGAAAATAATCAGAGCCCCTCCAACCACAGACCACAGCACGTTCCCTTCTGTGGAAGATCAGATTTATTCTGCCACTCATGCAAATGCAGTAGCCATCTGACAGCCTCAAAGCTGCATTCCTCTATGCCTGTGGCCATATCAAATGTTTGGGAAGACATGAGGAACCATTTTCAGGGAAATGGTGCTTCATTTACTCTTTGACTCTCAAAGAATGTTTTGTCTTCCTCTCTGTTTTGTGAAGTGCTGTCAACACTTACAGTGAAGTTTATTGTAAATACACAATAATAACAACTGCGCACATTCATCTCTGATTCAATTCCTATGTAAATTTATGTTAATATGTATGCAGATCAAGTCTGCCCCCCTTGGTCCTGGAAAGTTGTCAGAATGACACATGGGTTCTGAAAAGGTTGTGTACTACTGATCTGCAGTTTTTGTGTAGTATTCAATAACTGGCAAACCAACAACAAGAGACTGTGGATATTTCTCTTCACTTTTGCTGGATAAATCAGTGGAGCCTTCCAGACAGAGTTAAAAAAGAAGTCTCTAAATCCAGACTCTAAAACCATGACCTGCCCATTTTTATTTCTGTTTCACAACAGAACAAATATTCACAGGTGGGATCTTTTGAGGAATGGGGTGGTACAAGGGAGTCTTGCTAGTAAGCTTTCAAGAACTGATGTGCCATCTTCTCGGCAAAAAAGCAACTTTTCTCCCTAATATTTAGTAACGGCTAAACCAATGCCTAGAGTTTATGGATAGTCCTCCTCACTTTTTGCTGTCTCAATTAGTGCAGTTTTTAAGAGAGCTCAAAAAGGTCACTTATTTAATTCTCTCTTTCCCAGCCTCCTTTTTCTGTGTTTTAACAGAAATATACTGACCTTCTGCCTAGGTGTGCAGCCAAAGCCATTCCAAGCACTCAAGTCACGCCAGCGACGAGGTAGCTGGAGCGCTACAGTGGGCTGTTCTCTGCTTTCCTGCCAGGGATGTTTGGCTATGATGCTTTCTGGTACTTTGCAGTAAATAGAAACTAATCTTCAGTTCATCCCGGGGCTGAGTCCCTACAAGGCTCCCAGGCACTTCTTAAATAATCGCAACGGGACATAAATTGGGACTTCAAGAGATACATGTGCTCTTTGCACAGGGATGAATTTCCAGTAATCCAAAAGGGGATGGGGAAATTGCTATCAGAAACAGCAGGCGCCACAATTGTTGGCTAGGAAGATACACCAGGCAACAAAAGTCCAATTGCCAGAAAGTATTTATACTCCTGCAGTTCACGGCTGAGGACTTGATCCTGACCTTCGGTACACAAAACAGATTTGCTCCGAAGCTGGAAACTCAGTTGCAGCATTTGGGCTTGGAGGGTACGATTGTGCCCACAGCTGATAAAGGTGGGAGCTGAGTCATCAGTTCTGAGGTAAGGCAGCAAGCTCCCGACCAAAATCACTTCCACCCTAATAACACTTAATGGACCTTAGGCGGCCAATGATTTTTGGAAAAAAAACCAAACAAATAAGAACAGAACTGTACCCCGTACAGTGACACTTCAGTCACCCATTTCATTCAGGCCTTTCAGCTGGATTAAAGACTGACACTGAGAAAAAAACCTTTCTCTCCAAGCTCTTCTCACTTGACTTTGGTTTAGAGTGTTATTTCACGCTACTTTTTTAATCTCATTTTACTGAAGGCAATCTTAGCCCCAGGAGCAAAACAAGTAAAATAAAAGCAATTAAAGCCTGGAAAGAATCCGTATTTTTCCTTTGAAATAGAGCCCCATGTCAGACAGCTTTCCACGTACCTTGTTCAGTGTAGGTTACATTATGGCATCCCATCAGGCCCATTCAAACCAGGTTGCAGAAGTATTGTGGCTGGGATCCAACACTGCCTTCCTGCCTGCAGGAGCTGTTGGTGGTGATTTCATTTCAATCATTTTCTCTCTTTCCACCTCTCATGCAGCTGCCTGCATGTCTTGATAGGATCGAAGTGTAGCTCATGGAATCTATATGATAATCACAAAAATAGTTATTTCTGCTGAAAAATGGATTTAATTCCCCCTCTAAACCTTTGTGGATTGCCAACTGGGGGTGTGAAACCAGCTGGCAAAAGATGCGTTCATTTCAATTTCATGACTTTCATATACTGCAGCTTCCTGACTTTAAATGGTTCCTTCCCTCTCTAATGAGTGCACCAAGGCCTTGATTAACAGCCCTCACTTTAAACAAAGTTTTGAAGAAGCTTCTTTTCATTGTAACTTCTCTGGGGATGTCTGACAGCCTGCTCAATCCAGGGCAGCCGAATGCCTCTTCTTTCACAGCATGAGCATTTGTCAGAGAAACTAGGAGTCAGGCTTGGTGAAGATTTGTATCCGTGAGTACTCTGCAAGTAACTTGCACAACAGCGTGGGAAGGAAGCTTGAAAGTAGTGCTGGTAAAACAGTGGAAAACTAATTTAATCAATGTTTTCAAAATGTAAAGGCTTGGAAAGGACTCTGTTTTACTTTTTTAACTCTTTCAACCCTTTTATGAAAAAATACATTTTCATTTACTGAAAATCTTGTCTTCAGTCTATTGTCTGCTATTTTTTTTAGTCCAAACAGGATTTTAGAGACATGACTAGGCAACGTGGGAGAAAAGCCTGGTACGTTTTTTGACAGCTAATCACAGAGAAGGGAAAGACTATCTCTTGGGAAAGAGTCCTTCAAGCCAGGTAGAGCTATCTGGGTCAGAGCCTTCAGATGGCTGAATTTAGGATGTAAATACTGAAATCAAAGCTATCATCCATGGAAAAGTACTATTTGCTTGCAGACTCTGGCTTTTCACTCTTCCAGCTGGCCACTTAGTCAGTGGAAGTCTCTAATAGACAGTAGATGAGGGCCTTAATCATAACTGAGTCCTTGAATCTGGACTTGCAGAGGTTTTAAACGGGCTCTACGAGCAAGCTTGCTGGAAGAGGACTGCAGTATACATGCTCCCTGGTCACAGGCGAAGATGCTCCCACTCTGTGACCTTGCCTCCTTTTCACTGATCTCCCCTGGGAGATGGGAGAACAGCAAGGCCCTTTCAGTGCAGGCCTGCTGAGAGTACTTGAAGTCATGTCCAAACTGCAGTCATGCGGTGGCTGCTGTGTAGCTCAGGCTAGTACATACCCCAACCTAGACTTAAAAACTATCTGCGAACCAACAGTAGTTGTGCCAACACAGAGCTCAGCAAACCTACATGAAAAGGTACGGCTAATTAACGTGTGTTGAGTACTGCCTTGCCATAACTTGACTGCTACCAGAATTTCAACTGATTTAATGTTTCTGTACCGGATTGCTGTCACTGTGGTTGCCACATGCAGGAAAACTAGCACACTGCTACCAACCTGATAACCCCAGAGGGCGTGACTGAGCTAGGGTTAGAGCAGAATTTTTGTTTAACATTTTAAATGAAGTTTTGCTTTGGTTATGGTTATTTATAGGTTTGCTCTTGTCAGTCACAAAATTTCATTTAAATTCAGACAAAGCATGAAAGGAAATACTGGGGCTTGGGGAGGGGGAGGGAAAATGGAGAGAGGGGAGGAAAAAGACAACCCTAAACCAAAGCTCTCGTGAAGTTGATAGCATCACTACACTAGCAAAGCAAGCAAAAGAGAGTCAAAAATTCCTCAGAAGTCAGAAGCCGCAGCTGTCTTCCAAGGAAGGAATACACTGCATCTCATTTCTGCTGTGCCTACTGATACCATCTACAGAAAATCCATCACCAGTTGAAAGAGGGCTGCATTGTCAATGCATTCCACCACTTCGGTGTCCCAACTTTCATGAGTTTATTAGATGCACAGTCATGGACTTTTCTATGAAATAGAAAGACAATACAAGCTCCTTTATTGTTGCCTTATAGAACCATTCCTTTATATAGTTCCTTTATATATTAATTTCCCTCCTTTTATTGCTTCAGCTATCAACAACTACTATAAATTTACTTTAAAGCAAACTGTGACATCTTTCTCTAGATATACCTACATACACACACATATATATAGACACACACAAATACATACATACAAACATATATATATACACACACACACAGACACACACATATATATAAACACACACAAAGCCCAACAACGAATAGGAAAATTTAATGAAAAGGAGAAAAAAGGAGAAAAGGAGAATTTAATGAAATTTAATGGAAAGCAAGAAAAAACTAGCATGTCCAGCAACAGGAGAAAACTAACACTTGATTATGAAGCTTAGATATTAGATATCTTTCACATTTCCTTCTTCTTTGGTCTTAATTCTGTTTCTATGATTATGATGTTTTCTTCTAGCATACCTATCCTTCAGGAAGATAGGCTTTTGAAAGATCCCATTGAACTGGGGTACTCACAGAAAATGATCTGACTAGTTTGTACAGAGGGAAAGAATAACTTTGGAATCAAGTGATTGAAAAGAGCAAGGCTAAAGTAAAGCTTAGATTACAGCACAGTCAGTGAAGAGTGGTAAAAGCTACAGAGCCTTTGTCTTTGATCAGGAGCTGAAAAGGACAAATAGGTTCAAACTAACAGTGCCAGAATGGCAACTCAGTGAAGTCATTGTACACATCCCCACCAACTCCAAGGAGCTTTGGTCCAACATTAGGAGTTGTTCCTGTGCTATAGTTTCTTATAATGTAATACCTCCCTCCATACATATTTGCTTCTAATAGCACTATGGATGCAAACTTTATGCAAGGGAGGGGTAGGACTGGGAGAGCAGAGCATGCTTGAAACCTGATTTAACAGGACCCCATCAGAGTTGGTGTCAGCCCTTCCATCCCTAGGGCTTAAGGAAATGGTAGGTCTCTGATCATCTTAAAAGACTCTTCTCTGTTGATTTGAATTTAGGAATGTCTACAGAAGTCATAACAATACATTCTTGTTTTCACCTAGTCAGTGCGAAACACAATGAATAGAAAATAAAGAAAATCACCTGCAAGTAATTGCTGTGCCTCATAAACAGAGCACAGAATTGTTAGTCACATTAAAGATAATAAAAGCAAGACCCTTCATCCGGAGAACCTGTGAAGTTGTGGCTTGTGAAGCATCATTCAATCCTTGTTCTCAGCCAAAAACGATGGGAAGCAAAGCTGCTCTGCCTCTTCACAGACTGAAGAGCTTTCAGTCATTAATACAACACACAACCAGAGTCAGAGCTCCACTAATGGACTTTGCTACCGGCAGGGATGCTGTGAGGTCCACGTCAGGATCAATAGTACAGACATTGTGTTGTCCTTAATGCACTGTTAGTGGAAATACAGTCTCAGGCTCCAGACTCAAGGCTGTACATACTGTTTCTCTTAGCACTTCATTATGTACAAGAGACAACTGTTATATAAACCAATAAAGATGTACATATCCCAATACAGAAGACAAGAAAGACATGCAAGTCCCACATGTAATCCAGACTGAAACATTAGCCAATGTGGCAGGCATCCCAGGATCCCAACTTATAAAAAAAGCATTTCAGAGCTTTCACAAGAAAAAAAAAAAAAAAGAAAGGAAATTAAATACTACCCCAACATGTTGAAAGGAGGCAGTCACCTCTCCAGGACTTCTTCCTGAATTCAGCAGGGCTCCTTGCCTTGGTTGGATAGCAAATGCAGTCTCAAAAGTCCATGTGTGCACAGGCATCTGTAACACAACACAGTGTAGTCCATAGACAAAAGACATTTTTACTTTCCCTGACTAGTGAGGGGACAGCTCAAGCTGCTGTCAGTCACCTTTTGTGTCTCACAGGACAGTTCTAATATAATAATGGAGGGACAATGTAATTGGTTGGAAAAGGAGGAACAAGGGTAAAGCAGGGAAGTAATTTTGACCTTATATAGGTCACTTCTATAGCCTTTTGGAAGATCTCACTGAACAGCATTTTCGTCATCTGTTGGTGAAACTGGACCTGAAGCGTGCTCTGTCTCCCCAAAAAATCAGGGTCTTTTCTATTGAGAAGGGGCTTGTTTTGGTTGCTTTGTCCTAAGCAGAACACCATAAAAATGACACGACATAGCAACCTCCTCAGAAACATCATTTTGTGTCAGAGGATCTCAGAGTCTAAACATTTCTTATCAGACTCTTTATTCTCAGAGGATCCTGGCTTTCTGCAAGAGTCCTTTGTAGTCCAGCTGGATGTCATTACATAATTAAGCATATGAGCCAGGAGGTAGTCTCGAGCATGACAATTTTACAATGTAAGATCAAAATGTTATTCTTCCATTCAAAAGATCTAGTGTCATTTGTTGTAATGCCTTCATGCAAGGGATCAAATATAGTATTGATTATTCATTATTACCTTTAAAGAGGTCAGTAAGCTTCTGGAATTCAGAAGACTTCTGAGGATTTGAAGGGATATAAGGCCTCAGGGTTTGATGACTCATCTTGACCTGAAGCTTTGAAATATCACCTGCTGGCTGGATTGTTCCTGTTTGCTGCCTGGGATTTCAAAGTCTCTCTCTCTCTCTCTCCTTTTTTTCCCCCCAAGGCATCAGTCTTACAGACATTGCCAGATCAAGAGAAGCAAAGAATGCAAAAGAAAGTGAAAGTGAGAAGACCATGAGTTGGGAGCCCAGCTGGCATACATCTGCTTTGCTAAGCTTGAATTCAAAATGAGTATAATTATTCTTGTTCTGCACGCATCCTACTGTGTTTAGTTATTGCATCACATAGAAGAGGCAATGGGCATATCCTGTGGCTAGCCCCATTGTGTTCAACATGGGTTAACTAACTGTTCAATATCCTAACACAGGGAGTTTTTCAACCTTTCTGTGCTAATTTGATCTTCAGGCATGTTCAAATGGAGGACTGTTTTTAGGAGACTGGGGGTATCGTTATGTGGAGTCCATGACAAAATTTAACACACTATCTTTATCGACTTAAGAAAAAAATCAATGTCATATTCATCTAGACACTGTATTAAAAGTTTCCATTTTCAACAACATTGCCTTTATGTTGTAGAATAAACCTCCAAGAGTGCTTTTTGGCAGATGGTTAAATATTTAAGTAGTTGGCCACAGATTTCAAAAAATTGAGATAATTAGAAGACTTGAAGCAGTTAATATTTATTAGTCATGAGGAGCTTGACAGATTGGATGTTTTCCTACCCACACATTCTCTAGCAGAAAAAAATAAAGTCCTTATCTTTCATTGTATATGAAGAACGCTTTTACATGAGGCAGAAGCAGAAGGCATGGACTTCCCAGGTTTCTTGGTATGAGACACTGAGATTAGCGGCTTCCACTTAATTCAAGAACAGGCCAGAAAACAACATGGAAATGATGACGCCTCTGTGGAAATGCACAGTTCACCCTGGAAAGTGCCCAGGACTGAAATCTGAGGTCTGACTCTTCTGCGCCACTTCAGCTTTCACTATAAATTATGGTGTCTCTAGCAAGGTTGCAGGGCTACTCCAGTCACTGGGGATTTTGAGACAACCCATTTTCTATTAGCTTTGCCCCTGCTGTTGGCCTTCCTTGCAGGAGAGGAGATGCATGGAGCAAAGGCATACCACTTCTCTGGCACTCCAGAACCTCACAGGAGAAGAATCCCTAAGTAGTGAATTAAACTGGCAGACAGGAGGTCAAGAACTGACAGATTACTAAGGCTACTCTAAGGGCCAGTTTCACCAGACAAGTTCTCTTTTATCTGTCCGGAAATCTGACTGAAAAGAAGCGTTGGGACATTTGCCTGGGCTTGCTGGCTGCCCCACAGATGGGTCCAAGCAAGTAACACGCTTCTCACTAGGCTGCAGATGTCCAGCTACGCCGAACACACCAAGGAGCACAGCTCAGCACTTCCCATGCCAAGTCAGGCCAAGTGAGCCAACAGCCAACCCACATAGAGAGCAGGTTGGATGAGCTCAGGGTGAACATACAGGCATCTGCACAGCACATACATGGTAAGTCTAATGTGTTCTCCATCTGTCAGACTGTCAATACACGCAAATGTTCAAACATTATGTGTGCGCAGACGAAGCCTCTGCAATGGACATACACGTTACTAATGTATAATAGAGCAGCCACTTGAAACTCTTACCTTCTTTCATACGACTAATACTGACTTTGTCAGCAATTAATGAAAAGCATGAAAGTAGCATCAGTGATATACTTCATAGCTGACTGGCTAGAAAGAGATACATCTCCATTATATCTCTCTTCTTGATAGCACCACTGAGTGGTCAGTACGTGCCCCAGGATGAAATCCCTTGGGCTCCTTTACATTCAAAGGCAAATAGAAAGTAAGATAAACCCAAACAAGGCATCTTAGTAAAGACACTTGCATGTATCCACATGCAGAGTTACGAAGAATGGGTGCATAGGTTTAACTGTGGCAGGCAGGGGGATGAGTGGAAAGGATTTTCATCAGTGTCTACATAGCAAGACCAAGGGCAGACAGTAATATATAATGTACCTGCTATAACTCTTACCCGGTACAAACCAGAAGAGCAGGACCAAACGCTCTGGCAAGCTGAATGGAGTCCTGATCTGGAGTCACCCCAGCACCGCCCTTAAGGTAATCCAGGAGAGGGATTGGAAAGCAGCCTTGGATACCAACCTGTGCCGCTGCCAGTTTGCTCTCTAAGGGGATAGTACTTGGAACAGCGTGATCCCCTGGCTACACCCTCCCTTGCTGTGGTCAGAAGAGATGAACTGCTGAAGCCACTGATGGTGTTTTTCTGTAGCCTACAAAAATCTTTAAGGGCCACCCATATCATATACAAAATGCTAGGATATTTTTTCAGCTTTTCTTCCTTTATTAATATTATTTTTGAGATATTTTTCCCAGTGCCTTCTTTTCAGACAATAGCAATTCAGGCTTTATTTATCTCATTGCTATAGTGAGACTCTGGAGGACTAGAAAACTGGTAGGGTTATGAGATACGATGAAAGCAAAACCTGTTTTAAATGAACAAAGACTCGGAAGTTTCAAGCTTTCATAGGCTTTCTTTGATTGCTAAAAAGCATGTTGGAGAAAGTCTGTTAAAGTTTCAGTATCCTTCCTCTTCAAGGATGGATCCACAATCCTCAGCCCTAAGAGCTCCAGCAAGACTCACTGCAAAACAGAAGACAAGAATAGAACCTAGCAATAAAAAAGAAGCCGCAACCTTTTAAAAAACAAATATCACAGGATTCCTTTACGCACCATAAAGAAACAAAACGGAAACGAACCCACATTGTTTCCTCTTCAAGTACCCAGAAGAAAAATCTGCACCTTAAAAAGGTTTGACCTCAATATAGGCCATAATGTAAAAATGTGAGGATCTTGGAAACTTGTGCTTTTCCTGGACTGAGGCCCAGATTTTGTAATATATCTTGCCTGTTACTATTTTTCTTGCGTCTTTCAAAGCAGAAAAGGCTCTTTTGAAGCAACATGTTTTCTAGACACTTTGATACACCAGAGTTGGGGTCTGGTTAAATACTTTAGGTTTGATATATACACATACAGTTGTAACATTTTCTGGATATGAGCCAACATTGCCTGTCTGGATCCAGTTCTTACTATCAAAATGTTGTGAGACACTAGACAGAGTGGTCCCTACCCTAACATGTAGAGAATATGCTAGGCCAGACAGATGACAACTTGCTGTGCCTTTATCGTCTTCTCCATAGTTTTAATTAGCAGCACCTGAAAGAATTTATGCCCACATTGAAATCTTCTGCCTAAGTGAAAAGAGGACTGCTAGCACACACGGGTAGTGCATCACATCTGCTTGGAAAATGAACATTATTTTTTTTTCCTTACTTCACACAAGGAAATCTGGCAACAGTTTGATACAGTGAATGACTGTCAATGGGATGAATACTCTTTCAGAGGCCATTTGGCTGGGCTGGCCACAACGTGCTGTTGCACACTGACCTGTTCTTCTGTTCTTGATGCTCTCCAGGCTGAGCTGAAACTGGGTCTACAAACCTTTAAGCCTACCGTAAGAAGCACGTGGACTGTCATGTACATCTCTCTGCTTACTCTTTTTGGTATCTACAGTGTATGTATGCACATGCTTTCCCATATGCTATCTCATACCAGTTGACTCAGGGCACCAAAGCAACTGAGAGACAGAGTCTGATTAATATTTTTCCTCCAGATACACCTCTAAATCCAGCTAGAAGGGGGCCAGCCATACGATAATTCACGTTTTCTAGCCCCACTAGAAATAATTCCTGCCATATCTTATCAAACAATGAGAGAAAGTTTTCCCTACTGGAACATGCATAAGTCACTCTAACTTTTGTGGCTGCGGACTGAAAGCAATTCCTTCCCCACCTTCCAGTGTTTGCTCAGGTGCAGTTTGGTTTCCACGAACTGATTCAGGAGAACCTGCCTCAACCAGCAAGCTAACAGGAGTCACCAACCAGCTTGCACTGACTGCAAACAAAGTCCTCATCCTGAAAGAGCCTGTTACGTAAAAGTACACTACATAAAACCATCTTTGTATTTGTGACTTATTCTAAGTCCTTAGGTGATTTGCCTTTAAGGATGACTACATTTTTAATCAGTCAGCAAGGCATGCAGTATGTAAAGTTCATGCTAGCTTGAGCGGCAGTGGACTGTGCTTTTTCCCCTGGTGAACAGCCCCCTCGTAGCCCGTGAGCTTTAGCTGGTGGGGTTACGCAGCCTGCCCATTAGGACTGCTCTCAACCACATGCCTGACTGCACTCTCAAGTCTCAGGGCCAAGAGTAAACTTTAAAGGAACCCTGCCAATTAAATGCAAGCAGAAAACACAGACTGTATTTTTAACCAAAACAAATGTGATCAGAAGTGTTCTCATGATGCTCGTACCGGTAATTATTCTTATTATTTTGCATTCAGTAAAGATGGCTTTTAATTGAATTTGAATATTAAAATCTGTCATAAAAATGAAGCTATCTAAAAATTAGAGTTGATCAAATTGTCCACTGGCCATTGGAAGTCAATTAAATACATTTTACTAGTAGTGAAAAGTAAGCAGAATTTCAAAAGACAGTAAAGATTTTCTGTGCCGAATGTTTTATAGTCTTGTTTTGTGGATCTTAGAAGGGAAAAAAAAGAAAGCTTAGATGGCATGCATTATCTACAAGAGGCAAAGACAGAACATTGCTGAAGTGTTATCCCAGATGAATTCCAGTAAACCCTTTATATCATATCATAGCCCAAATAGACTACAGCAGGTTACAGAAAAAATATTTGAGGAATGACATAGGGAATTTTATAGAATGTACTTGGATTTGTTCTTGTACGCTCTCCATTTTAACTATAATTGATTCAGTCCTCAGTTCAGATAAAATAATGCTGGATTGGGACCCTACCTACAATCAATCTAACTGGACAGACAGACTCCAAAGAGGTTTTCTGGACTTAAAAATGTCAACATTTTCAATCCCTTTATCTTGTTTTTCTTTTCAACATTAAAAGCAAGTGGTGAGCATACTACTAGAAAGCTCCTCTCCAGTGCTCAAAGGACCTTGATTTTAATCTGGTCACGCTATGAGACAGCTAAAAGCTATGACAGGGGAGATGGTCATCTGTTTGTTAGAGCCTGCCCAGAGCTTCTAGTGCAGCCTGGGCAGCATATTACCAAGAAAAGCAAGAAGCATATAAAAAATTTCAGGGTGTCCCAAACAGACGCTGGGTTGCTTGCTACACTGCATCAACAGATTTCTTCAAAACAGAACTTGTGGGAATATATTGGATTCATTTCTCTTGTGGCCTTCTAACACCCTCCTGAAAGTCTCAGGTACGTGCTGAACAAAAGGGAGAACAAAGCATTCTACCTTAAAAAGCCCATTGATCAGATGAACTTTTGCTTAAAAGAGAAGTGAGAATGTGACCATTCCAAAGGGATCCCCGTAATTTCTACCATGATTTCCATAATTCAATACCTGTCATCCGACAGAACCAATAAAGACAGATTGATTACTTCATTTGTATACATCGCTATGAGACATTATCATTCAATGCTGCCAAAGCCAATTCCGTGCCTAAATCTAAAATTGCCTTGATCTAAAATTAGACTAAGGGCAAGGAGGTGTTCTTTCCTCTACAATGATCACCTAAACCCGAATGAGCCAACAGAGGCTGAGAATCTGCAAAGCAGTCAGTACCAATGGGTGAGTGCTGATGAAGAACCTCATGACCTCAAGAACAGGCCCCTCAGGACTTTCCTGAGAACCTATACAAATTTCAGCAGCCAGTAAGCAAGGTGTTCCAAACATCCCCTAGGGATAGGTCTTGAAATTTACTCAGAGAAGGTAACTAGACAGAGAAGACAAACATCTAGTGCAGCAGCTTGAGGTATCGAGAGTGGTTTTGGTGTCCCAGAAACCGTAATCGGCCATAACAGAAGTAGAAAATATTCTGCACTGGCCTCTTCTCCCTGCAGTTGTTCCACTAGGAAGAACAGAGATCTCACAGTCCCAGTCCCCACAGTTCTTCCTAGCCTGAGCACTGTGGAACACTTCAGCCCTGTATCTGGGCGGAGGTAGTGCCAATTAACCGAGCTTCTCATTTCTCAGAAACATGCATGCCGTTTCACAGATACTGAGTGGAGGTCAAGGAAACGTCTTTTGGCTCTGACTTCTGCAGATGGTTCTTGCACTTCTTCATACCAACCTGATTGCACTTGGATTGGAGCACTTGCTTAAAGTCAAGAATCTGTTTGCTGCTCTGTGGAAGACAATGCCTTCCATGTAATCATGACCTAACATAAGTATAGGTGAGCACTAAACTTCCACCACAGCTCCTCCACCTGGCACCAGCTGTGAGAGCTTACACTAAGCAAAGGATTGTCCTCATCTAACTCCACAACTGCTCAGCCTGCTATCACCTTAAAATACAAGGTAAGTTTGTACGTGTGTATGTAGGGACATACGCATGATGTTATTTTCTATGCATACTTCATGTGCACACAGCGCAGGTAGGCCTAGATCCATGAGTGTGCGTGCGCATACGGATAGATAAACAGATAATCTGGAATTATTTCAAAGCAAGTGAAACATTTTTCTTTCTTTCTAGTTGTTTCACAACAACTTGGCCTTGGGATCTTCCAGGGAGCTGTATGTATGAGTGACATACTTGCCTGTTTTTACAGCTCCTGCCTTATGTCAATTTAAGCATCTTTCCTACACCTGGAGGAGTTCAACAAACATCAGCTCACAGGTGTCACCCTCCATTGGCTGAAGGCTGGCTCCAGAGAGTCTAGCCAATATCTGCTTTGGCTATTAACAGCCTTGGAAAGGCCAAGCTCAGTGTGTGGGGGGAAGAGGGGGGAGGAGAAGGTGGAAGGAAAAGGAAGGGGGGGGTACATGTATGTGCATGTGCATTTGCTGCTGCTTTAACTTTCCATCCATTTAAGAGTTTAAATACTAGTCAAGCACTTAAAATAACATTAGGACACATTCCAGCTTTCTCTGCCAGTCAGAGGGAAAAAATGTTTGAAACCCTGCATCTCAGCACCCCAAGGGCTTTATGATTTGTTAGGTTTAGTAGTTCAGAGGATTAAAAAGACAGAAATATTAGTAGAAAAAAAAGAGAGAAAAGTCAATGTATTCACTGAAGCAAATCTAATGGGTTGCTGGGCCAGAGAAGAAAAGGTTCTACTACCTGACTGAATCTTATTTATATTTCTTGCTCCACAATAAAAAATAATTTTCTAGACATTTCCCCCCCCTCCTTTTTTTTTTTTGCTATGCTAGTCACATTTCCTAAATCCTTTATCAACGGCTGCTCTGCATATGAATGGGCTGTAATTGAACTGTCACATTCATGAAGGTCAGTAACCTTTCATTAGGAAGAATGTGTCTTTCTTGATAAATTGGAAAGTCCCCGAGGATTTGAAAGCATTTTTTTTTATTTCATTCTTTCAAATATACCTTAAAAATCTAACACTGATCTTTCTTTCTCTTTCTCTCACTCTCTTTTCATAGTACTCTGACAAATGCTTCGTCTTTGTCTTTGTCATAGACAGTTCCATGCAAAATATTCAATCACAGGCTTTCACTGTGACCTTCTTAAAAGCAAAATGGGAAGCATAAGTTCCCCACCCTCAACCCCTCGCTTTGAATCGCCGATAGATGATACTTCTGCTTAAAAAAAAACAAACCCAAAACCTTAAAATTAGAGTTTTTGCCATGTTCTTTCTTCTTCAGACTGACTTGCGTATCTACTGTAAAGTGACCAAAGTCAAACTGTGTTGGTGCCAGTATATCTGTCCATCTTTTTGGTGTGTACATTTATCTGCAGAGATGGACAGACAAACACCTCAAGTAGTGACAGGCTGTATGTGGAAAACAAATTGTGGGAAAGAACTGTGCTTAAAAACAATACTTTGTACTGCAGACAACTTTCGATCCCTGCCACAGTTTAGCTCCATACAACTCAGTCTTCCCTATCTAAGGAAAATAGATGGAGGAATGTTTTTGCACCTCGATCTGCACCCTGACACAGCAAGGTCTAGAAAAGAAGTCTTGTGGCTGCCAAACTCATAACCACTGACAGAAGCTCTATTGCTTCTCCAGATTTCAAAAGCATACGGCGGGATGCATGGAAATGTGTTGAGCTTCTCAGTGCAAAGGTGCCTTCAGATGTCTTAAAAATACTACCAAGGCTGCTGATCACAGGGGCAGAAGCCATCTGCTCCTGTAAATCCCAAGACTAGGCCATGTTCTAGCTAGCTAAGCCTAGGGCCCATCTTCAGTCAGTTGAGCGGCTGGATGACAAGGGGTCAGAAAAAAGGCAGCTTGGTGACAAAGTCAGTCATTATCAAGATAGAAACACCAGCATGGAAAAGGGGAAATTTGATAAATGGAAGCAAGCATCTGGCCTTTCGTTTCTAGTTGAATACTTCAAGAAATAACATGAGTTACAGGTTCTCCAGAGCTGTCAGAAGACTGTCCTTTTATTGCCAGCACCAATAAAATTGTGGTTATTGATGATTCACCACTATAAGATGGAATATAGAGGAAAGCGGAACAATGTATAAATGCAAAATAGCTGGAGTCCTTTAATGATGCAGGCCACACTGGAAGCTTTTCAGCTGGAAAGACAAAAGAAGCAAAACATTTCTTCTGATTTCTACAGGAATGGTTGAAGAATGAATACTTTCATTAATTAGACTGATTTTTCTCAAGTCCTCTCTCAACTAGTGGACTTCTGTTGATATGCCCAGCTTTGAATGGGAATCCTTTACTGCAGTGCCACAATATGGATCTTCTTACACTAGTAAGGGAAACCATAAAAAAGACTCTCCCAAAGCAAAAAAAGAAAGGTGCTACCTGACTTCCATATTAATGTCCTCCTCCAGCAGAACAAAAGTATGTTTGAATTCTGTAGAGAGGGTCTTTGTTTAAAACCTAGATGTCCTCTTACGCTCCAGTTCTGCCACCACTCTCTAGATACAGATTTCATGGTGGAGGCTAGCCAGGTGGGCCCAGAAGGATACATCAGCCTAGATCACCATCAGAATTCTCTCTGCCACTGGTGAAGTAGAGGTACTTGTGGTAACACTGTAAAGAAAAAGACCAGCCTTTATCAGTGGCTAAAGGCATGTGGCAAATGCTACCTAGGACTCTAAAACAACAGAAAGACCTTCACAGACCATTACTTACAGTGCCACGGTCAGGCTGCCCAGCGTAAGAGCCTAACTTAGAAACCCCCACTACAATGGCATCTCAGGTCAATAAGCAAGGAGTGATTCAGACTCCTACCTTTTGTGAGCAGCAGCCACAATGCGTCAAGTAGGCAGGACTTGAACTTCTCCACGTGCCTCACTTGGGCACCAAGTTGACTTTTTCCCCCCACTGACTGCACAGGAAGCCAAGGTCTGGCAACTTGGCATAACAGGTGGTCAGAATTGCTCACCAGTCTCTTGACCTGACATGCTGTCATTGCTCCCATGTTTCATAGCAGGCAACGGGAATACAGCTCACAGTTTCTAGCTCTCAGCATGATCCTTGCTCAGTGGAATAAATAGATGCATTCTTGTGCGGTGCTTTTCAACTGTATGTCAGGAGATGACTCTGTAGTGAGTCCTGTTTTGGAGGCAAGATCCTGGTTTAATGGGGAGAGACTAGTAAGCAAAGAAGAAAAGCAAAGTTATATTTTAACATAAAGCAGTTTATGGACTAGTTTTTCCAAGAGTTAATGTGGAGATCATTGCTGTTTTAATCTCCTGCAATGTATGTGGGTGTGCCAGTGATCTGGAGAATGGTTTCATGCAAGTGCCCAAACATTCAGATACTTTTAGTTGCCAAAAAAACAGAATTAACTGCCAGTCAAGTCAACTCAAGTGGAAGACCACAATCTCAGGAAAGAAATCTCATCAAAATAAATATTTTTAGAGATATTTTCTAGCATGCCTGTCCTAAAATACCCCTGGGGCAACAGTTTTTATGGTGTATTGTTATTTCTCTTCTCAGATAAAAGGTTAATAGCCAAGTGGATGTGAGGTTAACTACTTACAAATCTCTGGAGAGATTCTGTTCTGGTTCATGCTCTTGTGTCCTCTGTCCACAGTATCCAAATTTCTTTCCTCACTTGAAATTGGAGGTAGTTTCCTACATCTCAGTACTTGGATCCATACATAGCTAAACCTTTTTGTATATCAAGGAATTTGGATTCCAAGATTTCAGCTCAGGACTGTCTTAAATGAAGCTCTGATAACTGCATATGGAAAAAACAACAGAGTGGTGTATCACCTCATTACATATATCCAGACCAAAACAATGAGGCTTCTCAAGCACTCTGCACTGTGTATAAAATAAAAGTGGTTAAAGAATTTGTTTAGAAGTGTGTTAAGCATTTTCCAGGCAGGCGGTGAATAAATCCACTTTACCACTTCATGGCTTTACAAAGAAGCCCATCCATTAACATGGGAACCCTCTTGTTTGCATTTCTTAACAGCTGACATTTGTACCTTTCGAAGGAAAGTGAAGGGCATCTCATTGCCTCATTGTTTAAATCAGTGTGGAAATAATGGGGATGATAGGGAATTGGAGCTAATTTCCTTTGTCTCCTATTCAGCAGATAATGGTGGTATGTGCAGGATGCTAAAGGCCAGGCAGAGGAGGTGACCTGAAGATGACTTCATTCTTATGAGGTTTATCAAAGGCTCCTGTCAGTCAAATGCATGCTGAGAGACTGGGGACTGGCCATCTGGTCCAAAGTTAATCAAAGAGGAAAAAGGAAAGTGAGGAGGTGAAAAATCCCCCCGTCAGCTTTGTGCAAGGTGGAGGGAGATGCAGACAGAAGAGGGAACTCCTGCGCTCCAGCAGCCCAGCACGGCAGCTGGATGGCCGCGCTGCACGCAGAGGAGAAAACCCAGCGGAGACAGGTGGAGGAGCGTGGGGGGCGAGGAGAAGATAGCGGTTGTTTTGAATTTTCACTGGGATGATCCCACACCGGTTTTAAGTGGCAAGCCTGAAGGTCACTGCTGCTGTTAGCCGTGCAGAGCAGAGGCAGAACTGTTTCACTTGTCCTCAGGGAAAAAAAAAAAGGGGGAGTGACTGACTCACTGTAGGGAACCGGTGTAATATAAACCACAAGGTTTTCTGTCAGAGTGCCAGTCTTCTTTCCTTGGAGTTTTGTTTCTTGCAAGCAGGAACAAGAGGCACAGCCATGCCACCTTCGTGTCCTGCAGACGCAACCTTACCCAGCTCCTCACCTTCTACCCGCTCCACCCAGGGGACTCGAACCCAGGTGTCCTGCAAGCACTGGCCTCCCTTCTGAGAGGCCCACACTGGCTTTCCTGTCAATACTGACCCACATACATTTGTACACTGTGCGTAAGCTAAGAGGGGATTTAACAACAAAGGGTTTGGTTTGGTTTATGCTGAAAGGGTATCACACAATGCTTGTAAGTAAGACTGAAGACACCAATCGGACAGCCGAAATACTGTTTATATGTATGCGTTACGTAAAAACACATTATTTCACCATAGATGCATTCTGAAGTAAAACACTTGAGTGTGGCAGCCTGTTAGTCTGATTTCCATAACCAGCCCTGTTCAGCTGCTCAAATCAGCTAAATAGAGACATATTTTTAAAACTACAAACGTCCAGATTGTGAATCCCTCCCTCACGCTGGCAAGTAGTCATGCTAATGAGTAGTCTCCTTGACTCCAGGGGAAAAATTCTTGCCAGCAAAGGTTTCACAATCCCAGCCCTAAACATTTCTAAAATGATTAATCAATGTGAACTAACTTAAAACAAAAAAAAAAAAAAAAGAAGAAGAGTAAATAGGGGAAGGTTCTTTTGAAGGGCTGCAAATTAAGGCTGAGCACTAGGAGATGTTTTTGTGGATTTAGGCAGAGTGAGGGCTGAGCGTGCTGCCTCTAGTACACACGCGCACACACACAACGCCCCCCAGGACAGAAACATGCTAAAACCACAGAGAATGAGAACAAAAGAGTTTGGCTGCTTCATATACCTGGGGGTGGGACTCGCTTCTCCACTAAGTTTCCATTCTGCTTCCTCCTCAGGTCGAGGTCCAGTCAGGCCGCCATAGAGAGGAACATATGGAAAACAGTGGCAGCGAGTTCTGCTCTACCTGCAGCTTTGCTGGGCTGAGTCTGCTCCGATGCCCTGTTTGGGAGCATCGCTTTGCACGGCCAAGCACTGTAAAACAGAGCTGCGAATCACGAGTGGAAGTACGCAGGTCTTTAAAAACAGACCCAAAGCTTTACAAAGCATCTAACCCCAAAGAACCTCTGCTGAACAGAGGGTTTCAGCCAAGAACATACAGCTCTGCCTGTATACACACAGTATATACACAGCTAGACACTGCTTGCTACCCTCATATTTTTAGCGAGCTTTTAAAATAGCAAGCAATGTACTGCACACTAGGCAGCTTGAAACAGGCACGGCCAAAAGTGAACAAGGGTGGAGATTGAGAGGCCTTGGATTTTCTTGCTGCTAATGGCTGACATGACCCTTATGCATGAGAATAAAAGTCAGTGAAGAATCTCACGGACCCCAGATGCGCACTGTAATTTTACTTACCCTGACTCACACTTGCTATCTACTGAGCTTGCTTACCTGAGCTGTGATGACTTCAGAAGGAAGGGAGTTAGCAGGAGTAAGTTTGTTTTCTTTTGTTTTTTATCTGCACAGCTCTAGATCTGAGAGAAATATGAGTAAGAAAATGTTCTTTCCCAACCCCTGGAAAGAAAATGCAGCCATGTGGGTCCCAACAAAAAAAACAAGCATCAGCCTGTCTGAAATAGCCTGCTATAATTAAAACTCACAAGCAACTACAAAACAACTCTGTTTCTGTCTTTACGGCACAAAACCTGCAGACATTTAGAAATGGGCTGACAGAAAAGTCAGCAAGGAAATTTCACCAGAAACCTGCTATTCCCTGGATGAATTAGGCTTTTTTATCAGGCAGCAAGCCACTATCGTATATTTATGATTCCTCTTGTGCAATTCCTGCTGGGTCTCACAGAAGGAAAAAGTTTTAGACTTACCCGTGTCTGCAAGGATTCCTAGTGCAACGCCTTAGTTGGATACACAGGCATGAACATGCTGCCATCATCATGTCCTCCTCCTTCTCGTGGGCTCGGAATCGTTTGACATGCCAAGTTAGACAATGTCTTAAATCAAACAGTAGCTCAATTTTCTTCAGTGGCTGAGACTATTTCCAAAAGCAGGTAGGGGATTTAGCTACATAACCCTAAACCAATGGAAGAAAACTGACTACATCCCCTTGAAGACAATGAGAACATCCAACTGTGGTCTTTTCCCCACACCCTCCACAACTCCCTTATTTCTAATTATAAATCATGTAATTGCAAATATCACAATATTACGTCCTTCCTGAAGAACCTTTTCAACTTTCTTCTCTGTTATACTGCATGGTCAACAAGAAGCATGCTGAACATAAGCTTTAATGATTGCCACAGCAATAATTCACAGAAAAAGAGTTTTCTTTCAAAACACTTCGGAATAGCAAGGAGTCGGGGGAGGGAAGTTATCAGGATGCTGGAAAGCACAAATACAATTTATTAGACAAACCCTGTGTGGATGCTATGGCAGGTCTGCTATCAAAGGCAAAAACCTTCAGGCATTTTACATCCCATAATCCCAATGAAAGTCTGTTTTTGCAGATACCCCGCAGTTCATGAATCACTGGCTGTAGCATACAAAATCCCCTATTTAAGTAATTACAGTACAATACACAAATCTGCAAAGTGGCGGATGTTATATAAAATATTCCAAGGCAGTCTCAAAACTACAACATAAAAAAAATCCCAACGGGAAACAAGTGTCTTGCAGTAAGCATGCTTTGTGAAGTAGGGGATTCTCTGATCTAATCATATTAGGTCTGTCCTGCGGACAGGAAGAAGTCTGGCAATACAGGGACCCAAGCGAGCCATGGACAGAGAATGGCTCCTGTCTCCAGACATTGTTTTCCATTTGTTTTCACTTGGGCTTCAGTACACCCTCAAGCTCCTCATTTTTACATAGTTGGACAGTTTTGTTATTGCCACTTTAGTTTTCAAACATCAAAGAACACGGATGTCAAATCTGAACCCTGGCCTTGGCTGTGCATTGCCCCAATAATGGGCCTGACTTCCATTTCTTCAGTAGAATCAACCAAAAGCCTGATATTTTAGGAAGATACCTAAATTCCACCAGGCAGTATGAAGTCTCATCTCTGTACTCAGTTCTGATTTATCTTTGCACCTGGGCATTTCAGCCTCTACATTCAGCAATAGGGAAGACAGGCTTTCTTTCATGAAGAGACCTTATTTGCCTTTTGCTTTCATCCACAGACTGCATATTCCAGCAAAGCTTGTGCCCTTCAGCTGGTCTGTAAATCAGATCTGGAGTGACGAGCTGGTGGCATTTTGCCAAGTCACTTCCAGATCAGACCAGCAATTCTCAGTCATACCCACATAACCAGAGCACCAATGAAAATGGATAAAGAAGGGCAGAATTGCATTATGATTTACAGAGCATGATGAACGTGTTCAATTCAGATTAATTAGAAAATACGTTCTGCTCCTCTACTTACAATTTAAGATCTGGCAAAGGTCACAGCAGGAAAAAAAAAATCTGAACTGGAGACTGAGTGTTACTTTTATTGTAAGAGTTTGCTGACTTCATCTTTTAGAGGAAGTACACAGTCCTTCTTCAGTGGAAGTCATAGTTTTAGAAATGTTGGTCTGAATAATTTTCAGAAATCTTCTGTAACTCCCACAAGGTTCAGCTCTCCAGTACAAACTTTATCTTCTTGTTCTTGGTGCAAGTAATCTGCAGAACAATTGGAATTTTGTTTGCAAAGAGAAAAACAATAATGGCTCACAAAACGTAAGGTCAATTGACGTTTTGGAAGTGTTTTATGAACTGGAAATCTTTCTCCAAAGTATTTCACTACAGTCCAATAAAACATTACATGTTGGCAGAATTTATCCTATTAAAGTTGGCAAAGATTTTTTCACCAAAGAGTAAGTTTTTTTCAGGTTTAATTTTCTTTCACACTCCCCCCAAAATCAATGTAATTGCTTGGGTGCATGTTGACAGGTTCCTTAGATAGTCTAAATTAAGTGACCCACGGCAACCAAGGTACAAACACCAACTACACTGGGAAAACAGGGAGGAACTGCAATTATCATCTCATGCAAAGGCTGTCTGCGTTAGGTTTGTGTGGAGCTCCCAGGGCAGGCTGTTAAATTGGACTTAAGTTTTTGTTTGAAAGAAGACAGAGCCATGATGCAGAAGGCTTTCCTGGGTTAGGTCTGCGTTTTGCTACAAGCATCAATCACAAAGAGTGCAAGCGGTTTAAGTTAAAGACATGGTGAAGAGTTTGGCAGAAATTTGGACTGCTCTGTATGTGGGATGTTGTGATTCCTCCAGCTGCAGTTCCCTAGGATGCATTTCACCTAGCCAACACCTGACAGGAAATATTTAGGAGGTTATAAGTCTTCTTTAGAAGAAAATTACACCAGAAAGAGGTCCAATATAACAACTAAAACATGAGAAAAAGGTTTCTCACAGTTTGTGTTCTAGGTGCCCGGCTGAAATCCTGGCTTCATAAAAAATCTTCTGCCGTGTACTTCTAGGAGGCCAAGTTTGTCGAAGCCTAGCTAGCTTTCATATATATTTGAAAGCTATATACGTTGCCTAACAACATAGTCAAAGAAGAATAGATTCAATGTCACTGTGAAGAACAAACATACTGTACACTGAGATGGAAAACTGTTTGGTTTGCATAGCCCTATGCACCTCAGCAGGCAGCCATTTAGTAATACGAAGGTGTCCCCATCCTTCTCATTTATTGGATTTATTTGCCAGAGACAGGAAGGCAGGACTTTGAGACCATTTTTTGACATAGTTTATGTGTTGATGCTGATTTTATTTTTTTCTAAAGAGTTTTAGTGACTCAACAGAATACCAAGATTTTTGATTCAGGGATCATTTGCTACAGCATGACAACTGATTTGTCATAGAATGGTTTAGGTTGGAAGTGACTTTAAAGGTCACCTTGTTCCACCCCCCCTGCCATGAGCAGGGACACCTCCCACTAGACCAGGTTACTCAAAGCCCCATCCAGCCTGGTCTTGAACACTTCCAGGGATGGGGCACCCACAGCTTCTCTGGGCAACGTGTTCCAGTGTCTCACCACCCTCAGAGTAAAGAATTTCTTTCTAATATCTAATCTAAATCTCCCCTCTTTCAGTTTAAAACCATTACGCCTTGTCCTATTGCTACACTCCCTCATAAAGAATCCCCCCTCATCTCTCTTGTAGGCCCCCTTTAGGTACTGTAAGGCTGCTACAAGGTCTTCCTGGAGCCTTCTCTTCTCCGGGCTGAACAACTCCAACTCTCTCATAGTCTTCATAGGAGAGCTGCTCCAGCCCTCTGATCATCTTTGTGGTCCTCCTCTGGACCCGTTCCAAAAGGTCCATGTCCTTCTTATGTTGAGGACTCCAAAGCTGGACACAGTATTTTTCTGCTATAAGAGAGCTAGAGTTGTACCACAATATCTAATAATCCCTTTTCATATGCATATAGGTTGGTTTACGGCTTTAATTTAAAGAATAGAGCAAAAGACCCAGCCTTATGAAAAAGAGTAGTTGTGGCTGTCATACAGATGTTTTGCTAAAAAAACCTGACTCACAATCAAAGTAAACCAAAGAGGTGGGAAAGAAAAGGTGCAGCCTATTCACTCCTACCATTTTATGTCAGTTTAACAAACGCATTGCTGTCAAAATTGCAGCAGTAAAATAACAGACAAGATAGTATCTTCTCCTCATCTTCTCAGCATCTAAACACAAAAACCAAGAGACAGAAATAAAAGTTTAAAAAGCAGGCAATTTTTTCATGAAGCATGTCCAAAGCCTAATATCTGCCTTTTTCCTGTGTTCATGGTCAAACTATCAGTGTGAATGAGCACTGAAATGAGTGTGCATCCTGGTAAGGTGGATGAGCTCACGATTCATGAGTGAGATTAGACCAGAGCTTCCAGAAAAAACAGGTATTAATCTATGCCCCTTTTCTAGTACTTCCACTTAGCAGTCATCCTTCCAAAATCCAGAGAATGAAATGATCATCAGAGGAAAATGGCATTAAGAAGAAAGATAAAAACCCCACAGTTCTGCTAATCACTTGGAATCGTCTGTATAGCCACCAACTGAAGCAGGGATCTTTGGTCTATTGCGGTGTATTATGTGACTTCAAGAAAATGAGATGGGAAGGTAAATATACAAATTTAGCAAGGCACTGGGTGAAGAGGGACAAAACCCCTTCTTACAGTTGTCAGTAAAAAGGAGGGTGACACTCTTACAGAGTTAGAGGAGGTCAATAAATCACCATCCTTATCTTGCAAACAGAGCCTGTGACTTCAAAAATTAGCTCATTTATTCTGCACAATTAAATTTATTGAAGTGTGACAGAAAAAGTTTAGCAGTCGCTGATGCAGAAAGGCAGCAACAACGGAGGCAGGCAACTGACTGAATGATACAATTAGTTGATTTTCATTTTATTTATCAATATAATTATTGAATTGTATTTATCCTATTTCACAGATTTTTACCATTATTAGAGCCTGGGCCTCAAGGGAAAGAATTAGTTCAAATTTTCAGTCTAACTTAATGTGATTATAGAGCTGCTAATAAAAGGAAAGTTCTATAAAATGCTAAACAATCTCGTATTCAATGTCACCCCACCATCAGGCTCTGAAATCCAGAATCCTTTCATGTAAAGGCAGTAAATTGAATATGAATTGTGAATGCACTACATTCCCTAGATGGCAACCAAACCTATGTTTGCAGGATCCCACCTTGATGCTGCCTCAAAGGAGCCAAGGTTCTTTCCGAGTTTTAAACTCAGGGATATGTTCCTTTCTTAAAAAAAACAAAAACAAAAACAAACAAAAACAAACAAACAAAAAACCCACCCAAAATCCACAAACACTTCAAAACACCCCACTGCACCATCTTTGCCTCCACCTCTACTTCAAGCTTTATTAAACTTATTTGAAACATTGTGAAAAGAGTGCAGGAATATTGCAGAAAGACTGCCATGCCAGAGGAGAAGTGGACGAGTATGGTTCTTACACAAAATTACAACATTGATCATTTTGGAAAAAAAAAAAACCTCCAAAACTTCTAACGAGATTTTTTTTAAAAACAAAATAAAAGCTATTGACAAAGTGGAAAGGTATCTGTTAGCAAAAGCTACTTTTCTTCTTGTCCAGTGCAGTTTAGAAACACCTAGACGACTCTAAGTTGGTCTGGCTCGCGTCTTGGCGTGCCTTTTTGTCATTCACAATGTCTGCTTTGGTGTTGAACTTGTAAGAGACAGAATGAGAAATGCTGGACCTGACTCATGCACGTATTCCACCCTTGCCTTCTACATACATGAGGAAACAAGCATACGTTCAGCAGTAAGCTATATAATAATTCATGTCCTTTCTCACAGGTTCAGGAAATTAGACCACATGCTATTGCATGTGTCTAACTTTTCCAATGTTTTGAAAGACTATTTCCATTGCAACTAGTTCTACCAGTCCTACCCTCCACTTCCATTCCATAAAAAATAATTTATTCGCTCTGAGAAAAAGACATACAGGCCATTTTTCTAAATATTGGTCAAAGCGTCATGGAGCATTGCCTAAAACATCAAAAAATGGAGAGAGTCCAACATAATTCTACAGACATAATTAATAAGAATGAATACTATTACTTACAACTAATAGCTGACTTTGGGTGATAAGATACTTCCAGAATTCCCACTGACTTAAACAACATATTCCAGTTACTGGGATCTTGATGTCTGTGTAGGCTCAGACTGTATTTTGTAAATTTAGTATAGTGACTTCTGCAGTAATGGGCAAGAATGGAGGTTTATGTCTGTAAGACATTTAAATTATTAGAGCTAATAAACTGGATCTCACCGGGACTATTCAAGTTAAATTTGACATGCACTATCTACAGAAAAAGGGATCAAAAGAAAGAAAACTATATATAACACATTTTCTTTTGTGTGTTTCTTTTGGATAAAGCCTGGAAAGTTGCCTCTCCATAGATGGAGAATCATACAACCCACTGGGACCTGGAGTTGATGGATACTATTCCATAGCAGCACCATGCAGTGATCTGCCCATCTCCAGAGAGGCAAAAGCAGACGTGTCCCTGTCTCCAAAGAGTCTTCACTTCAGCATCAGAAAGGATATAACAAAACAGATGAGACAGATGGGAACAAAAAGGGATCAAAGAGCAAAAGATAATTTTAATGGTTTAACTGACTGAAGATGCATCCACTTCAGCCAAGACAAGCAGAATCATCATTGCTTTTGCTTGTGTTCAGTATCAGCAGAGGAGAACAGCATACCTTCAAGGACTAAGTTCTTACAATCTCTGCAAAATTCAGCAAGGCTCCTATCATGTGCAGGGAGAAGCTGCACATGAGTGCAGGAAATGAGCTTCTAGACCTAAGTGAGTATTCGGCAGTTCGATAACTATGATTTCATTCTTCTGTGGTTCTTTGCACTCCACGAACCCCAAATCATCTTGCAAAGAAACAGCATCCTTGTGTTATGAGATCACAATTTGGCAGGTAAACCTGCCTTATCTAGAGCCCCTCAAAAGAGATAAGAAAGTCTTTTGAACATAAGACAAGTGGATTTTACTAAATATAAATTAAAATCCTTCACTTCTCAAAGCAGTGCAAACTGGACTGACTAGGTCAAACACAATCACCATAAAATGCATAACAAAAATCAATTTTTCCCTGCCCATGGCGTCCATCCGTACAAGGATGCCTTCTAGACTGGTTTCATTCAATTCAGTCAATATTTAGGACCACAGCAAGTCACACATAGTCCCTTCTGGTCCCTATGAAGCTGCTTCTTCCCATCCCAAAGACACCTGATTGTAAGTCTGCTTCTTGCTTGTCTGTGCTGTCTCCCATCCTACTCACTGGGCTGGAGGCCTCTCTTACTGAGTGGTTGCTCCTCCCTGTCTGCCATACCCTGCCTCTTCTGTGAAATCACCTCCTCCTTGACACTACTGCATAGATATAAAGGGTAGGAGGACCCATCTTCTTCTCGCAAGAGCTGCAGTTGAGCCAATTATGTCTTTTTAAGAAGAAAGCTAATCTATACACTGAGGACAAATAAAGCAGACACTGTCCATAGGACCCCGGCATTATCCTCATTTTCCAGTTGGAAAACAGGAGCTGAGAAAGGGAGACATCCAAGATAATAAAGATTACTTTGAGACTGCTGCCCTCACAGGTGCCTCGCCTGACTCTCAAACCCCACTTTGCTGGCATACACAGCATGCCATAAAAACTTAGATGGGTCCATTTTAAAGTCTTTTATGTGTTGGAAATTCTAGCAGAGCTTACACATGCATCACTCAAAAGGATATTGTTCATGTGCATGTATAGAGCATTGGGCTTGATCCATCTGACGTACAAGATTTTGTGTCTTAAAAATGTCACAAGCCTGGAGGATGATTTTGTTCACCTACAGCAATCAACATTGCTTTGTTTTTCTCTCTATTTTCCAAAATAAAAACTTAAGCAGGGCAGTTTTGCTCAGGGATGAATTTGATTTTTGACTGACTTCACAACCTTCCCAGATTAACCCCGTGGCCTCTGAGCTGACTTTTCACTCCAGGTCAATCTTTTCTAAATAATTATTTACCCATGAACAGGTCATAAGAGGCCCTATGGCAATATTTTCCTCCCTCTTCCGTATGCAAGATCATTACTGAAAAGGGCAATGTGCCTCAGGTTTCCAGACTAGTCACCAATTCATCTTAACTCATATTACGCATAAGTATTAATGTGCAGCACCAAAGCTGGAGAAAGCCTGTCCAGCTCTTCAGAGGAAACAAATTAATTGAATACAATCAGTGAGAACAAAATGCAAAGGAACCCTGAGTGTGTGAAGTTCCTGAGCCCTTTTAATTAACAGGGGCCCAGGCAACAGTAAATAGCCATTCTGCAAAGCACGGGGAGCGCTACCATGTCATTTGATCTTTCTATATATCAGTTTTCTTGCCCCAAAAGTGAAGATTTAACAGTCGCCCTGAAACACTCAGCACTGCAGTGCTACAGGAGTCTGCCAACAGGGATTATTCCAGGCTTGAAACTGGGCGAGCTGGAGGAAAGGGGGAGGATCAAAGGGTAAGTCCATAGCATGGAGAAGTGCAGTCAAAGAGGCAGAGTTGCACAACGTTTCAGGGTGAAGGAACCCACTCCTCCATATGGTTTCTGATGGATTGAACACCTCCACTTGGACCCGTCCTGAGTTCATACAGAAAGCAAAATTTCCTTACAAGAAAGCTCAAGTGCTACAAAATCTGGCTCAGCTCTGTCACCTCCAGCTCCTCCACCACTTCCTTTGCAGCTTCGCTCAAATTATAAACAGATCTGCATGACAGATCTGACCTTCACCTAGGTTGAGCCTAGTTGGTAAAGGGGTGGGTTTCTGCTCCTTCAAAGCAAGGGACAGTAATAGGAGCAGACACAACTGAGAGTGAACAGGTAGCAGAGCCAGGACTCAAGTTCCCAACCCTTCTCCCATGGCTCTGATGAGACTACACAGAGCAGGATGTGCTCAGGGCTTGTGCCATCGCTTACAAAAAGTTTGACAATAAATAAGAAATATTAAAGGAATACAGCCTGAAACAGCCAAGTTATAGCTACAGATGATTAAGGCTAGAATTCAGATCCAAAAGGAAATGGGGGATAAACTGTGGAAAATCGGACACTGAAGGCCTCTGTCGGACGTGGTGTTTTTTCCTGTGCCTAATTGCAAACAAGATAAACCCAATACAGGTCAAACAAAGTGTTCCCTCCCCACAACTCTCAGAATCTTTGAACAGTAGGAAACGCACCAGTCTGAGGTTGAACAAAAAATATGCTTTGAAAGGAGTGATACAGCTGAGGCCAATACGCAGACTTTGGAAGAGGAAACCCTGTATGTAACATCCATTACTTGCCTTTATACCATCTAAGATGTCAGAACACCGTCTGGGCCTCTTCTCTGCATCTTAGTCACCAGAAGTTGATGGTCAGCAGAGCACCCTGTTCTTTGCGAGGAGGTCATCAAGAAGACAGAACCAAACTCTTCACAGTGGTGCATGGTGGGAAGACAAGGCATAAATTGAAACAAGAGAAGTTCAGACTGGCTATAAGGATATTTCTTTTTTTGCCCTGAGGACAATTCAGGGTTGCACAGAGGTTGTGCAGCCTCTTTGGAGGTTTTCAAGGCTGACCTGGATAAAGCCCTGAGCAACCTGATCTCATCTCATGGCTGATCCTGCTTAGAGCAGGACATTGGACTAGAGACCTCCTGAGGTGGTTTCCAACCTGAATTATCCCATGATCCTGCCTGCACTGAAATTGTTTGCCTACTGCATATTCACTGACCCTGTATGAGAAAAGAAAGCACATCTGCTTGCTCAAACGTCCTTGCTCTACATTTGGTAGCAAGGACTCTCTCTTGGTGTTGGAATATTAAAGTTCTGGTCTCTTTTGTAATGGCAAATTAAGTACCACTACAATTACATTACAATTTAGATTAAACTTAGATGTGTAATACCTCTGTATTAATACCCAAGTTTGACTTCAGGGTGTCAACAAGCAATTAATTTCCAAGCACAGAAAAGTCTGCATGCTCTACACTGCCGTACATACTACATACAATATGGTGTTCTGCTACAGTATCCCGTAAGAAAAAAGAATACATGCACATGGGAAATTAAGCTTCATCTCCTGCGGCTGAAGCTGCTCAAACATCCAAGGTTCCATCAGACTCTTCCAGCTCAGCGCCATCTTCCCTTGCATTTCTCGTGGATGAGAACATAAGGAAATGCCATTCCTTTTACAGCTAAATCGTGCTATTACTCCAACTACTTCTGAGATATTGGTACTGTTTGTTCTCCTAGCAGCAACTTCGAGGAACTTGAAAAGTCACATATTGCTCAGAGAAAATACAGAAGAAAAACAAGCTGAAATTTTGGTGGAGACCTTAATTATGAACACAGAAGGTGAAGTACATTTTTTTTCTTTAAGTCCAGAATGTCCAGCCTGTACAACACAGCAATAATTTCTAACCCTTCTCAAGTAATGTCATTGATGCCAGATATTTAGTGCAATGATTTCAGCAGTGAATGTCAAATCTCTCTCAAATATTTGCATGCTTCTTAGCTCCTAAACTGACAAGCTTTAATTTAAGCATATATAAGTGAAATCTGCCACAGCACATGTTGGTTAAGATATTTAAATGATACAGGCCACAATGAGAAAGACACAGAGCACATGCAATCCTCATTAGAATCAGTGTGGCAGGGGCTCTTCTCATTACAGTTACTTAAACAATAAATTAATTAAAAACTCCTCAAAAAGCCCAAGCCCAAAACTATTCAAGATGTGTGGGAAAAATGCCACACTCTTGCAATCTGCTCTTCATGGAAAAAAATGGCAGTCCTCTCTTTTCATCTTTATTCTCATCTTTATTTCTCTTTTCCCTACAGAACCCATGTGGAGCGTATAATATATAGCTAAGCAAATGAGGCAATGGAAAGTGTGAGGATATTAATTCCTGCATCATACTCTGGGCAAGCTCATGTCAATAGGCCCCAACAGTGTAGATAGTGGCAAACTTAACTAGGGATCTCATCAAGTTGCTAAAAGAATTCCCTGGTCCTTATATATACCGTACTGCCCTCAACCCATACACTTGTGTTTTGCCCTGTATCTTTAGAGATACAGTAAGCTTCATAGGACAGACACCATGCCCTTTTTATTGTACTTTTCTCAGGAAAGTACTACTTGTCAGCTTGTATCTATCTATCTTTTCTCCCCAGACCAAAGCCTTTTTGAACCTGTTGGCATATTTCAAGTCAACCTACTAGAGCACTAAGAGACAAAAGGATGAAATTCCACAAATAGTGAGAAAGTAAGAAAGCAGTACAGGAAATAATTGTAGTGCTCTTAACAAAAATATCCTGGTTTGAGGTAAAACAAAACCAATTTTCTTTTCAGTAATTTTCAGAACTCTAAGAACTCCTCTTTTATTGTATGTATTCGTCACCAGAGAATCCCCAGAGGCAAGCACTTTGAGGAATTTCCCAACCACAGCCAAACCTTGGAATAGACTTCATACCTTCTTAGACACACGACAATTTAGTCACAAGATCCAAAGCCATAGAAATCCAGGGCACTCATTAATTCCAGATATTGGACCCTGATTCCAGGCCTTCCTTTGGATAGAGCTAATTGGTTATCTCCACCTGTCAGTTCAAGTCCATGGAGGACAAAGGACTGGATCTAAGCCTGCAGTTAGGTGCCCACAGTGCCATTCGGATGGAGCGGAGAGGCCTGACAGCAAGTAAGTGACCTTCTGTCACTCCCGTAACCACTGGGCCTTCCACTAGAGCACTTACTGAGGCATCTTTAATTCTTCTGCTGAGCATGTCCAGAAAAATAACTGTCTCGACTACGCTGGGCCAAGTGCGCCTTGGAGCCTTCGTACCCCAGAAGCCACTTGGGGCTTATGAACTAGGTCCTCTAGTGCTGATGTTCACTTAGCACATGGCTGGTGGAGAAGAGATAGTCCTGTTGAATCTATCCTGTTACACAACCAGCGACAGCTCAGTTCCTAGGGTTGAGTGAGACTGCACAGGTGGGACTCTCTTTTTTGGATCTGCTCACTTTCTGCCCCAGATGCCTACGTCCCCTGTAGTTTGCAGAAATGTTCCCTTGACCTGAAGCTCAGGGAACTAGAATTGGCAGATGATGATAATGATTAACTACAGATGCCCTGTTAATGCTCTGCTGAGATGATCAGCCCATAAATTCCCATCCAAAGATAAGTGCCTAAGAAAATGGAACATTATCTGGAACATGACAATCTCTTTCTACTGACTGAAGAGGCAGCCTAGACCATTAAACCTCTATCTGTTACACAAATACCTTTACAATCTGTCCTTCAGACTCTCAAATATCCAACTCAATTCTGAAATCCTTTGAACTGGAAACAGTTTTATTTTTAATAAACAATACAGACAGAAAAAGTCAGATTCAGTTGGAATACATTTCAGACTCTATAAATAATGTTCACATCTCTACATTATAAATTTAGTGCAGAATTTCAAGTCTAACTTTTCAGATGCCAAATCCTTTTAGTAGAAAGCTTTTTAGATAATAGAATCTTTCTTGTATAATGCATTCATAAATTTCCTTCACTGAAAGGGGTGTAGTTCAAAGATCATTTCAACACTGCTGATTAGATTCTTAATTAAATTATTGTGTTTAAAAAAGGATAAATAAATAATGGTCACAGTTTAAAGGGAAGCAAAAGTGGGTCACAGAACTTGAAAAGGCTGCCCAATGAAATAAAAACAATAAAACATTGCATTTTTCTTTCTGGAGAAGTGCGTTCGTGATTAGTGTGATCTGTCTCCTTCCCAAGAGGTGGACTAGAAACTCTGGGCTGAGCTTTCATGAAAGAAGAGGTCAATCAAGGGTGTTTTGTAAGGTGGGGAATGAGATTCACAGCAACATAACCACTCGGCCAGTTCATCATTACACACTACACGTGTCCTAAATTAGGAAAGCATGAAGCGGGTGGATATATTACACTGTTTCCCGAGAAGCACATTGGGCGAGTTGTTCTTGTTCCAGTTCTTTGAGACTCAACACCACATCTCCCAGAAATCTGTAAATCATCAGCAGGTGATATTTGTTGGCTGTCATACCACAGACAGTCAGAGCTGGTTACAACGTTTACCAGGCGTTTTCTGTTCATGTTTTTAAAGTTCTTTTTTTCCAGGAAGATCCAAAACAAACCACAAACCAACAAGTAACCCACCACAAAACAAAATTCCAGAGATAACAGACATGCTGATAATATAGTCTTTGACATTTGTTTGGGAGCATTGTTGAGTTAAATATCAGTCCTTTACCAGGCTAATAAATGTATGTCTGCTCTCTCTCTCCGTTCACCTATGTAGCCCCTGTCAGTGCAGTATCTGAACGCCCCTGGAAACACCAGTGAACTTACCCTCATAGTAGCCCTTTGAGGCAGCAAAATACAGAGATTAACAGACTTGTCTGAGGTTAGATGGGAAATATGTGGCGGAGAAAGGCTCCCAGAACTCTGGTTCCTCATAACCATAGCAGAAGCATCTATGTATAGATGTTATGTACCTATCTATCTGGTACATAAAAGATGGTTACTGATTGCTTCTGTGGCCACTGAGGAGGGAACAAGATTTTCATCAAATACAACTATGTTGGACACCAGGGAAATCCTTTAACTGCAGAGAAATGAGGTACTGCAACAGGATATTCACAGCAATGCTGTGGCATGTCCTTCATATATGCGTTTTAAAAAGGGCTGATAAATTATTCTCAGGAATTGGTCTTTTGAAAGACTGAACTGGCCTGTTGTGTTCTATACTGTGGACATGACAGCCTAGGATATTACCTAGTTTGTTGCACTATCTTTAGCTTTGCAGTGCATATTAGAACTTGAGTGGTAGACAAGTAACAGTGACATTTATTATCACCACAGTAAAATAGGGATGGGTCTAATTCTAGTGTGTCAGAAGATAAACAAAATGATGTACCTCATCAAGTTATTAAAACAAATCAAGCACCTACAAAGGACCAGGGACAGACTCTCTCAACAATGTTGAACCACAGTAAGTGGAAAGTGAGGGAACATCTCTGTATAAAGAGAGTAGAGCTTTGGCATGGACTATAGGTAGTATGTAAGGTGTGCTGAAAATGCAGGCAACTTTCAGGAATTCTTTCAGCAGCCAATCAGTCAAGAACCCACAAGATGAAAAAGCAGATTAAACTGCCACATCTGTATGGAAGATGAGATCTGTTATGGGTTCAGCCCAACTCCTTTTTTAATTCAACACAGCACTTCCATCTGACTTCAGGAGCTTAGACTTACCTTCCCCCTTACAAAAAATGACCCAAACTTCGTATTTTATAAGGGGCTGAATTCCTAGGGAATGCCAAGAAGTTTAGCACCCTCCAATGGAGTCTCTTGTTACAGCACATTTGCGTGGGATTTCTGAACATCTGGAAGCCTGGACACTCAAAGTCATGGATAAATACCGACAACACACGTGCAACAAGTCAGATGCAGCTGGAGTGCACACAACTTACTGTATGTGCGCTCAGCAACTCACAATGCAGAAGCACTAAAATGCAGGCATCACATTTCTGAGCTGGGCCTTCCAGTCAAAAACGTATCTGTGCCTGTATTCTTGACTCACGTGACCCAGCCATAATTTTGCAATGCATCTTCCTCCCCTTCCTTGTTTGGATGGGGTTTGCCTCTGCCCTGTTTATAGAGATAAAATAGTAACAGTCAAACAGTTGACGTAAAGCATGTGTTCTGAATTATTTATGTCTTTTCTGATGGGGTAGGTTTTTTTTTTTATTGGCTTTTTTTGTTTTTTAAACTGCAACAGAAAAAAAAAAAAAGAAAACAACAGAAACACCAAACATACCTGCCTAACTAATGCAGCAGAAATGGACTTGAAGATCCAGTAACAAATACAGCCCAGCATAAAACGAGGGTTTGCATTTTTTTGAGAAAATACATATCACATCATGTATGGGCATGTGAGTTTCCCATGGATTAAGCAGACATCACCATATGCTGCAGGTCAAAAAAATGTATGTGCGTGCATAGAGATACAGATATCTATCTCTTTCTGCCATTTCTAACAGCATGCAGAACTAGAGTTCATAGCAGGATCTGGCACTGAGGAACCAACACGTGCATGTGAATGTGGCCCAGCAGAGATGGATATATTTGTTTGTATACTTCTGCTGCATCAGGTGTGGAATATGCAGTTCATTTCTTCTCTTTTGGCTAATTTGGAGAAGGCTCATGCCACTAAGCCCTGGCAGCTACCACCCAACAGGGCATTCCTGGCCCAAGCCACAAAATCCTTTGGGTAGCCAAGCTGCAGGTGTATACCTGAGAGTTTCCACAGCCTAGCTCACCACACTACAGGATCACAACTGTGATAACGCGATCTTCACTATTCTCTAGGGAGAAATCTAAATCGAAGCTTTTCAAAGCTACAGGTGTCACTTTTCTGTTCACGGGAGAGATCATTTATCTGTGGTCATGGCATGCTGCATTTATCTGAAGATTATGTTCAGCTGTTCCCTTTCCAAACCTTTTGATACAAGTGCTGGTAGATGTTCACTAGCCTGTCAAGGATTAAACGAATACAGGGGAATCTTGGAAAGACATCAAGCGGAGAGGAACCTGGATCACAATAATGAGATATCAAGTGTGGATAAAGATCCAATCTTACGTAGGGCCTGAGGTTTAGTTGGCCCCTTTCTGTCCACAACTTCAATGCTTATAAAACTCTCTAAATTTTTAGACAAGTAACTTCTGTGACATTGGCCATTGAGGAATTCATGCTGGTTTTGGTAAACGCTGGGAAAATTGACCTTTTTGGCATGGAGTTATTACTTTTGCCTCTGGGAAGCAAAGAAAGTAAAAATAGATCAGTAACTACAGCTTGAGAGAGAGGTTTACATAGCCCATGTAAACAAAAATTTTGGCCAGACTTCTTTTATTTCCAACTGTTTCATCTCCATACTATCTTTTCAGCTTTACATTAAAGATGGTTCTTATCACAGAAATCAGACTCAAACCCAAGGCTAGAATGTGGAATATCCTCCACCTGGGTCAGCTTCTTTTAACCCCAAGCCTGCCCATTACAATTTTTAAGCCCTGGTTCAGAACTAGCCACAGCTTCCAAGCTGCCCTCTTTTAAAAAAAAAATTAAATCTCTTTCTAAATTCGCTGTCCGTAAAGCATTCCTTAGCTTCAATTTAGCCTGGGTCCCTGCAGGCTGTCCCACAGTCACTTCAAGAGAACCTGTCCTATTGCTCCATACTTTCTGCCTCCTGGAGTTAGTATGTGCTGTTCAGGAAACAAAAGCAAACACTAGTTCTCTGGTGTGACAAGACCTTGTAAGTCTCTTGCAAGCCCATCTCCTCCCCTTTCTCCCTGCAAGGCCAGAAACCTGTTGGTACACACTTTTGGTACTCAAGGCTGGAGTCAAGCATTGCAATGATGATGGGGGCACACAGCAACACAGCTGCCCTCTGCTCACGTTGTGAGTGCTAAAGGGCAGGATACTGGCACCTCTGTCCCTACCTTGATAAACATTGCTGTCCAGATATCGAAACTAGTTGCAGATCTCCCCTTCACTCCCATGATGAGCAGATCCAGACCACTGACTCAAAATCTCCATGCTCTAGGATCCCTTTTTCCTGTTTTAACAAAGACAATTTCAAAATCTGGTAGCTTGGAAACTCCCAGGGCTCAATTCAAATTACTTTAAGTCCCAGTGGAAAACAGATTCTTCCATTTCAATAACATACAGTTTGTTTAGAGAGCTGGCAATTCAGAGGAGACTGAACCATGGTTCCTGCCAAGCCTGGGCCTCACACGACTGTGACTGGGGCAGTGAGTAAGGACTTATTTTTTTCCAACAGTGGTGGAATTGAGACATTATTCATGTAGATATGTTTCCCCATGTTTTAAATGATGTCTGTTAAAGGATGTCCCCCACGCTTCAGGAAGCTGAGAGCGCCTCTTTGTCTAGTCACCTGCTCTGGAAAACTCTGATCAGGTCATGTACCTCCAGCAATCTCTTGGTTCGGAAACCTCTGCTGGCCAAACGAAACAACGTTCTCTTAAGGTTACGTAAAGGAGAACCTCAATAAAACATGATAGATGGAAAAACATTTCTTCTCCTCCTTCAATTAGCACCCGGCAGCCTTTTCACTGGTTTCATCCATCCTCACACATAAGCCTCACACTTATTACAGTCCATCGTTGTCTCAAAGGCCTTCTTTTCAGCCTGCTGGAGGCTCATGATAAATACCGATATAGCCCTCAGTCCCATCCAACCATCAATACCTTTAAACCCCTTGCTGACTTGCTAACTACAAGGAAAGGGGGATTATTCCTTGTCATCCTCAGCCCAGCAAACACCATCCTTGTTAGTCAAACGAGTCCAACACCATACAATGTTTCAGGTCTTCCTTACAGGCAGTGGTTGCCGTTGCAGCCCTGCAGGAACCAAACGTATTCCCTCTCTCCTCAGGGGAAAATGCCAGCACCACAAGGAGCCTACATTCCCAAACCACTCAAGAGTTAGCACAGCAATCAGCAAGAGCCAGAAGCTTTCTACAGAGCCCCAGAGCCAGGACTGACGCTAGGATTTAATGGTGTACAACACAGGCAGATGTGGCTAAAGAAATCCAACTGCTGCCAAGCTGGTTGCATTTTGTGTGCAACTGGGTCTCAAGCTGGCCAGCACTTTGAGGTGGTCTTCTCACACCTTTTCCTTAATGTTAGCAGCCCAAGCATGCCAAAGGGTTGAGGATCTGCACAGGTGTGAATCCAGACTACTCAAAACAGAGAGAATACAGATCTTAGAATAGTCCCCTCCACTCCTTCCCCACTGCACCTTCCTGGCTGCTGTGTGTTCACATGGTAGGGAGCTCCCAGTCCTTCTCTCAGTCCAACAGTTCTCAGTGTGCTCAGCTCAGCTCCAAGCCCTGAGCTGTTCCAGCTATCTCCCAGGAGACCTTCTATGAGGGCCACATGGGGACGTCATGGCCCAGTGCCACGCTGAGGAGTTTCCCATGAGCAGGGGGGTGTGTTGGGGAGAATGGGATACCCCACACTGCCCTCAGTAAAAGGTCTTCTGCCCTCCCCACAGCCTTCTAAGAAGGGGCAGTTTTCCCCTCTCTTCAAAACTGACGCAGGCAGAATAAACCAGCCATCCTCTTTGCTGCTCACCCACAGCTTTTATAACACAAACAGAACATACACTAACTGCAAACAAACAAAATAAAGTAGCTACCTCCCTTCACAGCAAATTACACAGCTTTCCCTGGCATGTTTTTCCTCCCAAGAATGAAAGCAGTAAGTGGGCACCATCGGGAGGCTGGGGACAAGTACCCGAACAAGTTCCACCATAAATCACTTGTGTAGCCACAGATACACATACAATGACGAGGACACAGAAAAGCCCATCAGGAAATCAACCATTTTGTCACCAGAGCAGGGCTTGAATATTGTGCAGTAAACAAGGCTAGGGGCCACACACTGAGCAGTAAGGAGAAAACTAAATATTAAGTTGCAGCTCAGTAATTGAGCACAGCCCATTCTGTGCACGAAATAAGGCAGGGATGAAAGAGGGGGAAAATAACAGACACGTATTTAATTAAAGGCTACAGCAGCAAAACATTCACAAGGGGACTGACTGAAGACACCACAGGTAACCAAAGTTCTGGCATTCGCTGACTTGGAAGTGTCATGCACACGTGTGTACGGGTGCGGGCGTGTATGCATGCTGTGCCCATTTGATTACCCAAACACAGGTAATCCACACAAAATCAGTGGCTGAGTCCCTCGAGAAGCTTCTATAGAGAAGGGAACTGAGGTTGGGGGAACAAGTGTCAGAGCCCCAGCAGCAAGAAGCTACGCAGAATGTCAGAGTAAGTGCTTCCTTATACTTCTCATGCACATAAATAATTCCCACTGCCGCAGAATTTAGGTGAATAAGGGGGCAATTACAGTCACGTTGCAGATTACCTGCCAGAAAACAGCAGCCTTGCCTTCGCAACTCTGAAGGCATCCTTTAACTAATTTCTTTTTTAATGTGCATGCATTCAGCTTCAGTGTGAGCAATGGCTGGAGTAGGAAAAATTCATGATACCTAACTTCTAGTGATAATCTTTAGTGGGAGGCTAGACACCTACCGATCATTTATACCTTTAAAAAAAACCTCCTCCGGAACGCTGTTTGCCTGCAGATCACACAGCTCAGCTGGCTTTGACAAAAAGCAGTTGTTCCAACTTCTGGGACAGGCTAGAAAGAGAGTAAGGGTAGTTATTCTTCCCCAAAGCAAGGCCTGGGTGGAGCTGGAAGAAATGACAGCAGGCTCTGAATGGCAAGTGGAGGTAGCCCAGGGAGGAGAGGCAGTGGCAGCAAGTACAGCAGTAGCAGCTGGGATGAGAGGGGAAGAGAAAATAGAGAGGTAATGCTGTTCTCTCTAGGCACTTTACTGCAAATTACGAAAAGGAGCATGGAAAAGGGAAAATCAGACGGCAGCCCTTCTTCCTCTGATTTCTGGCAACCTGGGAAGCTCATTAAAAAAATGACCAGTACAGCGAGAGAGGAGGGGACCAGCCTGGCCATTTTTTTGGGGCACCAGCCACCGCTCTTCCAAAACTCACCAAAGCTGCCAGAAGTTTTCCCACCGGTTTGGGCCAGGGGTGGGGGGGGAGCAGAAAGCTGATTGCTAATCTCTAACACATGCGCGGTCTCAGCAGTTGCAGTGGGTTGAGGCACAGGGGTTTTAATTTCGGCTTTACATCCTTCCTGCTAACACCCAGCATGCCTCTCCCTTTACTGCGTGGCTTTGCTACCTCCACTCCTACCATTTTCTGCCTTCTGTTTCCAAAAGTCAGCCGTAGGGCTGGGGAAGGTGGTGAAGCGCCGTGCGGGGGCAAAACCCAAGCACGGCCACTTAAAGCAAATATTATTTTTCAACTGAAAGGCTTTTAAATTTTTTTTCCCCAGTTTATTTTTAGAACAATGGTAAAACATACAAATCCTGGAGGCCTCAAGCACTTTCCTGCTGTGCAAGTGACTTAATTTATTTCTTTAATTTGTTAAAACCTCACCAAAAAAAATGTTATTCTTTGGAGACTTTGCTAGCCCAAGTTTTGCATGTATTATTTGCTGCAAAAGATTAATGAGGTAGCAGAGGCAATTTTTAATGGATTCCCTTGGTTTTCTCTCACTCTCCCTCGCTTTTTCTTTTTTTCAACTCACACGGCAGTCCAGGCCCACGAATCTGCTAAGTGCTCTCCGCAGGCAGGATAGAGGGTGCGGGAAGAAAGCAGTGAAATCAAAAAGCCTCTCTCACAACTTCTCCCCTTCTCTTTCACCGCCCGGCGATGCCGCCATAACCACTGTGCTGCACCAACCTCCTGCAGATCAAACGCCGCCGCAGCCTTCCTGTCCTTTGCCAGGCTCCGAGGGAGCGGACGGAGCCGAACACCCTGAGCTTACAGGAAGGCTGCGCGTGTGACAACAGCTAATCCTACGCATAGTTCAGAGGTGCTGTCAGCTAGTCAGGCGATGCGCTGAGGCCCTTTCTCTTGGCTCGGTTAGAAATGTGCTGACACTCCCAGAGACTCTTGGGGAGCGTTTTGGAGCTCGGCCGTAGAAACCTTCCCATCGACCTGCTCCTCTTACGGGAAACTGAGTGCTGCCTGGAGTGCAGCGGCAGCACAGGCTTCGGTGGTGATGGCTAACAATCAGATCTGTTTCTCTTTCTTCACCCAGAACAACCAGGCTATTTGTCAAGAAGTCATATTATGCTTGGAGGTGTCTAAATCCCTTCTCTCTCAGCCCACATGCAGCCTCGCTTCCAGCTCTGCGGGGGAGATTTTGCCTAACAGGAGGTGAAGCGGAGAGAGATGAGGAAAACAAAAAGTGAAGGAGCACAGGGAGAGTGGGTTAAGATGGTGGGGTCAGGGCAGAGAGAGAGGTGACAAGTTCCTTGTGATAGCTTTAGAGACAGGGTAGGTCTGTGATGGGGTAAGAGTGTGTGAAAGGGAAAAGGAATCACAAGTCCCTGCTGCAGAAGTGAGGAAAAGGATGGTGCCAGTCTCTTGAAAGGCAGCCAACGGAGGCTTCTGCTCTTTCTCACAATGCAAAGCTGATTTTTTTAACCTGAATGAACCAAAGAGAAACTGTGAGCTCCCACTCTTCTAGCTTGCCTCCCTGCCTTTGGGGACGTCTGCTCATTGCTTTAGGGCTAGAGATCCTATTTGCAGAAGGACTGAACTAGGAAAGCCCCTCCAGCATGACTGAGACCAGGCCACTCACTGCATCACAGCACTCAAGCCACTTGGAGCAGTTTGGAAATCTGTCCAAATTGAACCACCAGAGAGAGTACACAGTAGGAACTCAGGGATACTAATTGTGGTATGATTTCATTCAGGTGGATCAGCTGGTGGCCTAAGGGCCATGTATGGTCTATGGGGCAAATCCATGCAGCTCAGCACTTTTTTTGGCACAGCCTCAACTCCGACACTGTCAGGACCGTTGCCAAACACTTCCGAGTGTGCCACCGGTGTAGCACTGAGCCTCATAATCTGCATTGGTGCCTGCGTCAGAGTGTGTTGGCCATGATCAGCCAGATTTCTGCAGGCATTTGCACGCTCTGTTCTGCACACCTAACTGCCCTGCTTCAAGCGTCGGTGCCACACAAGCACAAAAGTTCTTTGAGAAATCTGGCCCCTACAGTATGCCATTCAAGAAAATACACCAGCACATTTTCTCACCCTGTCTTTTTTTCCCCCTCAAGTGGTAGGTAAACACCACACAGAAACAGCAAAGCAGAGCAACAGTGTAGGAATAAGGAAAGGATGTGAGAGTACCTGCCTGGAACAGCCAGCTCAAAGGCAATGACACACAATAAATAACCCTGAACACTGAAAGACAGGGCTATCATTCTCTGTCATGCCAGAAATGTCATAAACCACAACAGAGACGTGCCAATGGTTTGAGGACCGCACAAAAGAATTTTTATAGCACCATATTTCATAACTTCTTTTGCTATCTTGTGGGCCCAGCTTCTTGATCTATGTCTGCTTCTGCTTCCTCATTCACTGGCATTTACTCAGAAACTCACAGTCTCCACTGCCGGAGGTGTATTCAAGTCGCTGGCTGCCCATTCCCAGAAGCAACTAGGTCACTCCAGAGCACATAAAACAGAGGGCTTCACGCAACATACTTAATGCTGGGATCCAAAGGAAGGGCTGCTGAGGGAGAAAAAAAAAAAAAAAAAAAAGCAGCTCAGTTGCTCAGTTCTGTTTCAGACTAAGAAGCAAGCTCACGCGAGAGGAGGAAATGTCCCCAGTGTACTTATCAAGTGTCAGAGGCAAGACTTCTGCCACACTGAACTCTGTGCTATCAGACAAGGTAACACATAGAGCTCCTTCAGGCACTTCTAGATGAGTTGCAAGCACAGCCTTATCCCCTTTAGGCTACCCTGAAAAAAATATAAACAGTTACTTCTACCAACACAAGTTTGAAATGTGCAAAGGTAGCTCTAACACCTTTGAATATCACTGACCAGATTCCCAAATATATCACTTTGATCAAAAACTCATCAGGATACTCCTTCTGCATTTTCTTTGTTTGTTTTTGTTTTTTTTTTTGAATGGGATGACACATGATCAACAATACCACACAGGTATAGTAATGGTACTTAAATAATCCCATACACAGCAAAGATTCCTGTACACATTCGTTTAAAGTTGGCCTGAGGCAAGCCAAATATACAAACAATTAGAAATCTGTAGGCATGCCAAGAAATATTCATGCAGCATATAGGCCCAAGAGAAAATATAATGAAGATTAAGAATATTATTAACACAATATGGAGGTAATAGTATTTGATGGATTTATATATAAGTACCTCTGTGATCCCAGCAAACCCCAGAAAAAGGACTGGAGTGACATTTTCCACGTTTACCTACAGCTGTCAAATCTGTAGCATTGCAGTAGCCCTAAGTATCTGAAATTTAAATGGCTGCAAAGCCATCTTCCTTTTGTTTTCCTTCTTACACAGTAATTAGATCCACCTGATTCACTCAGTTCATGACAAATGTTTCTGCTTCACTCACATCCCAAGACAACTTTTGTTGCCCTTTTCTTTATTTTTTTTTTCCACAAAAAGGATTCCCCCCCGGCCCCGAACCTTGTAAGTTTTTTGTACCCATTACAAACTTTGGCACGCAGAGCAGGTGATATCAGAAGTGCAAATGCTTTCATATTCTTTGATTTGCTATAAACTGCTGTATGGTTTTGTTCATTTTAAGTACCCAGTCTTTTGATATCCTGGCCAGTCCATTCCGTTCTCACAAGTTAACAAGACTACAGGCATGGAGAGACCCAAGAAAGGCCACCCAATTAAAGGGAGAAAATGAAGATCAAAACAGGCTACTGTGCTGTCATATGATCAGGTACAGAACTGTACTTGCTGCAATCACTGATAACAGGCTAGTTAATATATCACCTGTCACTTTGCTGTGACCTTCACACCAGTCACCTACGTCTAGCCTTATGAGAGTTGCCTACGTCTTAAGTTAAAAAGGCTTAGATTAAAAATATTAGTAACACTGGAAATCCTCAGCTTCACTGAAAACAACAAGAGGAACAACTTTGAAATTACAAGTCCTGTGGAAAGGACTCTGCATGATTTGATAATGGACACAGGTTATTTTCTTCCCCATTAAGCCAGAAGGAACCAAAAGTCCATGCTTACTTGAGAGATGGGGGACTACCCCATGTTGTCTTTAAGCATGAGGTTACCCAGTATCCAGACCAATCCTTGGAGCTGCTCAGGCACAAACTGCTCCACGCAGCATGTACTGTTCTCCTGATCGTGCATCCAGAAAACACAGCAGAAGCAGAAGGTCCCAAGCAGGACTCTGAAATGAAATATGTTGTCAGCATCCCAAAATGGACATGAGTCCCATTGCTCTAGGGATTAACGCCATGGGGTGCGTGTTCCCAAACCCAGCATTCCTGTTGCTTCACACACTAGTATGAAGTGAGGGCAGGCAACTCACTGTTAAGCAGAGACATAGGCCTTCATTAAACTCCGTGATGAAGATTGTCTACATTTCAGAGAGAGCTCACACTTGAAAATTGCTAGGAAAAATAGGAGACAACTGATATTTTAAAAAATTAAAAAAAGTAAAAAAAAAAAAAAAATACTTCAATAACTTCTCCCTTAGGGTATTAAAAGAAGGATTGCCTCTTCCTGAAAATGGAGGGAGCTGAGAACAGTTCACCACACATCACAGCAAATAAAGCTCTTTTTAAAACAGGAAATGTGCAACAGAAATTATATGTTCATGTATTCTACCCTTTTTTTACCAAAATTCCTATGAGTTCAGCTGCCATCAGAGCATACAGTCAAGGAGAAGAGGGAACCTAAAAGGCTAATAGTCCACCAGTGCCACTAGACGTCCCAGTTCACAAAGGCCAGTTTACCTCCCGGTGAACTTGGTGTTTTACATGATGAACTGGAAGGAGTTCACCTTAAATAAGATAGCTAGGAAAATCCAAATAACTGTAAGGAGAATACAGGTAAGATTTTGTTACCTAACACATCAAATGGTTTCACAACTGGTCTCTCAAAAACAAAAGAAAAAAACCCATCAAAATGCTGAATTTGGCTTCCACAATGCAAAGAACAGCTGGAGCATTTCTGCATGACTTAGTGTAATGCAGCAGGATTGGAATTTTTAAGTTCCCAAGGAAAAAAAAAAAAAGCGGCAAAGTTGCTGTTCACTTTCTGCTATCTGTACCAGTTACCACCTGGATTCAACTATTTGCCACCTAGGATCCAACTATTTGAAAATCTACATATCAATTAGTATCAAACCACAGGTCTGCAAAATGCCTGTACTCCAGGAGTGACCTTTTGATGAGAAAAGACCATTCACAGAATCACAGAATGGTAAGGGTTGGAAGGGACCTCTGGAGATCACCTAGTCCCACCCCCCTGCCAGAGCAGGTTCACCTAGGGCAGGTTGCACAGAAACGTGTCCAGGCGGGTTTTGAATGTCTCCAGAGAAGGAGACCCCACCACCTCTCTGGGCAGCCTCTTCCAGTGCTCTGCCACCCTCAAAGTAAAGAAGTTCCTCCTCGTGTTTAGGTGGAACTTCGTATGCACAAGTTTGTACCCATTACCTCTTGTCCTGTTGCCGAGCAGCACTGAAAAGAGCCTGGCCACATCCTCCTGACACCCACCCTTTAAGTATTTATAAGTTGATAAGGTCCCCCCTCAATCTCTTTTCCAGACTAAAATGACACAAATCCCTCAGCCTTTCTTCATAAGAGAGGTGTTCCAATCCCCTCATCATCTCTGTAACCCTTTGCTGTACCCTCGCCAGCAGTTCCCTGTCCTTCATCAACCGGGGAGCCCAGAACTGGACACAGTACTCCAGATGTGGCCTCCTCAGGGCAGGGTAGAGAGGGGGGGATAACCTCCCTCGACCAAGTCACATTCCTTGACTCCCCAAGTCCTACAGCTCAGACTTACTGCTTGAAAAAAATATTTCCCATGAGAAGCCTCTTATCAGCTCCCAGCCTCACCAGTCTCGCAGTGAAGTGCAGATAAGATATAAACAAACCCAGGGAAAAGGGAGAGATTTCTTAGGCATTATTGTAGGTTCAGCAGGTTTCACTAGTTTGCCTATTCTGGGGACATCCAGTCCCCTTTTCCATTTCTTCTTCTCTGATACTTTCCCGAAACCTGCAACACAGCAAACGGTGCATTAGGGAAGAGGGCAGCTTTTGTGCCACCAGAGTTAGCAAGGGTAGACATAGATCTCATCCCAGCAAGGGACCCGTTGCACAGTCACAAGGCAACAGCTGGACAATGACGCAGGAGTTACATACCATGTCAGTTGGAGCTCTCTATGGGGTCAGAAGAGCAAGTGAACTAGAGACCTATTTGCCCCAAATTTGTCCCCAGATTCCACGTTTCTTCCTGTGGAGTCCCCTGACACACCCAGACATGGGTATGGGCACGGTGCTAATTGCTGGACGCTATTCTTTTGGACACAAATCATACCACCACTCGCAGCCAGGCACTGGCACCCGTTCCTGATCTTACGGGGCCATTTCACCTAACAGCTCCCAACCTGACTTCCTGAAAACAGCAAGGGACAGCTGCTGAAACCCCATCAATCCAGACAAAGTCAACATGACCTGTGGATGCGGTCCAGCTCTGCCAGGAAGGGCCTAACAGTGAGTGCGGCTGAGGAAATATTATTGCAGCCTGGAGGCTTTCTCATGCAGGGTTCTATTTTGGTGCACCACTTCTTGTTGCATGAGCATACCCTGGGCATTTTGGGAACTCCAGACACAGATAACACTTAATTCTAGGTCACAATTTTCTTACTGATACAGGTTTCACCATCCTGATTTGGGTGCAAATGCTTGTGAACCTTGTAGGATTATATACTGTGTAATATAATATAATAAATATAATATAATAAAATAATATAATTAAATACTGTGTAATCACTTGCCGTGGCCCAGAACATATAATGTGCCCACCAAAAAGCACAGTAAATAAAATAACAGTGTTTCTTGCCAGTCCAAACAAACATTTTTCCATTGCTAGCAGAGCAAGACACCACTAACCCACAGAACTGCAGTGTTTTAGGACTTCATTTAATAGTAGGAAGAAAAAAGTCACACTGCTGTGAAGTGACAGAGAAACATGCGTAACAATTTTGTCATCAACACAGAAGTAGTGGTTATATACAAGGAAGTGTTTATTTGATCTATTTGCTAACGCACAAATCAACTTTGTCTAAAACTATTTCATATTATGCATTCTTAAGCAATGACCCAGTTTGGGGTGAGCTATTTGAGGTCATCACTATTTTTTCAGGCAAAACAGCAATTTGAGTAACCAACTATAGCTTGTCTGTCCACAGACTGCAGAGTTTGCACCAGGAAGAGGGCTGCAATGAAAATAAATTAACCTATTTTACTTGATCTATGTTAATTGTTGTTGCTCTGATTTAGCTAATGGGAAATCCTCAAGGACTTGGATCTGGAAGTCGTGTGTATCCACTTGCCCTAACCTTTATTTGGCCTTTTGGCTAAGTACAAGGGGCATATCAGTTAAGCATCTGATGTCTTCTCTCTGGGAAACTCAGTGAGTTAATAAGTCATTTCAAACTAGTCTGATTTTGATGCATGGAAAAAAAAAAAAACAACTTGGCTTTCCTCAGACAGTACAGCTGGGTAAGTACAGAATTTCCCGGCACTGTTTAAGCCTGGGTGGGGGGGGAAAAAGAAAGAAGAAAAAAAAAAAAAAGAAAAAAATTAAGCTTATAAAGAAGGGAAAAAAAGAACAGAAATCCTGCCAGGAATTCAGGAAATCTTTCCTTCCTTGTTTCACTTTTGGAGATCAAATAATCCAAAGTAAACATGAATCCCCTTGCAAAACGCTGATGACTCTACTCAAACTAGGGCAACTAAGGTGCTGAGAAGCCACAAAGCTCAGCTCCAGTCCTTCATAAATTCATATAAGCAAGTCGCTTAAGTGATAGGTCTTGTGTCTGCAGGACCAGCACTCCAGAAAGACAGTCCCTTAAGGAGGAACTGACTCTCGTGTATGCCTATGGCCCAAACCAGCTATATCCAAGTCCTCACTGTAGACCTCTAGGCGCCTCCACAATACAAATAGAAAATAGCAACTGCAGATGAGGTCGTATGATCACAGCAAAGCCACTGCCATGTTTCAGGGAGATCTCAGCCCCCAACAAAGGAACACACAGAGGACTGTTAGCATCTTTCCCAACCGGTTGCACTGCAAAGTGAAATGGCATTAACCATCATGTAAATGGGATGACCCACTTTGCTCAGTGCTGCAGTGGATGAGACTGCACTCAACAGCTATTCCTGGCCTTCAGGTGGGAGGATGGACTTCCAGTCTCAGGAATGGTCCTTCTTATTGCCTGTTAGCTTGGTCTTTTTTCAGCCTGTAGCCCTACCCTCAAATCAAATCTACAATTTCATTCCATTAAATTACCTATTTTTCACCTGAGCACCTCAAAAAAGAAAATCAGCACATGCTTTTCAAGCCCTACAAAATCTACATATTACACTACATGTCCCCACTCACAATAAGCAGTGCACAAACAAATTAAGTCAACAGAGGGTGTGTGGCATAAGTCAAACCTACTTTCAGAGTACTATTTGTGAAATGACTTGTCTTCCCTCCTCTTACTTTAACTGCGGCTTCCCTAAGCAACAACATTTTTCCACCTCGGGTTTTCAAAAGGCACAAATAGCACTTAATACACACAGGAACAAATTCAGGACCATGCCTACACACAATATGTGTTTATGAATATTTGTTCCACATATTGATTTTACCAATATTAGTGACTCCCCTGACTTCCTTCCTGTGGCCAAGCAAGAGCAAATAACTTTTTAAAAGAAGTCTGCGGATGTACGCAAGCCAGTACCTCTCCCACACACCCAAGTTTAGCAGGCAGATCTTTCAAAACTAGCTTGCAGGAGGTGGCTCTGCAACCATGAAGGCTTTTTGAAGCAATGCACAGGTACAAGGATGATTTTCATGTCAAGAAAATAATGCTAACTCCATTAAAAAAGCCTGCTTACTGCAGTGGCTCACAGACCTGTGAAGTCAGAAGAGACCATTGGGATCCCACCCAATCCAAAACACGGCCCAGGGGATTTCATCCAGCGATTCCTTCATTAAACCCCTAACTTTTGACTAATCTCAAACCTGTCTTCCAGAATTAAAATCAACTTAAATTCAGAGACTTCAAGGCTATGTCAACACTGCCTTGTGTAACACAGACCTGGGGGCAGGCCACTAAAGCATGACTGTGCAACCATATTGTTAGCAACCTGCTGCTCAGCCGCCTCCAAATCCCATGGGGCTTCTTGTCATGCAGTAGGAACCTTTCCATGAAAGAACGTGGCCAACCTACTTACCAGGGGACATTTCCTCATGCTTGACAGGACAGGCATTGGTGGATTCAAGCCAGCATGGGTGTATCTCAAGAAATGCCCTATCCTGAACCCAGCCTATTCATAGTGCAAGGATAAGTTTCTTTCCTACCACATCGTAAAGCTGATCTGAAGCTAGTGTTCAGTTTGGACACAAGATGAACTGAAGAATGACTCTAAACTTGCAACCATGCTCAAAAGGCAGCCCAGCCGTAGTCCACACGCCAGAAAATCCACCATCACTCCTTTTGTCATGTTCCCTCCATCTGAAGCCCTCCCATCAAAAAGCGAATGCATGAAATCCTTCCTCACAGAGGGCATAATTCTGCAGGTTAAAGAAATGATCAGTATAACACTGTTTCAGGGGAAGGGGTGCAATTATGCAGTGCAGCCCTATTAAAATCAGCCATATAAACTGATCGCTGATGTAAGTCATCGCAGTGTTTGGCGCACTTGCTCTAGCGAGTTTCCACTTTGTACTCAACTCTGCAGCTGCCTTGCACCTCCCACTCCTCCTTCTTTACTGTCTTCATGTAAATCAAAAATCAATCAAACCTCACTTCATCAGTAATAAATCAATCACTTGGATCACTCGACTATAAAACAGTGACCTTGTGGCTGCAAAGGCAGAGTACATGTGAGCACACGGATGACAGCAAGCAAAAGAGAGAAATAACTATTTTTATATATGTATTTGCTATAGTTCACAGAGGGTCTTTTTCGTCCTGGCCACATCTGAGCTCTCCAGAAGGGCTGTACCAATACAGATTCTCATTTCTTCCTTGCCAGTCACCCCCAAGTAAATCAAAGCATTCCTATCCTCTTTCCATGCTATTTTCTCAGATTGTATGCTGTATTCATACCTTTTTTCCTGAATATAAATGAGTACAAATGTCAGAGGCAGACCAGAAATGTTGGGGAGCATACAGTACATTCTTGGTTTCCTCTAAAGATCAGACCGTATCACCAGTAAAAAAAAAATAAAAAATAAAAAATATATATATAAAATAAAAATAAAAAAATCACTCGACCTCCATCTACCCGCTTCCAAACTAAGATAAGAAAATATCTCAAACTTTCTACAAAGCCTCATATTACCTCCCATAGAAACAGGGAGGCCTGAGAATACGTCGTATTGTTCCCCTTGCTCATGCTGCATTCCTACAGAGCTTCTGCATTTTTTCAGAGCTTGTTGTTGTTGTTGTTATTGTAAAAGCGAAGCGTTACACAAGACAGAGAGCTTGACAGCTTTCCCACAATCCTCAGCATGTGGGAATAGCAAGTAACAAAGTGTTAACACCTGCCAACTGGTGGTTAGGTGTAAATGTCTCTGTTAACAACAAACACTGCTGCTAGCAGTCATCAGAGCAAAGCAGCAAATCTGTTCCCTTCTCCAATGTGGAAAACACCAAACAATAACAAAAAAGGCACCTAATTGCTTGATTAAGATGTATCAGTGTTGGAAACTGCTGATCTAGAACATTGAATCTCTGACATTTACTTCACTCTTGATTAAACAGAATGTTTAAAACAAGCTATTGTGCAGGCAGAAGCCCAGAGTACTATGTACCATCCAGGGAATTGTGACAGTGAAACTTCTTACAGAGAAACAACATCAGAGCCACCTCCTCTCCGCTCTTTCATAAAGGCATCAGCCGCTGAGACCTTTTGGCTATTATGAAGAAGGGATGGAAGAGCACTAAGGAAGGGTTAGGAGTCACGTAGCTCCTTGATTCCCTTCTCCCCACGTGGAAGTTCCAGGGAAACCTTGTGAAAAAGTCCAGCTCCTGCTCTGAAAAATGCTGTTGAACAGGGAGGTCAGGCCTGTTTCTTTATGGAGAGAAGGGTTAGTTGTGTACCTTTAAAAATGTTTTCAGTTGGTGATTTCCTAGGCAGCTTCATGAGCCAGGTGGCACTGATTTGCATGTGACTAATAGCTGAGACCTAAGGCTAAAAGCCTGCTAACTTTAGATTTGTCCTCAGTAGCCAGCTTGCTTGTTTTATTGCCTTTTCCCCGTGACAAAAATGTAAGGAAGAAGTGGGTCAACTCACTTGTCTCAAGTAAACTACAGATTGCCAAATCAGAAGAAGTAAATTCCATTAATCTACACTACCCGCAAAAGCCCACTGCTGCCCTAATCTCCCTACTGTGCACACAGAGACTCCAGCTCAGCTGGGGAGGGATATTAGTCCCGGTTTCTATCAGCATGCATTTCTTCAGTAATTGCTATCAGGAAAACGAATTATCCCGTTCTTGAGGAGTGGGGGGTATTTTACATTTATATCTTTTCACTAAAGATACTGTCTGAAATACTTCAGACAACCATGATAGTACCTAATTAATCAGGACAATAGATAATTTTAACCTACATCACTTCCCCAGTCTTGGTCACAGGAGAGGAGGAGGGTGATTGGAAAGCATGGGACACTTCTTTTGGTGGCGCTACCAATTTATGCCAGCATTAACGATGCATGAAACAAAGGCTTTCAATAGTCAGCACCTTGAAACAGAGGACACGTGTTCTCCTTACTTCCTGAAGCATCAAATATTTGAAAGTTATACAAGTAGTAGATGGTTAATGATAATAAATTGGCTTACAACGACTGGCAGAGCTTTGTTCTGACTCTAAGCAGCATCATTCACCAAATTGCTATGGTGAAGACTCAAACAACATTTCGTTAAAGTTTCCTGCAAATGGTTCTACGGGTAGAAAATGGACAACTGTTTAGTTGTCCGAAAGTGTCTTTCTCCACTAGGAATGGGTGAATCAGGTAATAAACTTGCCTGCCGGCATGAATATTGACCTGTTTACTGAGCTAGATATTTCCAAACAGCAGTTGGAAAGTGTTTTTGCTCGAGGAGATTTAAGATCACCTGCACCAGAATAGTATTAGAGGAAAATTTCCAAGTTTCATGTGAATATTCAAGCCCCTCAGCAGCTGAATTTAGACTCTCAGTCACACGGTTTCTGTGACTCAGCCATTTGTTAGTCATCCTCTGCCCATTATATCTAAGGAAAGTTACAGATACCCATAATTAGAAAGGCAATCCCCCTCCTGTCTCCTTTCTGCCTGCTCTATAGATATCATGTCCTCTCACTCCCTTACTTACCAGAGGTCATGTGCTATTTCATTCCCATTCCCTTCCCAACGAGGTTTATTTCCTTACCCATTTTACGATCTTACAACAGTCTCTATACCTTAGCGCATGTGCAGAATGCTTCACATTAACTGATGCCCTTGCACTCCTCTTCAACCCTCCCTTTTCCAACCCAGCAGCCCCACCCTGGGCCTCATCTCTCTTTCTTGCACAGGTTTTTATCAACAGCTGCCCTCTGGGCTCCCACAGGCCATACTCGATTCGGTGCCATTCTTGCACGGTCTGGGAGCATAATGCAACAGAACTTGGTTGCTTCTGTCTAAACCTCTCCTGGACTAGTTTCTCTAATTTTTCCGAGTTGTTGATCTGTAGAGCTGGCACTTCTGTGCTTCCCTCAAATCAATGTTGCTGCCCGACGTGTTATTTCCACTCTTGCACACTGTTCCCTCCATGCATCATTCTACCAGCTCTTCCTCCTTCGCTACATCAAACAGCTTTCTTGTTTTTGCCTTCCAGCCCACTATCTTCTCTTCTTGCTGTTCAGACAATCAACTCCCACCATCCCTCTGCCAGTGATAACTACATTGATCACAAGCAAGTCTGGTTTTCCCTGCACTCAAGAACAGATTTTGCAGTTTTTCCTTATTTTTCATTTGGTAAAGAACAGAGATCTCTGAACCAGCAAATCCACAGGGACAACTGTCCTTACTCAGACTGAGACAGAGAAGTTCCTGTTCACTAGGACAATCACCCAGCAGGTGCTGGACTGAATTATCAATGTCTGATCTGGAACAGGCTAAGAGGAAGACTTGAGCGTGCAGCACTTAAATCTCAGACTTATGCATCAGGTACTAGGAAGCAGGAGAAGAGTGGGATGGACAGGTACATGCATACCCTTCTCACACTCAACACACTCTGAATAAGAGGATGAGAGTCTGTCTCACACAAAACCCATCCCTTTTAAAAACCATGAGTAATCTTCCTCTAAGAAAAAACATTTTTCTGGAAAATTTCCAACCAGTACTAATCTCTCATCTACTTCAATGGCATAAACATCCCACACTGACAGCTGTAACGCCACTGCCCCCTTCCAAATTCTTCCTGACTTGCCCTTTCTTTGGTGATAGAAGACACGAACTTTGTTATTGGTTCGTTCTCCCACTCTTTCCTCCCAGACGCACACCCCCACTATTTTATCTGAGAATAACACCGTCTTCTTCAGGACGGGACACAACATGACAGCCCCTTGCCCAGAAGTGCCCATTGGTGGGGTTGCTGGGCACTGCCAGTTTACCAAGGCAGCAGTGCAGGCAGACTAGCACACACCAGACCAGTAAGTCTAGCTTAGATCCCCTAAGTCTAGACTTTATCCATTGTGTTTCTTTATTAGACAACTTAATCTCCAAGGCAGAGGAAGAGTCTTTCTCTTTGTTCAGGCACCTTGTGGTACCTTGAGACCACAATGCTAGAATACTCCAGAGACAGAAGAGCTAAATCTAAACGCAATAAAACCAGCATGGCCTAGTGGTTAAAGCACAGAGCACACAGTCTGGATTCCTCTGTTGTCTTTGACATGTCATTTCTGTAGTACCTTGGCAAGGGCACAAAGTGAACTATCTGGTAGCAGTCCATCCCCCCTACACAGACGAACAAAAGCCTATAAAAGTGTTGTAACTAATTTGCATCGGCACCTTTGGAAGTCTCCTCCTCTCCTGCGCCCCAGCACTCTTTCTGCAACACAGGGGTAAAGCTGTATCTACCACATAGAGTCCGGCTCCATCTAAAGCTGTACCTACTGCACAGAGTCCGTCTCCATCCATCACTTTACCAAGTGCTGAGGATTCTGGCAAGGTGGGGTTACACGCTTTCCCTGCTGACACACGTGCATTCCTATGTTTAGTTTTAACCCTAAGATGTTAACAATGCTTTCTTCTCTAACTATATTAAAACGATGACGGGAAGCTACGTCTGCGCAGTGTTTTCCCATTAGGTCAATAGCAGCCAAGAGAGGAGAACTTGCTACTGGTTATTTTGCCGGATAGGAGCAAACAACAGTTGGTACAATATTAGCCCAAAGAGGGAGAAATATAGAGCTCCTGAAACATACTGCCAACAAAGTGATAATCAGCAGGGATGGGGTGGGCACCTGACTGCCCATCCTCTTCATTGACTTCACTGATGGACTCAGTTCCCGTGTATTCAATAGAACTCGGCAGAGCTAGCACGCAAAGTTGTGCATACAACTATCTTAAAAATAAATTATTCCCCCAGCACTTTAGGAAATAGATCCCTTTCCTAGTAGTCTTTGAACAAAAGAGACAAGTGGTCCATTCTGTTCCACACCAATCTTATTAGTTTCCAATACAGGCTCCACCACATTATTTAAAACTGGTAGTAATTATTTGTCTAACTGAAGGGCAGCTGTCAAAGAAATAGTTCTTTTGGTGATGGGATGGAGGGCTCAAATGAACAAGTTGGAACAACATAAGGACAACATAAGCCATGAGCATGTGAAAAGTACTTCAACACCTGCCTTCTACTGACATCAGTTACGTTGGCCAGCTTGGATGGTTCCTTGGAGGGTTTAAGGTCTTGATGCTAGGCAAGGCTTGTTTCTATTCCTGTAGATCGAGGCTCCAGCATTGCCTTTTGATATCCAATATTGTGCACTGCTTGTTTCTCATACTTCACCAATGATGTGGAACCTTTTCACTACCGAAAAACAGATAATTGGAGGCTTAAGAAAAAGGAATATTTTGGCGTAGTTCTAAAACTCACTCAAGTGAAAGGCACATAGGTTTACTCTCCAGACTAAACGCAGTCTGAAGCAATCAAAGCAGCCTTGCAGAATCTTGCTAGTACTTGTCAGGTCCTGAACACTGGAGTTGTCTTGACTGTAAGCACTACAATCCAAAGAACAGATCTAGCAAGAGGCAAATACATAATCACATATCACCAACCTTTTGAGCTATACGGTTACCCAAAGGCCCTACATCTCAGACAGAGTTAAATTTGACATCTGTGTGATCAGATCCTTTGTAAGCAGAGGGCAGCATGGAAACAGTCACCTCTTATTTCTAGCTCCTTCTTTAGCCTCTACTCTTCAGCATGCCAGATGATGTTTTTCTTATCCGAGGTTGCCTCAAGTATCAGTACAGACAGGCTACGACTCCAGATCCCTTTCTGTCCTGTTGTCCCATGTTTTAGTTTTCTGTCTGTGAGAACACAGCCATTTGCCACACCAGAGCTATGGGAATTCCAGCAGTGAACAAACGGCCCTGTTAATGAAGGGTCTTGGGGCTATTTGCATCTTTGGGGGATTTGGATGCACTGAAGGGCGAGGCTGGGCCTCATTTTAAGAGAAGACTCTAGCCTACACCAGCGCCAAGAGGCTGACTAATGTAATTATTTCCTTGCGAAGCAGCATTTTTCAAAGTGCTGATTCTTATTAAGAAAAAGGAACGGATTTGGAACTCATATTTTGATCTGGTGCCCAGGATTATTTGGAAATTCTTTTTCCTGGAACGAGACTTTTTATTCCAAATTTCTCCACAGTGGGGAGAGAGGGTTTCCTGGGCAGAATTAGAATAATGATTACAGCCTGCATACAATCAGCTCTAACCACTGTGGAACTCCAAAAATGAATGTTATTGCTCAGTGGCTTCATTGAAAACAGAAGTATTATTTAACCAGAAGGATGGCAACACATGGAAATAGCTCATTATCATATTTTCTCCCTATTTGAAATGTCACATTGAGTATGTATCTTTCACGTCCACTACACTTTAATTAATTTGGACTGTGTTTAAATATATTACACAGCATGCTTTATTACAAAATTCTGACACATTCCCATTGATGAAACAGGGTTTTCTTTCAAACACATGTAAATGGCAGTAGGAGTTACCTTGCCTAAATATTGTTTTAAATACAATAAGAATACCACATCATCTCTGTGTCAGCCTGTTTTTCTGTGGCATGGAACGTGTATAGCAAACCCAATGTTACATCCAAAGCTTGCTGTTTATTGAAGGGACAATGATGTTAACATTACTATTCCAGGTCTAAATCTTAACCACTTACCTTATTTACATAATTACAAGACAAACATATATTTTACTCAATGGCTGAATAAGATTCCATCAGTGTGATTGCCTAGGAATTAAAAAGTAGAATTGCAGGGTGTATGCATGAGATGATAATGGCTTGTTTTAACACAGCTGGTGTATCTTACCTTCTGTGCACTTTCAAACACAGCTCTTACAAAGCATGGTTGTTCTCCTCCACCCAGGTCTCCAACAAAGTGGCGGATGTATTTCATTTGCAGACCTTCATCTGCACTGCAGTCACTCCAAAAGTCACTTCTGATTTATACTTGTATAAGCAACTGAGGGAATCAGAGCAGTTTTAAAAATCATGTAAAAAATAGAGAGTTCACTCAAACTTTTAGTGTTTCTTGAACTGAAATCTTACAGTGTGTGGAACTCTGTGTTGAACAGGATCAGGGACTTTGTAGAAGGTACGACTACTATCTGACTGGTAAGATGTCATCCCTCCCCTAGTGTCTCTGTTGAGGCACTGAAGAACAAGCTGCTGAACTACTGTAAAACCATCTTAGTTTCAACTGTCTTAGGTTCAGCAAACACCTAATGATATTTTCCCTTTAAACATCTCACCAGCTGCCTCCTCAGGGCAGTTCTATCCCACTCTATCATGCCAGTCCCACTAGATAGCACCAAGTACTGACGATGCTTATACCAGGAAGGAATCTCCTTCCTCACTACTTGTGCACTGTTCAGGAATCACTCAGAGCTGAGGCTGGTGAAGGAAACCTGCTTCATTCACTGGGAGCCAACTGACTGGTGTATCTCACACAACAAGCCTCTGCATGACATTACAGTCAATCCCAACAGCTTGTTCTAAAACATGTTCCAGGGACAACTCTTTGGACCCTTGCTTCCCCATCCATCCTCCTAAGAGAGCAGTAATCAAAGCTTTATACTCTGAATCATGTTTTTTCTAATTTTTTTTTTTCCCAAACAGGTGGCCTTTTTCCAAAATAATTCCTCAAGCAAAGATTCTTATCATGGGGAAAGTAATCCTGTTCTGAAACAAACTCCCAGATGGGGCCATGTGGAACATTACTCCTGGAATACACATGTTGTTCCTTAGATAAAGGGAAGCCATTAGACTGTTGATCACTGTGTGGACGCTGCCATGAAGGAACAGCATGAATTTGCTCTGTGTTGTTAGATACTCTGCTACTACTTCTTCTTTCCCAAGCGTTCTCTCCTTACCCCACATAACCCTTTCCTCAGGAAACATTTACATTAAGAAGAAAAATATTTCCCAGCAATTAAACAACAACAAAAAAGTTGCATTTAGATACAACACATAATGTCTGTCTTTAAAAATCTGGATTGGTTTTATGTTTAATTCATTCAGTGACTTGTAATAAATGGATAAACATAATTTGAATAATAATAATAATAAAAAAAGAACTGTGTTGCTGGAGCCAAAAGCAATAACTACAACTTGCTTTCTCCCACTTCTTCACTCCTTCGGACCCAAGCATTACTGTTGCAATCCTTTTTTTTTTTTGTATTTTATGTGTTTTGTTTTATTTGATGTCTGCATTAAAGGAACACTCCAGTGTAATATAAAAAGATACTATAATCTCTATGTCTAATTACAAAGAAGAGCTAAGTGTCTAATACAAAAACATGCAATAAAAAAGAATAATTAACAATCAGATCGAAAGCCACCAACATGGCAATCTGATGAGGCAGGCTAGGAAATACTACTCAGCTCTCCCCTAACAGTGCATAGGGAACCTGAATGAGAAGACTGGACAGTGTGCTATATAATCTCATCTAGGCTCCCTCTCCCATGAAAGGTTGGACCAGATGACCTTTTGAGATCCCTTCCAACCTAGGCTCCTCTGTGATTGTATAAAATGGGAAGGCCTGCTCTGATAGATGGCTCTCAGCTTAACCACAGCTTTTCCTCCTTGGTTTCTTTCTAACTTCAAGAGCTTGCTCTTATTGTTTGGTGGTTGTTGTTTTTCCTGATTCCCCAGAGTAACAAATGTGAAATTTTATCCTTTTGGCTGCGAGTGGGCAGGGTTTTGTGTTCTTTAAATATTTAGATTTTCAAACAAAATCATCAGGAATGTATTAAAACATGCAGGCCAGTTTCCATCTCTTGGCACAAGTCAATGACGCATTTAGAGGTACATGGATTGCAAGACTGAGTACGCAATTGGCAGCTTCCAAAGAGGAGCAGATAATTTAAAAGTGTTCCTGAAGGAGTAGTATTTCTTTACCTCGTCACAACCGCCCCCACTAAGAGAAACAGTAAAAATACACAGAGCCTTACCATCCACAGTTTCACTGGAATCAACAAGCAATTTGGGTTTGTTTTGTAGACCTTTGAAAGTCCAAAGACCACCTTGTATTAAAGGCAGTTCAGACAGTTCATTACTCTCATCCATATGCAAAATGGGTGGGAGTCTAATGGGCCAAATTCCAGCCTGAGAGACTGTTTATCCATAAATCCTCTCGCCAGATAGAGGCACGAGTGACCTTGTTGAATCTGAAGGTAGAAGGAACAAAGGGAAGAAGTGGAATTATGGGAATGGTTTTTCAGAGGTTCTCAACAGCAGCAACCCAGAGAAATAACCATAGTGATTTAGCAGAAGATACGCTGAAGAAGAAAAAAAAAAAAAAGGAGAAAGATACTTTGATACTTTGCATCTTATGTGTAGGACTTCATGTACACATGTTTCTGTGTGACTTGGCAGTGCAGCAATAGCTTTTAGGGATGATACCAAGAGAAGATTCATCAGCAACCACATTGACATCTGAAGTGGCATATGCTTACAGGCAGTATTTTGCCTATTCCCTTTAACCTTATGTTTAGACCTACAAAGTATAGATATACCTTGGATAATGCCATTTTTCCTGCACACAGATTTGTGTGTTGTCTGTGCATTTAAGATAATTTCAGCACTGGGCAGATGTTTACTAAAATCCAGATAATGATGCTATAATTATGAGACAGACAAACAGAAACATGCCAGACAGCACTAGTTGGTTTTGTTCTCTTATTTCTATTCAGCGTTTGAAATAAATTTTAAATAGCAGAGGACAAAAGGCGGGAGACAAATAATACTTCTTGCAAAAGCATTCTCTATATATCAGTTCCCGATAAGTCATCTTTCCATTCACAAGCCTTGCTCATTTTTCCATGTTGCTTTTGCAAAAGTGATTAAATAACTTTAACAACAATAGAATTCCAAGCGTTCTGAGGAAACAAGAAGCTTTTAGTCGAATACAATATGTTTTTTTCAGAGGAAAGTCGGTTACAATCAATTGGCTACAAAGATGACGTGAACAATTAAATCCTCCTGCTATTTCAAAACTTTTTGATTTAACAAAGGTTTAGGGAACTTAAGTACATTGCCAGGCAATGATTTCCTGCAATATTAGCAATAGTGTTCATTTCTTTGCTCTAGTATCTCCGTTCTGCTTGCAACTTCCCTTGATTTTATCGTTACTGCAATTAATTGTCCTAAATCTAAATCAGTACTGGAAACTGAACTTAGACAAATCAGACTTAATTTGCAAGAGATTCACTGCAACATAATCTCTGCTGAAATGTTTACAAGCTGCCTGTAGAGGAGAACTAAAAGCCAAGAGGGATCTCAGAAAGAAGCCTGTAGAAACAACAAGTATACCGAACTACATATGCCATGCCATGCTACGCCATGACTGTGCTCTTCTGTCTCCAGGGTCTTCAGTCTGACTGAGATTTGTAGCATTTTATTTCAATTCTATACACTACACCTTCCATTCGTAAGAAAAAAGATATGGACTAATGCGCAATAAAGTGGTAGGTGTGCAAAATCTAATTGCTACCAGCAGCCTGATGCAAAACCTTGTGTAAGTCTAAGAAAACTTTATGCTTTGTTTCAGTGAGCTTAATCACTAAGATTTGTTTGCTCTTAGGGTTTTACCTCCAGTGCCCTAATACTTGCATGCTCCTTCCGTGTCTTTGAGGGGACGTGATTCTCCCCATGACTTTTAACTGCATGACTTACTGTAGCAAAACCTAATCCAAAGAAGAAGAGATACAGATGTATCATAAATTCATTCAGTGGGTATGGTCCCCACAGTATAACTTTCAGAAGCAGAAACCCTAGCTGCTACTAAATAGACATACTGGAGCGGCTCCAGCAAAGGGCCATGAAGATGATTAAAGTAGTGGAGCATCTGACATACAAGGAGAGACTGAGAGAGCTGGGACTGTTCACCCTAGACAAGAGAGGACTCAGGGCAGGTCTTTTCAATGTATATAAATAACTGATGAGGCAGGGGTAAAGAAGACAGTGCAAGACACTTCCCAACAGCACCCAATGAAAGGACACGAGGTAACGGGCACCAACTGAAATACAGGAAATTCTGTTTAAACATAAAATAAAACTTTTTTACTGTACAGGTGGTCAAATACTGGAACAAGTTGCCCAAAGAGTCTGAGGAGCCTCCGTCCTCGGAGTTACTCAAAACCTTACTGGACCAACCTGCTCTAGTTGCCCCAGCTTTGAGCAGAGATGTTATATTAGACAATCTCCAGAGGTCCCTTTGCATCTCAGCGATCCTGTGAATCAGTAATTTTTGCACTGTTCTCTACTTAAGGTAAATTTGATTGTGGATTCTGCTAGATATATGCCTCTATAGGGAAACTAAACTGAAACCAAAAAGTCTTTCCAAACTTAAACTGAGATAACTCAGGTCACAGCAACACCACCAGTTTGTGGAAACATATTTTTAAAACTCCAACAACCCAAAAGCAGGAAGTCACCCTCCTTGCCTCCAAAGCATGTTTACCCCTGCTTCTACCAGCAACTTCCTTCCTCTTTGACCCCAGGTAACTCATTACCTTGTCATTTCTTTTTGTCTTCATTGTTCCATGCTGCTCTGCATGTTCTCTCTCTTTGATGACTTGACTTAAGTATTACCAGCCCATTAGGCTCACCATTTCCTGCTGGCCCAGCAATCACAATTAAAATGTCTCACATTAGAGTCTGATTCAAGCAGAATGCCCTACTGGGACATGAGCTCAGTGGCAAAAGCAATAATCAAGGTTTCAATAGGATTTGCTCACAACCTTATTGCTTTCCTGAGATACTGAGAAATCAGGTGCCTTTAGGCACCAAATTCTGTCATCTTACTCATTCAGACTTTCACTTCTTTCTTTGCTCCTTCCGTTTTCCACACTGTGTAGCCCCAAATTCCCTGTGATCCCTAGAATGCCATAATCTAATAGCCACTTTCTTTATAATTTCCCAGATTTCATCAGAATTATGGATCTGTCTGCCTACAGACTACTGGGATCATTAGTGTTCAGCTTCTAGCCACCTCCTCATTCCATCCAGCCTAATGATGCAAAAATGGAACGTATTATTTGGGTGGAGGTCTCTGTTGCTCATATGCTGTCATCAGTGAACATCTCAAGTTGCTTCACACATTGGTTTTCACAGCATTCTTCTTTAATGGCTCCCAGCATCCTTGTTTTCAAGCTTTAGCAAATTCAAAATGCTGGATTAAATCAGTAGATGAGTCTCTAAGACCCATGTGGTTTGTGACCTTCGTGTGCTCTGTCTCATTAAGCCTATTGTTTGTCATCTTTCTCTACTCAGAAATGTACTGATGCATCTATGAGGTGAAGAGTAACCTGGACCATATCTCCCCACCTTGGACACATTCTCTGTTCTCCCAGTTTAGCCCGCCTCTCCTTTTCCATTCTTTCTAACCCCAGATGTGTATGTCATATATTTTCATTTACAATTTTTATATATATATATGTGTATATATATAATTCATCATACTATATAATTTCTATTTGGTAGCCTCTTTAAAACACCTTATGATTTGGGTTTTTTTCCTCCAGAACTGACCCTCAGAATTTCAGAAAGCCAGACACAGCTTTTAGGATGCCAAGGGAAGTTCTTAATTGGATGCCCAATTTGTGCCTGTCAAATAAGCAAGCTGATTCTCTGTACGAGAACGTATCCCTCTTATACATGGAGCCTGCCAAACCATTAGTAGCATCACTCAGCAGTTTCACTGTTTCTTGCTGGTCCAGGAACCATAAGCAACAAACCAATTCAACTTATAAATAGATTATTTATTCTACTGAAAAATAACCTGTTCATGCCTTCCTCATTATCAGAACACTTAAGTTTTGTGTTGGTGTTATAAAAATAATACTAATTAAAAAAAAATAAAAGTCCCCAAATTTTGAGGGAGCAAGACCACCTTGTTTGTAAAAGTGTGTGTATTCTGCTGGGTTTAAGTACTGTCCAGCATGCCCAGAGCAGTGTGTTCTTTCTGTAAGAGAATATGTTCATATCTTCATGCTTGTAAAGGTTTTAGTAATATTAGATAGGATTTTGTGCCTGGCAGCGTTGTCTCTATCTTGTGAGCCCAGCAAACACCAGAATTCCTGGAACATTCTCAGAGTTGATGGGTAGCTTCCCTCTACAGCAAGGGCCCAACATCGCAGACTCCCTTTGCCATGAATTCTCTAGAGCTATCTAGAAATACGTATATAAATTTTCCCAGGATTTTACTTTAATAGCTCAATTTCTTACTCAGAGCCAAAAATGCACCTTGTCCTGTTAAGGTAATAATGTGTATATCCTTTGACATACTTTTCACTTCTTGTACACTTTGGCAAAGAGGAGGCAGGAAAAGTTGGGGGGGAGGGTGTGTGTTCTGATATTTCTAGAAACAGTGTGCTGGTTTTGGCTGGGGGGGAATTAATTTTCTTCAGCGTAGATAGTATGGGTCTGTGTTTTGGATATGTGCTGGGAACAGCGTTGATAATACAGGGATGTTTTAGTTACTGCTGAGCGGTGCTTACATAGAGTCGAGGCCTTTTCTGCTCCTCATACCGCCCTGCCAGCGAGCAGGCTAGAGGTGCACAAGAAGCTGGGAAGAGACAGCTGATTGCAGCTGACAAAAGGCATATTCCATACCATACGACATCGTGCTCAGCAATACAATTAGGGGGAAGGTTGGCAGGGGGGCTGCTGCTCAGGGTCTGGCTGGCCAGCGGGCGGTTGGTGGTGAGCAATTGTTTTCATTTGCATCACTTGTCTCTCTTGAGTTTTATTTCGCTCTCTTTGTTATTTTCCTTTTCATGTACAATTTATGATTATTATTATTATCATCCTTATTGTTAATATTTTATTTCCATTATTAAACTGTTCTTATCTCAACCCATGAGTTTTCTCACTTTTACCCTTCCCATTCTCTTCCCCCCATCGTGCTGGCAGGAGGGAGTGAGCGAGTGGTTGTGTGGTCGTTGCCGGCTGGGGTTAAACCACAACAACAGCGAGGATTTTGCTTTCATTTGGCAGCAGCTAGGATTTCTGCTTCTGAAAGTGATACTGTAGGGACCAGTATGTCCATGTCTCTCTTGCACAGGGGAGCCCAGAACTGAGCCCAGAACTCCAGATGGGTGTCACCAGGACTAAGCGGAGAGGAAGGATCATCTCCTTCAACCTACTGGTGATGGTCTACCTAGTGCAGCCTAAGAGGCTGTTGACTTCCTTTGCTGCAAGGGTGCACTGCTTGCTCTTGGTCAACTTGTCCTGGTCAAACTCTCTTCAAAGCTGCTTTCCAACTGATTGACGCTCAGCCTGTCCTGGTGCATGGCACTGTTCCGCCCCAGGGGCAGGAACTGGTGTTTCCCTTTGTTGAACTTTGTGAGGTTCTTCTTGGCCCATTTCCCCAGTCTCTTGAGGTCCCTCTGAATGGCAGCACACCCATCCAGACTATCAACCACTCCCCTCAAATTTTTATCATTTGCAGTCTTACCAAGGATGCTGTTTGTCACATCAATGGGATTATTAATTAAGATGTTAAACAGCGTTGGCCCTAGTATCTTTCCCTAGGGTACACCATTAGTGACTGGCTTCCAGCTGCTGATCACAACCCAGCGGTTCAGCCAGTTTTCAGTCTAGCTCACTGTCTACTCAACTAGCCTGTACTTCTTGAGTTTGTGTATGAGGATCTTACGGGAGACACTATCAAAAGACTTACTGAAGACATGATAAACAACATTAATTGCTCTTCTTGCATCCACTGAATGAATCGTCTCACTGTAGAAGGCCATCAGGTTGCTTAAGCATGACTTCTTCATAAATCCTTGCTGACTACTCCCCACCATCTTGCTGTCCCCTTCATATGTTTGGAAATGGTTTCCAGGATTATTTGCTCCACAACCTTGTCAGGGACTGACATGAGGCTGACGGGCCTGTAGTTCCCTGGATCCTCCTTGTCCTTATTGATGATACCAGCGACATTTGCTTTCTTCCAGTCTTCAGGAATCTCCCCTGTCTCCATGATCTTTCACATATTATTGAGAGTGGCCTCACAGTAACATTAGCAAGATCCCTCAGCACTCATGGGTGCATCCCATCAGGCCCCATGGACATCCAGTTTGTTTAAATGTTCCCCAAACCAATCCTCCTTCACAGAAGGAAGGTCTCCCTTGCTCCAGACTTTCCTGCTGGCCTCAGATCTGGGGTTTCTGGAGGCAAATCTTTCCAGTAAGGTCTGAAGGAAAGAAGGCATGCAGTACCTCAGTCTTCTCCATGTCTTTTGTCATCAGGTCCCCTGCCCCATTCAGCAGTGGCCCCATATTTTCCCTAGTTGTTCTTTTGCACCTGATATACTTGTAGAAGCTCTTCTAGTTGCTCTTCACAACCTTTACCAGATCCAACAGGTGGTATTTGGCTTTCCTAACCCCATCTCTGCATGCTTGGACAGTGTGTCTATATTCTTCCTGGGTCACATGCACTTACTTCCAGCTTTTATATTCTTCCTTTTTATGTTTGAATCGGAAGATCCAGTCTCCTGGCACCTTTGCTTGACTTTCCGCATGCTTGGATGGACCAGTCTCAAGCTCACAGAGGTGATCCTTGGGGGAAAAAAAAAAAAA
>VYZM01020072.1:398349-419697 GCA_013398915.1 Dromas ardeola
AATCAACCAGCTCTCTTTGACCCTTCTCTTCAATGCAATCCAGAAACCTCCTGGATTGCTTTTGCCTTGCTGTCTTGTCCTCCCAGAAGACATCAGAGTGATTAAAGTCCCTCACAAGGACCAGGGTTTGCAAACACGATGATTCTTCCAACTCTCTGAAGAAGGCCTCATCTACTACTTCCTCCTAATCAGGCAAGTCAGTAGCAGAAACCCACCACAATGTCACCCATGTTGCTCTGCCCTCCAGTCCTGATCCACAAGCTCTCATCTGGCTTTGTCCATCCTTAGGAATAGCTCCACGTTTTCTTGCTGCTTCTCTCATGTATAAATAAAAGATAACTGCTATCCTTGCTGTCCGGACCTGTCCTTACAAAAAAGCCTGTATTCAGCCATGGCAGTGCTCCAGTTGTGAGAATTATCCCACCACATCTCTGTGATCCTAAAGGAGATCACTGACCTATAACTGCATGCAGACCTATAATTCTTCCTGTTCGTTCCTCTGGCTGTGTGTGTTAATGTAGAGGCATTTCACACAGGCACCCAGCTGTGCTGATTTTCAAGATAAGGTACAAATGTTTCCCCCCCCATGCTGTCCTGTAGGTACTTCCCTATTTGTGTGCATACACTTGGGGTGAGCCTCCTCCAATTCTGTTTTGTTGGTTTCAACAGATCTGTCTTGTCCACATCACCCTACACCCTTTCCTTACCAGCCTGGATGACCACTTCGTCACTTGACTGTGGGTCATCCTGTCTCCCCTGTCATTCCTAGCTTAAAGCTCTCCTCACCAGGTTGGCCAGCCTGTTGTCAAGGATGCTTTTGCCTCACTTAGATGGATCCTGCCTCTTCCTAGCAGTCCTTGATCCTCAAAGAGGGTCCCATTCCAGCTTTTCTTTTCAAACTCCAATTACCATCCCTTTTCCAGGACAGCAAATAAGAACTATTGCAGAAGACCAGCAAAGGAAGATTCAGCCTATTACATTTGCAGAAAAGACTACGAGGGGAGGAGGATGACTATGTCCAACCTGATTACATCAAAATATCTCAAAGGGTTTCTCCAGTATAGACAATTCTGTCTTAAATATATCTTTCCCACTGACTACAGCGAAGACTCAGCTCCAAAAAGCAACATCCCAACTAAATTTTAAAAAAGCCTTCATATTTTTCAGGATTGTTTATCAGAGTTGCTCACAAACTGTTACAAGACCTAGATTTGTCCAACAGCAGCATAAGAGGAGCTAGCATGATGTGCCAACTACAATGAAAGAAAGCTTTTTCCACATTAATTATCCCAGCTGATGAGAAGGAAATGCAGTACTTGTCAGAAGCTAGGCAGAAATTACCAGAATATACTGAAGAAATTTATTGTAAATTTTAGAAAAATTTCACATTTTTCCAGGGGCAAGCTTAATAGCATGCATAAGCTGAGATGCACATTTATAGCCCTCCTTTTCCTCTCATTATAGTGCACACCCTCCTGCCTGTGAACAAAGATCTCTGTAAGGTAAGAGTCACAACAGGTGGTAAACACTCCAACATTTAAGGGCTTGTTTAGATGGTAAATGGAACCAATCCAATTAAATCAGTTGTAAATCACACCCTTAGCATTTCAGCAGTAGTTAGCATGAGACACAGATTTCAGAGCCATTTCAGTATAGCTTAATGTGATTTCTTTTATCAGCTTAAATTACATCAAAACCAGGGTCTACAAATAGACCTTAATCAAAATATTATGAATTAGAATGCCGTTATTTCCTTTGGTTCCAGTTACCACATAGACTAATCCTAAGACTTTATAAACATATGCATCCGCACACAGAACACTCACTGGTTCAGTGGGAAGACAGATTACAAATTACTCAGTGCTGCCAATTAGTGAACAAGCAGGGGAAAAAAAAAAAACCCTGCAAATAGAAGCAAAGCAGAATGCTTCACAAAATGTATGGCATTTCTTTTATTTGATACATGTCATAACTGATACTGTATCACATCTTACCAAGAGAACCAGTGAACATCCTGTAATACTAGATATTGGAAAACATATAGGAATGTAACACATAGGAAAGAAATTCTCATTACCGCACTTTGTTAAATAACTAGCAAATATTCTCAGAAGAGACCTGTGTCAGCTTCAGATACATATCACTAAATGGCAAATTAGGGAGTTTTTGTGCCGATATACCGACATGTTGCTCAGGAATACTGCAAAGAAGTTTCTGCAGGACTCCCTAAAAAAAATCAGTCCTACTACATATACAACCGCCCGCTAAGTTTCCTACCAGCATTTCTGTGGTCATGTTAAACCACTGCAAATGTGCGAGAGCAAGCAAATCTTTAACCCTGCATATTCTGCAGAAAGTCTTCAAATAACTTCCTGTGAGGATTCAATAGAAAATTTTGACCCGCTAAGCTCATTCAGTCAGGGAAGAAAAACTGTGCCACGTGACCAATAGCAAACAGGCAGCATGGCTTGAATTACCCATCTTGAACACCTCCACAAACCACAGAGTAATTTACAACACGTCATTCAGCTGCAAAGACTTTTGAGGAAACTGCAGCCAACTGGGAGATGTTGCGTAGAGAGACACGTAGGCAAGATTCAAACACGCTATTGATTCAGCTTTAATACACACATAGCTAGTGCAGCATCTAGATTATTTTCACTCTCCGGCTGGCAAGTGGGACTGTTTTCCATGGAACACGGACAGCTTGTGCTCTGGCATGGACCACCTTTCTGTATCCTATGCAATGCTCTGCAGGGGAGTATGGCCAATAAATAAATACTACTTTGCAAAAATAGCATCACCAGCCTCTACTCGGAATCCACCCCTCAAAGTATAAAATACTGCAGTCACAGTCAGGATGACTCCAGGTGGATGCCATATCCACTATGTCCCGGGGATTAAATGTGAATGTCTGGGTGAGTTTTTGCCATCCCATAACGACCTTATATTGTCAGATGCTGTCTCGCAGCTAAAGATATGGAAAGGCATGTGATTACTCTCTGCAAATATACCAAGGAGGAAGTATATGAGGGGAAGAAAGAAGAACGTAAAGACAATGTTGGCACAGCAATAGGGAGAAGTCAGCCAGAAGTATGTTTAAATATTTGAAAAAAGGTCATAAGCATCAGGAAAAAAAAGTGACTCTGAGGCAGATTTTGTATAAAAATAACACAGGGAAAAAACCTTCCCCATTTTTAACATGGAATTTCATCAGTTGATACCAAGCATGATACAATGCAATTACTTGTGACAGGAGGAGACAGGCCTGGGAAGGTCCCTCTACTCCTGCCAAAACTTACATACATAGACAGAGATACAGGTTTGTTATATACAGCAAGGTGAGCCTCAGGAGAGTAAGATCACAAAGGCAAATTTATTTTCTCAAGGCAAAAAATCCAAACCAGCAGTAAGTAGCTAACATAAGCAACTGCGTTCTAACATTGGCCATTGCTTGTTCAAAACATTGGCATGCGGTTGTCATGCAGCTATTATGAAGAAATCACACTGTGAAGCAAGAAGCCTTCCTGCAAACCAGGATGGCAAGCACAGAATCAGCTGCAGTTTTTTCACTGCAGGGGTTTCTCTAAAGAAAAAAAAAAAAATCTGATCATTGGTTTTGCACGCACTACGAAAAATCAGTTTGCAAACAATGAACATCCTTTGTGTTCAGCGTTGGCAAAGCAATTGATTCTAGTTTGAGATTGGACCTGTGCCACTGCAAAAGCAGTTCGTCTTTTCTGTTCTGAAAAGTACTGTAATGAAGAGCTTCAACAGAGGGGATTTTTATCATTAGACTCGGGCTATGTTTTCTTTCAATTTCTCTCACTTCACAAAACAAAATGTATGGAATCCATCATTCCAGCATATTGAGAAATAGAGTAACTCTGAGATACTGCAGAAAGTGTTAGGATTTAATATATAACAAACAAATAACTTCCAATATGCTGTTATCTCCCTCCTTTAACAGGGTTTTCCCTGCTTTCTCCACCAACATTCAGGAACGCATTATGAGGATATGGTTTCTCACTGCATGAATACAAATGTTGACGCAAAAATTTGACTCTCTTAAAGAAATTGTCTCCTTTTTTAATCAGAAGATTCAATGGATATTTCTTCCAATGGGTCTCAGTATGCATGTTATACACATGGTGGAATAACAGAGAAACCCCCACATAATTATCAGGCAAGAAGTAAGGTCATGTAAATAGAAAACATGCTTAGTGTGCCAGAGAGCTTTTCTTTTGAACCCTTACGTGTTCGTATGCTCACACTCTCTCTTAAAGGACAGACCTTTGTATGTCCAAGCAAGCAGAATGAGTCCACTTGGAAAAAATCTGGCCTTCTAATGACATCTTTATGACAAAGTATAAGTAATTCCCTATAAAAATGGGGACCTTACTACTGGTTTCTTAGCCCAAAAGCTTCTTTTTCTTCCTGACTCTGTCAGTGTGTCTAATAAAAGATTTCACTTCTCCCTGAGAACCTCGCATCTCTCATATCCTCAGACCATCTTGACTAGAACAACCCCACTGCATTAAAAAAGACTCACAGCCTTAAAACTTGACAGACGTTTCTTTTTAACACCTTTTTATACAAAAGCAATAACAGCAGGTAGTAAACCAACACTGCTGCACAGCATGGTGCAGGAAGGAAGTGCTATAAACCCTATCACAATTATTTCAGTGAAAGACAAGGCCATCATTAGTCCCGTATTGATCAATCTCCCCCTCCCATCTCCACTGTTTGGAAATTCATTCACATTATTATTGCTGTTCCAGACAGTATTATTATAACAGACCTGCATTATACAATAAGAGGCTTTGGTATAATTGACATCTGAAGCACCAGGGAGCTTGAATGTTTGCGACTGGTTAGAATGTGGTCTCCAGAGAGAGACTTTCCTTCTCACAAAAGGGGCTATCACATAGTCATTGCAGTGTGTAAATCAAATCCTCAGTCACTGCTGTTTTTTCATTACTTGTCTGTGACCTGGAACTAAATCTTTGCAACAGTGTACAGCTGATTATCCACCTCTGGAACCTACAACAATACACTGCAATGATGAACCCATACCTACAAATAGGGTAAAGCTAATGACCTACCTGGGGTAAAACAACAGGAACCTGTTAATTTTTTAGCTTCGTTAAATAGGAAATTGAAAATATAATCCCACTGCTTGGGTCCTAGGTGCTGTGGAAAATCTCGGGCTTCCACACATAGCTGGGCACAGGAAGCACAGGTAGATTTAAAGCATCCATTCACCCCCCCGGCAACCAAATTAAGCTTTTGCCAGAGGTGGTCATTAAAAGTCCCCCACGTTGCACATTAAAGACCATGTCAAAATAAGAGACAGCAATTTACATAGGGTTTCTGCTACAAGGGCAGCAGAGTAGGGTGGGAGAGCCCAGGCGTGCCTGGGACCCCAGTCTGGTGGGAGGAGACTGGATGCAGGGAGGTACATATAGCCCTATGGAACACCATCCCCCGCTGGTGGTGGCCATGCCCTGAACAAAACGCAGGAGCAAAATCAGGCCCCAGCCCCCAGACAACACTTAGAGAAAGACCAATTTTGTCCAGGGCCAGCTCCCGCTAGTGGTAATGATTTAGAAGGGGGAATTGAGCCCCCAGCACTGTCCTCTATATTTGCCATGACACGGGGAAATTCTGCTGCGTACCCCAAAAATCAACATCATTTGCCAAGTTCATACTCTGCGTCAGCAGGCCTGAGGAGGAATTCCACCCACGCACCATTTGCGTGGCTTCACAAGCCCAAAGGCCTCCAGATCACTCATTTAAATAGTGAATCCCTGCTTACGTCGGGCTCCCTGGGTGACTGTCAGCTCCCTGCCCATATCAGCTGTGTGGGGCACAGCCACAGCACGATACGTGGCTTAACTTCCCATCGCTATCACGGCTTCAAGCTAACGCTACAAGCTGGCACAGGTCACAACCACTTATTTTTAAGCCAGGACCTGAAACAGCTCTGCTAACACCAGAACGGAGGAGAAGAAAGAAAAGGGAAAGGGGGAAGGCTGAGCAAACAACGGCAGTTGTCTCAGAGGTAGCAAACCCAATGACAGGTAGCTTTGCCCAGGACACATGAGGGAGTGTGAGGTCTTTCACCCTCACAACAGCCACTTCCACCACAGCAAACTCATGAGGTGACGTGGCAGGACAAAGATCGCTCTACTGCATCCACAGCCTGCTCCCCTCCCTAAAAAGACTACTTTCGTCCTTCCCTCAACTAGGCAGAAATAAAACAATTCTACAGCACAGGCCAGTGCCTCTTCCCCATGCCAAACTGGATTCAAAGCCTGATACCATGCTAGAAGCTTGTGGCTGCTTGGCTTTGATCTACTGGGCTGAGGGGACCGGGGGGTGGAGGCAAGAGGAGAAACTTCTTGACCTGGTATAAAACGTGCATCCTTACAGTCAAATGAAACCCGTGTGCTTTGTGAGCAGTGAGTCAGGGAACAGTGACTGCTTGCCATCCTGTTAGGGATGGATGTCTCTGCTGAAATCGGCAGGGAAGCAAGAGGTGCTGGAAGAGAGGACAAATCCAGGAGAAACCACGTACGTTTTCTGCTTGCATGCAAAGCAGGACACGTGGATCTAATTCTACCAACAAGGCAGCAGTGACCTAGCTAGTCCTGCACTTAAGAAAGAGAAGTGAGTGGAGTTCATGTAGGAGGCAGCAAGAGACCAAAAGGCCCGTCTGCTGCAAGGAAGGCGCTTGGCTCAGTTTTGCCAATCACTGCCAATCCCCCTTGGCTCCCACTGACAACAGTGGGAGATACAGGCGTACACCAAACCCAGCAGATGACCCAGCAGCCCCACACACCAAGGCAACAGTGCCAACATTTGTTTGCAATATTCAGGAAAGCCAAGCAAATAAGTCTTAGCACTTAGTACTAAAACAAAACAACAGAAGTCATGGCCCTGAAACCTCAGTGGTGCTCTCCTGCAATTATTTCAAACAAGGTCCATCTCATTTTCCTGTATTTGTACTTGGCAGGGGGAAGTGAACTGATCTGCTGCCTGTGATGTCGGCTTAAGAGCTCTGCTTAGGACACTGTCATAATTCTTGTCTTTCTTTTTTGCTAATGGTTGCATACCTTTGATTAAAACCTGCATGGTGCATTAAAGGCTAAAACAGATGATGAATGCCACGTTGTACTTTGTGTTAGATCAGAGTTGATTAGAATTTTTGATGATCCAGCAGCTAGAAGGGAAACTGCATGAGCAGTGAAAATATTCAGCTGTTACTGTTGTAGGAGGCAGTGGCTTTTGTTTGACACAAGATACAAAACAGTAACTAAATGGACAATGTACTCCCTTGGTCAATGAATGGCTTTATACCACAAAAGAGCTCTGTAAAGAAAAGCTGGTGAATTAATCAGCCCAAATATTTGTAAGACTTCTTGCTTGTTTTCAAGTGGGCAGCCCTTCCCCACCAGCTGGATGCTAGCTAGTTTATTTTTCATCACTGCAAATACAACAGTCAAGCCTTTAAACAAATATACAAACAAAGCAATGTAGTAAAAGTTAAAGAAATCTGACCCAAGTGCATATCACATCAGCATCCAGAGAGATATCTTTAGTAATCTCTGCCAGCACACCAGTTAAGCAAAACACTATTGCTGCTCTGAGTGAAAAGATTTAGTTAAACTGGACAGACAAGTTGCAGAGGAGGAAGCTGCCTGATTAAACATAGTATTGGCAGAAAGCTGGCGGAATGAGCAGACCGAAATTTCAGCAGAGGGAGGTTCACTTTCTAAGGTCATCCAAAATTTGGTAACAGAGTACATAGAACAAGCACATTGAATAGAAATAGAAGGAAAAATCTGGACATGACTGAAGAGAGAAAGAAAAAAAAAAAAAGGAAACTTTTTATGGTGCTGTCTCCAAACAAGGAGAGTGTATTTCATGTTCTTTTTTGGTGGCCTTATTAACTTAAAGAATATTAGAATTTTTTTTTTTTTATATGTAGCTTTTAAAGATCCTTTCCTCCATAAAACCATTTTCAGAAGAAAGTGGTTGATGCAGCTATTTTGCAGGACTGGGCACAAGTTATTAGCTTACTATTTGTAAAACTGCTGCTAAGTATAATCAACTACCTTTCTCGTCTAATTGAGTTTTAGTAACCATCTCAAGCTTTCCAGTGCAGCAGTACACTGATATTGCAATGGTTTCTTCTGCAGTTAATGCCCTGCATATACACTTCTAAGCTAGATCATGGCACTCAGGTCAACAGATGGCTAAGGTTACAGAGTAATTTAAATCTAGGACCTCCCTACTTCCACTACAGATTTAGAGCAGAGTCAGATGCAGGAACACATCATTTTGAAGAAGCATATACACCTTTAGGTTGAGAGGCCAGCTATTCTAGTGTTCAAGTAAGAGTTACCTTTAATGTCATAGTTGTATCTATGTAAATCTGGAATAAACCACCAAATCTCCTCTTAGATTCAAGAGGGAAGAGCTGAGTAGAAAGTACACTTTGAGAAGCCCATAAGTAGTAGAGGAAATCCACAAAGGCCACAGAAAATATAACACTTCTAGTGGTATCCCATAAAAAGCCACTTCCACAACTACAAGAAAGCTGTAGCTTGCTCTTGCTCCAGGCATCCTCAGGATGTGTGTTCCAGAGATCTGAACACTCCTAGATGAATGCCCTGCTCACCATGTAGACAGCTACAAGTCCCTTCTCAAGCAAGCTCTTGTTTGAATCCCATACAGAAGATGCTGACCAGAGAGCAACGCCTCTCTTCTGCGTGAATTTCATCCATCACTAATCTTAGATCCTTGCTTAGATGATCCTCTCTGAGGCAAGAAACTCTGTGTGTCCCATGAAGATCTGTGTGCCCAAAGCAGGAGGAAGCCACCACAAGGCCTACTGACCTTAAATACTCATACAGCACGTTGCAGAACATCCTGTCATGTCTAAGCTGGGAGATATCGAGTCAGAGTGCATCATTACTGCTACCCAGACACGCTTTTCCTAAAGTAGGCAGCTGTAATCAGAGAAGAAAAAACAAAACAAACCAATACAGCTGCATTTCTAGCTTCAAAGCATACCTAGGGCTATCTCCAAAGACGTATCTTTTCCCAGTTTTTGCTATCCACAACTCTGTTGCAGCAAATTACATATTTAAGATGGATAAGTGAAAAGGAAGTTGTTTTAGAAGAAGAGAAAAAAAAAAAGGCAAAGTACATCACAGACATCACTGACAGCTTCAAGCAAGACTAGTACGACAAGCCAAAGTAGTAACTAAATAATCTCTTCTGTTATGGAGATAATGGGTTTTGATTCCCAAAAACTGTATCAAATTTTGTATGTATTTGCACTGTGTTATGGTTAAGTGTTATTTCCCCTTAACGTTTGAAAGGGAACATACTCCAAAGGCACACTAGCTAGATTGCATGGACACATTGTAAGTTTCACAATCTTGAGAGCATACTACTTTGATCTCAGAAGTTGATTGTTGGAGCCCCACAGAGCAAAAAGATAGCACAGGAGGGTCTTTTCACTGATATACACATAAGGAAAAATTTACGAGATTTCTGTGAAATTGCTTTGGTTTAGAATTTTTCTCAAGTGTTTCATTTCAACTATAAATAGAAAATAGAATCTCATGACAAAGATGTAGTTGACATAGTGTGCAATTTATCATCTGTGAGCACATTTCAGAGTACTTGTCTCAAAGCTGACATGCTGTGTGGACTGTGGAATATGACTGTTTTAATATATTCCATGACAAATGCAAGCAAAAGTAGCTGGGATGCAAACAATCCACAAAGAAAATTCTCCATTGGCTCTCCCAGTCTGGACTTCTTTGTGAGAACTGATAACCTTGTGGAGCCAAAACTCTTCCAGCATAAATGGAAAAAGCGTTGCTTCTCTGGCTCACTTCCTACCATGCTTTTGCCATGACTTGTAAAGACCTATTCCTGGAACCACACTGTTAAATAGATTTGACTTCTTCTCCACCTATAAAAATACCACAGACATGCAAATGATCATTAATGTATATGTAGACAGACGGTGAAGTGAAGAAACTAACATAAACACAAATGAAAGCATCTGATTCCAAAGTTGTAACTCCCTTCCACAGTATCTTTCTCCTGGGAATTATTTCTAGCAAGAATGAAAAATAATGGTTTACAGTAGGTAGCTTATGCTAAAACATTCATATTCTTCCACATCTCAGAAAGCAGCCCCATGGGTGTAAATACAGGTTTACTCTACTAGTACCAGCACAACTGAAAGAAGCAGCTGCGCTCATCTGCTAAAATCCAATGTAACATGCCAAGGGCTGTAAGTGATTTAAGGCTACAGCACCTGGGAGGTGATGTGCCCAGCTTCAGAGAGCAGGTGGTGGCTAGTATAGGAGAGGGTTCTAGCTTCGGCCCACTTCAATTTTGGCTGCAGTGACTATATGGCACTGAACGCACTTGGATTTTCACTAAGAATTTTTTTCTTCTTCTTCATGCTCTAAGAGGCTGCCCATGTGCTGCCACTTTCCAACTCTCTTTCCACAGGTGTAAATCCAGAGCGATGAGTCCAGCTCCAGCAGAAGTCTCTAGATTTGCACGGAGATAACTGATAGCAGCCATTGGCCCATTGCTTTTATTTTACGATTTTCATAATAAACTAAAGCAACAGTAGTTCTTACAAAATAAGGCCCTGACCAATATTTGCCCGATTTTTCTCTTCTTCCTGTAGTACCTGCTTCTTTTACACAAGCAGCACGTACTCCTGCAAGTGGTAACAGCAATAACCTTATACTCCAGTGGACATGCCACCAGAGGGCAATGGAACACATTGCCTGTGTCGGCATCTTAGAGATGGAGCCTTTTGGCCCCAAGTCTGGCAGGTGAAAAGCTCCTGTGTTAGCCATAAACACACTTAGCAGCTGCTGTGAGGAGACTCGGGTCCATTTTAAGACCAGATCCGGTCTGTGCTCCTGCACAACATTACAAGAGGGTCAGGCTGCAGCTTCTCTTCTTGTACTGGTCAAGCCTTGCAAAGCAAGCAGCTTCCAGAGTCGGAACATGCAAAAATTTACCAATGACCTTAAAGTTAGAGGCAAGTACTTCCATTGGAGATACCTTACCCAAAGCTGTCAATATGCCATCGGCCTCACGCTCATTCACACCCCTGCACCTCCATGCAGCTCAGGCGAGGGGGAGTCCAAGTTCTTCCTGAGCCCACAACACCCGTTCAGATGAACTTAATGTCACACTTGGGAGGAAATTATGATCCTCTTTGACACATGGGAAACTGTCATTGAGTAGTTTTCACTCATCTGGGATGGTTTTCACCCTTCTGTGTTGGTTGTTTGCAAATGTTGCTTTTGAAATCCAGTCAGAAGATAAGAAATGGTTATACATTTTTTAGTGCTAGGAGATAATGCATAGAAACGTACATAATACAACTCCGGTTTCAAGTCACCTTCCAACATTTTATAGCATTGAAGAGCAATACCTGGTTATTGATAAACTACAGATCAAATCTGAATCTTGCATTTGTGGGTGACTAATTTTCTAATGACACCATTTAATATCTTCCACAGACACCAGAAACTACTACTTGGGATTTTAACCACCAGACACAGGATTTGGGTCTCCTAGGTAAATTCAAATTGGCCTAATCCAGAAGCTACTTACTTCCATTTATATAATAACAGCACTCTGAATCAGCAGCCTATTTTGGCAGTCCATATATTCAGAAGGTGTTTGGGTAGAATGTGCACAGATATGGCCTGGTATAAGAACATATGTCCTACACACATATGTAAGAGCTATGAGTGGCTGGCTGATGGCTCTTCAGCTCTGCTAGTCTCAGCTCTGGATTATGAGAGAACAAGCTCAGAACCATGCCTGCAGCATCCAGGTATCAACAAAGTTTTCCCTGTTTTCCTTGCTGCTAATCTGGGGTCTGAGCAGGGAAGGTCCATGGGAGCCAAGGCGATTTCACAACTTTAAAGAATCAGCATCTTAATCACATTAAACATATTTCATTAACACAAAGCCAGGGAAAGAAGGCAAACATTTACCTTAAGTAATTAGAGCTTTAAAAAGCAAGTATGCTGTCTGCTAGACAGTACCGATCAGAGTGACTTTTGTCTTCCACGCATGAGTCAGGTGGTTAGATGAACTTTCAACACTACTATACTGGCATTAGTGATTGGTATCTCAAAGGCTGGTACTACGGTGGAGTTTGCATGCTTACAAATAAAAAAGCACAACTCCAATGGGTACAAAAATAGAGTTCAAAAAAGTCTGAAAAAAATAAAGAGTTCAATAAAGTCTGAGAGTGGTTTGGTCTTTACAGAGGGGCTAGGATAAAGCTTCTGCAAAAAGAATGAAAGTAGTCAGGGCACGTAAAAGATGAAGAGATTTAAGAAGTAGGGTGGGAGGGGAAGGAGAGAAGAACTGAGACTGGGATTTGGAACAAGCTTCTGTAAATGTTGCGTTAACTATTAATTGAAGAGTAAACAGCCTATTAAATTCTTATGGAATATGTGCATGAAAAGCAGTAGCACAAGTCAGATCTGCCCCATGTGGATGTTGTTTATGAAGCAGCCTCCTTGGAAATGTTCCTCAGACTTTTGACAAATGAACTTTCTGTAGGTTGTACATTTGAACACGGAATGCCTATTGTTTCCATCTGCCTTTGGCTTGTACCATTCCTTGGGGGCTTAATACAGAGACAGACATTTAGTGGAAAGAAGGGCTTCTTGAGTGGCAAAAGCACATTCTAGTAGAATGCACTAGGAGAAAAAAAAAAAAAAAACAAAAAGCAAAAACAAAACAAAAACAACCCACAAAAAAACACTGGTTTCACAGAAATGAAACCATCGCAGAAGAAAAACGCTTTAAAAAAATGCATACATTTTTCATAGAGTGGGCCTAAAGCACTTATTTATATTTCATCTCTGTATGACACGGTTGTGCTCATCTAATTCCATTTAGAACATTACAATTTTGTTTCAAATGTTTGTGTGCTGAAACATATTCTCTAAAGTGCCCCGGAGCTGCTGGCATTGCGAATATTGTCTAAATGACTCATTCGAATTTTTAAGGACAACTCAGCTTAGAAATACAGTATTCTGTTTTTCAATTATTTTTATTTTAAAGTTTTTAGTTTGGGATGCAAAGAAGAAAGATGTACAACAACAGATAGCATTTGAATGAAGTCACACAATTGCTGCTGTTTTCTACTTTATGGGATGAAGCCAGACATGTGCAAGTGGCACAGTTTCTCCTGATATGCACAGGGTGAACCTTGATTGCTTACGGCATTCCTGCAAAGGCTATTTCATGAAGAATACAAATCTCTCTCTCTTTAATCAGGAAGTGAAAAACAACTATCAAACACTGCTGCTTATACGATGTCGGTTTCTATTGCGCTACTACACATTCTATAAAGAGCAGAACTTCAATTTAGCATTTCACGCACACATTGTCTTTGCACACCTGCATATATCTATATGGTGAAATTCTAGCTCTGGTGAAACAGAAGTTTTCTTCAAATGCGTATTATACCATAATATAATACACTCAAACATTCACAAATACTTGCCTGCATATAGAGCAGGTCAGGTTCTGTGTCACGTTTATCACAGGGCCCTTGAGGCTGAAAAGCCTATATTTTGAAGGCAGGCTTTGTTATTTTGCTGAAGTAGACAGACTTAAGGTCTAAATTATATGCTTTTTTAAAAAAAGATTCAAACTCAGGAATACCTCATTCACTTCACTGACATTGAAAAATCATTGTAGAAATGATACTCCTATAGTACCAGCACACAGCAAGACAGGAATTCATTGGCTATCGAGCTACTTTAACTACAAGAACACCACTCTAAGTGAGTTTTCTTTTCTTTCACACTGGTTGTTTCTCTACAGAGCCAGAAAGCTAATCGAAAGGAATAACCTTTCAGACAGTACAGATACCTAGTTGAGATCAATCTATAGAACTGCATGTTTTTACACGTGGAAATGCACAATCTGAACTGTATTTGTTGACTGGTCCCTGCAATTAAACAAAAGCAAGCTGGACTTCTCCTCAATGAAGATTAAGTTTTTCTCAGGCTGCCAGGACAAACCCTCTGAAGAAGTCAGGCCATTTTTCAGAACAGAAGAGCATGCTTTCCTAAATAACCACCCTGGCCTTAACCAATCAGACAGAATATCAATATCATTCCCTAAAAGTTAAGGCCAAAAAAGAATACCAGATGCACCTACTGTGTATTCACAGACCATTAACTTTAACCAAAACATGTTATTTGGTGCCCGAAGACTTTAGTGAGGGAAAAGCACTTCTGTGCTTAGAAAACTATCTGCCACAGACACAGGGTTGGCAAGACCTGAGAAAGCCCTGCAAGGAATTAATCATGTGAGATGTACACAAATGATCCTAGCAGACGAACCACACCTCATGCTATATGAGGTGAAAGATCCACAGAGCCTGCTAACCTGACACAGGGAAAATTCCCTCCCAAACCAACTAAGGCAATCCATAATCACTCTCTATACCACCTACAAAGAGATCTCCTGCTGTGGCCAATCTCTAATGCTGCAAGGGAAAGCAATTAATAACAATGAAAAGCAGCAGCGTACAGAAATCTTTGTTCATTGCGCAAGGGCGGAGATGAAAAGAAATCTGCCCTGAACATCTTCAGACAGCCTACAGAAAATCTGAGCCACGACATGCAGGTCTGTTAATTGTCTTAATGCGGAGTTGCTGGCTATAAGCTTTTGAGTGCAATGCTTTCCCTAAAGGAAAGGGACGAGGAGCAAGGCTAGCTGCAAAGGGACACAGCCGTCCAGCCCAGGCTTATCAAGAGCTTGAAGCGACTACAACTCTCTCTCTGTCTCTTCCCCAGAGGGACACTTTCATGTTCAACAGACCTTGCAGCCAGAAAGCAGCATCTTATTTCAAGACTGAATTAGCTGAACTTCAGCTTCTGTCAGCCAGGTGGAAAAGCCCCTGCTATCAGGTATCTTCTTCAGAGTGGCCTCTCAGCCTGCTCTTAAATTAGCTGAATAGTCTGAGTTTTTTAAGCCCTTCATCCCGATGCTTGTTTTCCAATCTTCAACTCATTTTATAGCCCAGCTTAGGCAGAACAGGACACATCATCGTAGGATGAAGCTTACAAAGAGCACTAAATATTTATCTTTTTCATGGATCACATCAGCTCTTTTTTGCCACAGCGCAGCAGCAAAAATTCAAGTGAAAGAAATTATCTGTGATGCCACCTAAGTTCTTCCGCAAGCCACTGCTTTCTAAAATGTGATTTACTCCGTTCTCCATTCCAATATATAGTAGCTAGGGCTTGACTGTATTAAAAAACACTGTTTTGTTGGAATAGAAACATTAAACTAGGTGATCACTCTTTACCTGGCCTTATTGTTTGCTTCCTTATTGATTTTTGCATCTGACTTGACCAGCAAATATTTTACATCACTAACTAGATCACTGATCACTCTCCCAGTGTACAGAGAAGAAATTTACAGCAAAAGTACCTGAAAGAGCCTGAATGAATTATGGGGAAGAGGATGCTCGCCTATAGAGACTGTCACAACTGTAAGCAGAGAAAGATTATTGAATGAGTATTTTAGGCAGTGGGTAAGCTATAAAGCTGAAGAATTTTTCTTTGCTCCTACAGAGAGGAAAAAAAAAAGTAAAAGAGAGATTTTACTCAGGGGATCTCAACTGCTTTGCTGATTGATGTGGAAAATCTGTGAAGGAGCCCCTCGTTAGAACTGTTGGCAGTGTATCATCCAGCGTTGTACATGCTTTCTCTGCACCAGGCAGGGATTTTTCATTTCATGTATCATTCAGAACTTGCTATAACCCTTCCAAAAGTCACATTACATTGTCATACACTCTTATTAACACAAAGACCTTCGCTTTATGAAGAAACTGGCTGCTCTGGAAGATGGGCATAGGGAGCAGGTGCTACAGGTGGCCTGTTCTCATTGTGATGCTCCACCAACACTCTTAGCCAGGGAAGCAAGTGTTTCTACTGAAGATGACATACATCTCCCCGGCTTTCAGCACCTGTCTTCTGCACAGGGCTTTGTACCTGGCTGTTCCACATTTTTCTAGCATCCTTCACTACCACCACCCTATCCCATGCCAATTCTACTACTTACAACATTCCCAGCCAAATTAAACACAGGAGTTGCTTACAACAAATAACAAAATTTCTGAAATCTAAGGAAAGCTCAGCAACGTATCTTAAACTGTTGGCTACAGAGAGGTAGGCCAAGCCATATCGTATTTCCTTCATAGGAAGGAGATTGCTTTTCCCTTCAGCAAAAATGCTGCAAAGCAAGCCATGTCAGCAGTAAATGCTGTACTGACGAAGACCTCACTTTTTAGATGAGCTATCAAAGGTCTGACCTATAGAATCAGTATAACAAACAGTAATTTTTTCTCCAGAATTTACACTCTATTCTGTGACCTGAGTTAAAAAAAAAAAGTAAAAAATCTTCCTGCTGATTCTGCTGAATAAATTAATTTTTACTATTGTTCACTAGGCATATATGATATTACACATTTGCCACACTTTATCCTAGAAGCAGTCATCATGCATGCGTGAACTCTCTTTGTAAACTCTTACACCAATTCTTTAAATTCTTTGTGCGTCCTGTGGGATGAGACAAAGGTACTACATAATAGGAGATTAATTACGCTGTTATTTAGACACAATCTTGCTGATTCTTCCTCTGACTTCTATATCCAGTATCACTTGATAATCAGTGCAACAAAGTAATAGAGCTCTGCACCAGCCCATGCAAAATAATAATTAAACTGAATTGAGCACACACCTAACATAAGCAGCTAAATATACAAACCATTTGCTGTCCACATTCACAGCAGACAAGAACAAGTCTCACCTGGGTTAGGAGAAACTGGAAAAGGGTATTTTAAGGTGTGGCTTTTTGCCAGTACTAAATGAAACATCTCATAGGACACGCTACAGGAGTCCAGCACTACAGTGCTTAATCTACTGCAGGTATAGGCTAGCTACTTTGCTTCCTGAAATCTAACCATTATGATGACAGCATTAACTTACCATCTCTCATCTTGCTTCCTGCAAAAATGTCCTGATTACCTTCCCCCCCCAGCCCCCCTCCTCTTTCAGAACTGCTTCCTTTCCAAAATTGAAAAGTCTCTCTCTACGGAAGCAGTGTTGGGGCCCAACAAAGCCAATGACTAGGTGATGATGAGCCATGTTGGCTCTACTACTCTCCTATTCTTCCCTCATGTAGTAGCTAAAATAGTACTTCCAGTGGTCACGAATGCTAGCACATCAGTGCTTCAAATTGCCATTCTAGAGTAGGAAAATGAAATAAACATAAGTCAGACTATGATTTCTAAATTTCCACACCATCTTTGGTTTTGTCCATTGTATCTGCTTGATAATAATCTTTCAAGGTTAAAGAAAAAAAGCAGAATTCAATTTGAGCATTTTTTTCCTTTAATCTTTGCAGTTTCTGCATGTCTGATTTTATCAAGGTATGAAAGTATTGCCCTGCTACAGAGGCAGAAGTGACCAAGGAAGCTGCATGAACATCGGATATGCTTTTTAGAATAAAAAGAAGGAAAGGCTGATAGGGAAAGGGTTAATTCAGCAACATAAACTATCTAGTTTGTTAAATACACCATCACCACCCTCTACCACAAAAACTTAGATATTTAACAAGGTATTTGTTAGTAATTAGGTAAAATGAGATTATATCTATCACTAGACAAAGAATAAGTTAATTATAAATATCTAATCCTAGAATTACAGAATTGTCTAGGTTGGAAAGGACTTTTCAGATCAGAGTCCAACCATCAACATAACACTGACAAAAACTATCACTAAACCATGTTGTTAAGCATTACATCTACCCATCTTTTAAATACTTCCAGGGATGATGATTCCACCACTTCCCTGGGCAGCCTGTTCCAATGCTTGACAACACTTTCAGGAAAGTCGTGTAACTGTTCACGCTGTCAGTATTCAATTACAACCCACAGGTAAATATTACAACTTGAAATAGTAGTACCAAATATCAGTGTTCTAATAGCCAATTTGTTAACTTCGTGTTTAGTCCTTGCAATCCTAAACCCACCTATTGGCTATACAGGCCATGAAATACTGCGTTCAAGGAACACCTTTAATAGCAGATTGTAAAAAGGCTGACAGAGATATGCCAATGAAACCTAAAGAGCAAAAGAGAAGAGTAAAAGAAAAAACTTTGAGCCTTGGTGGCCTGGCTACTAGAAACTCTTGGATCTTTACCTTAACCCTGGGAAAGTGGATTGAATCACTTCACAAAAACTCTTCCTCCCTCTAAAGAGTTGTAAAGTTCAGGGTTATAGTTATTGTCTGGGCCAACCAGGTCATAGCCGGCACTGATGAGGGAATGATATTAAACACCAATTCTAGTGGCATAAAGCAGTATAATGCTAAGACAATTTAGCCCTTTCTAAAAGGGCTCAAGTCATTTGAATGGTCAAACACATCCTTGCTCTACTGCTTTACTCAGACATTGTTCCCTTTTACTTTGATAACAAATTTGCTTGAAAAAGCATGCCAGAATTTATACATACCTCTATAAACTCATTTATACCTCTGTTTATTCATTCAGGATAAAAATCTTCTCTTGATGTTATTAATCACAATTAACAAAAAAAGGAGAAAAAATAATCTTTCTAAAGATCACGTATTATATAGAGCAACAATGGTTTTAGAAAGACTCCCGTGTGAGACAGAGTAAAATCTGCACAAGCAGCTCAGAAACACTAACTGCACTCAAGACACAGCCAACTTCTGTTTGATAGACTGCTTACCCCCTAATTGCTGTGGGCGTTTGCTTCAGGTATTTTCTGTTGGAAATACCTGCCATTACCAACAGCCAAGTGGAGCAGCTATGATTCTAGAAGCAGAGGTGGCATTCAATTCCCTGATATCTCTTATGTGGCACTGTCCGTGCTCTAGATGTTCACAGGTTACAAGGAAAGATCTTAGGGGGAAAAAAAAATAAAAATAAAATCTTATAGGCAGAAAGAGAACTTCAGGAGACAAAAGTTAAATCACTGAAGAGAAAACTTCCACCTGAAGGAGACATCATGGACAGATGTTTTTTAGTTTCTTTTCAAACATACTTATTCTATATACTCTTTGACAACAGACTAAAAAATGTCTTAAAGCCACAGACCTGATCAGAAACTTCAAGAGCTGAGAGTTGATGGCATGCTGCACTTACTGTTTTGATGAGTTTACACTCCATGAAGAGGAAGGAAACATCCCCCTGCACAGCATATGGCATCACTACAGGAGATAGCAACAAGAAACGACCTTCAAGGGACCATCTGCCAGTTCTGCTCCAGTCACACCTCCTCCTTGCCCACAACATGACCCTTATACCAAGGAGACCAGCAAAGGATGCACATGGGAAACATTCTAAACAGTTAAAGCTCACGCTAGGCTTGCATCATTCGCTTCACCTTTGTTAGAGTTTTTCCCGTCAAATGCCAAGAGCATTTAACCTTTAACACAGTTGTCCAGGAACATACCACTGAAACCATGGCCCAGAGGTGGTTATCCATTCCCCACTGCTTCCACATCTTCAAATATTGTTTCAAAGAATAACAGAGGGAGGGAACTGCTAGGACAAAATGTGATCTTTATGGCAGATGGTACCACAGGATAAATGGCTGTTGGTCTCCTGTAAATAATTCATCATTGTCAAGTGTGGTGCCCCAGTCATCTCAACAGCAGTATATGATACTAAGAAAAATGTAACATTTGTCACAGAAGTATGACATACATCATGGGGCTTTCTTTTTAACCCAAGTTTGGCACAAGAATACGTTTTACAGAGTCAAGCAAGACTTTAAGGATGCACAAGAACAACTTTCCTTACACACACATCCCCGCGCAAGCTGGCTGACCCTCATAACCAGAGAGGACTAAGCTGAGTGGCACAGACTTACCATTCGCTTCTGAGAAGGTGAACAGAGAATGAGAAGAATAGGCAGGAGCCTTGTTCCATTTCTCTCCTAAGCCCCCAGCATGGTAGCCAGTGCGCATCACGTTCCCTGCACATTTAGGTCACCAGCAATTTATCACACATGTCCCAGAGAAAAAGTGAAGTAGGGAGGCAACTGGAACTCCCAAGACGTCACCCAGACCCACGAGTCCTAGAGCAGCTCATGCCTCACCCTCTACCACTGTGTTCAGCCTTCTGTTTTGGGGTCATATGGGAAAAGGTGGGGAAACAGGCAGATGGCAATTGGAAGATGCATTTCTGAATACTGCCCTTATGATGCAGCTGCATTTCCTTTACACAGCTTTGAACAGGCCAGTGCTACAAGAATTATTATTCACAAATTACAGGGAAGACCAGCCAAACAAGGAACAGCATTAGTTGACACACGGGGAAAACCCAGGTAAAGAACTGTATATGCAGAGTTACTTGTTCCCCACACACTTGTCTCCCCAGAAACTGTATAGAAACCACAGGCTCTATACAGAGCCTAGAAGGGTGGCGTGAATCACTTATTAATTTCCTGCCAGAATAGGTCTTTTAATCCATTTTAGGTGCTGAATGGCAGCACTGAATACATCCCTTAGGGGTCTCCTTCCGCTGCACCTCTTGCGAAATATACAAGGCTGTTACAGCTCCCAGATTGAGAGCATGGCTATTTAGCTCAGGATAAGGTAATTTTTTTAATGTCACAAGTTTCTGGCTGCTGTTGCTTGTGCACTCCAAGCAGCAATGATAAAGGCTTCCCTAACAGACGTAATGGATGGGGCACAGGATCAGCCCAAAAGACCTCTGGCACCTGCCCTTGGCAGACACGTTACTCTGAACAGCCTGTTCCAACCTGTAGAGCAGGTAGATCTGAGATACGGGAACAATATACCATTCATTCAAATTAAAAAAAAAAAAAAAATAATAATGCTTGCGCAATTTTGTGGGAGGAGGTGGGCATAAACAGTTTGCCCCCCGCCCCCCCTTTTTCTTTTTTCCTTCTTGTCACTTCTCTCTCATTTCTGCTCATTTTACCCACATTACAGCTGTAGCTGTATAAATGACAGGCTGCGGCCTAGCATCATGTGACAGATCATCCTACATCAGCTCTGAAAAACGGAGATGCTGTCAACTGTCTGGTTCTCCTCACATTCACTGTCAGCATCAGTGCATTCAGGCAGCATGTCACAGTCATCTGAACAAGATGAATACAGTACTGTGAACATCAGCTTGGGAACCAAGTCAATCAAACATGTGACCACAACCACACAGAAGCATTTGTGCTGAGAAACTGCCACAGAG